>JALXJV020000011.1:8159845-8338456 GCA_024633595.2 Lepomis macrochirus | reverse complement strand
AGCCTCAGCTAAACATCTGAGGCTTGAGTTCTTTTTTAAAATGACTGTGCCTCTCTGCCTCTCTCCTCTGCTCTCTGTGTTGGTTTATTTTAATTTCCAGTGTACTGTGACAGAAGACTTAAACAGGGTATGATGATGTTCTTCGGGCTCTTTGTCTGATAATGAGGCTGAGAGCAACCAACCCTCCTCTCTCTAGCAGCAGTACTTGTCTGCAGTCTGTTAGTCTGCTATCAGCAGCAGGAAGACAGAGACACAGGACTGTTAGCAACTTTACAACCTTTCTAAACAGTCCAAGAGCTTTAGGTAACATCAGTTAGTCCAACAGGATGTAGAGTTAGCATAGACATGTTGTAAAGAAGGTGAGAAGCTCTGGCATTAATTAGTCTGCAGATTAAAAAAAAGATTCTCAGATTATTACAAAAAGGTTTACAATAAATTCATGTTTTTTAGTTTAGTTGGTGAAGGTCCCTTTAAATATTGATGTTGCATTAGAAAAATAAACATGTCAATCTAAAAATATATTTCCCTCCTCACATATTTGAGTTTGTAATATTTATATTAGTTATTGTATCGACCACAACAAACAGATGTTCCCCATTATTGCATCTCTACATTGTGACCAAACCCATTTTAAACACTTTATTTTTTACATTTTAAATCCACCTGTTTAATCCAAGAGAAACGCCCATAAACACATCATGTTTAACATCTTATCTGTATGAGCACCACACCCAAACACACACACACACACACACACACACAGATAAACGCAGCTGATTCCCTGTAAATGTAGAGAGGAGGAGCAACACTGATCATGTGACCCAGGCACATGACAAAAAGGAAGGGAATCTAAAGCTCAAACAGTTCAGTCGGTTCAGACTTCATTGTGAATATGCCTAGAAGTGTCTAAACTGCCCTAAATCCATAAGAAGAAGAAGAAGAAGACTTCATTGTGACTCAGCAGAAGGAGGAAAACTGAAGGCTGAGGCAGCGTGAGTGTTAATCCAACATTTATTGTTTTACTGTCAAAGTCTCTGAGTCACTTTTCTCCCTGTGGATTACTGTTCTTCCTGGTTCTTGCGTTTCCTAAACTCACAGTCAGTGTTACTGTTTTACCTCTCAGACTGACTGAAGTCCAGAACATGAGTATTTGTGGGGAGGAAGAGGAGTACAGACCAGAGGCTGCGGGATTCAGCTGTCTGTCTGTAAAGAGTGACTTGTCCAAAGATAAACCTCCAGAAGTAACAAACCTGGACCCTCAGACACAAAGTAAGAGACTGTTTTTACTGTAAACTGACCTGATGGAAAATGATGCATTGAGGATGAAGACAAAATGTTCTGCTTAAAGGTTTATATTCCTGATTCAGAACTATTGGTGCAGATACTGTTTCAAACTAAGATGAATTGGATTTTATTTCCGTAGCAAAACACCTGAGAACCTCCATTTACACTTCAAGAAAACTGTCCTATATTTTTGCTCTCACATTGACGTCACTATTAAGCAGTGTTGGGCAAGCTACTTGGAAAATGTAGTGAGCTAAGCTACTAGCTACTCTACATTAAATGAAGCTTCACTACACAGAAGCTACCCCCCAGTGAAATTTAGCAAGCTAAGCTACAGCAACGTGGCAAAAGTAGCTTAGTTACATCTAAGCTACTTTTAATTTTTTTATAGTTTATAGTTAGGTCATTTATATATAAATATTTATATACACACGCACACACACAACATAGGCCTAGTTTATATTGAACCAACTTCATTCCACAGTAGCAATAGAAGAAAGACTAAAAACCTGCTCCAATGTGTGAGAGAGCTAAATCAGACACAGAAACTCTCCTACTTACTGCCATATCATTGCTGCTAAATGTACTTCCTCATGCAACAAACGAAGAACCATTGTTGTTTGTATAAAACAACTTAATTATCAAATTATTAATAAATTAAATTAATCAATTATTAATTAATTCTAGATTTTTTATACTTTATATGTGACTTTGTGCTCTGGCAACATTGCAACCTAAACATTCATGGCAGAGAGAGAGAGAGAGAGAGACTCCGTCGCACGTGTCTTTATTCCCCTGCAGCAAAGTCGCAAACATCAACCCAAGGATCGGTACGTGATGTCACCATCACAGGGAAGCGCTTCTGTTGGCTGCACATACAGGTCCGTGTGTGGCGGTGGTGTCACTTACTGATCCATCAGAAATGCTTGGGAAAATGTAGCGTGTGTGGAAGCTACCGCGCTACTCGGTCAATAAAAGAGCTTCTTTACTGAAAAGCTATTTGATTCAGAAAATAGCGACGCTGCCACCAAGCTACTGAGAAATGTAGTTAAACTAGTAACGGCGCTACTTGTAGCAATGCTACTGCCGAACACTGCTGTTAAGATTTAGAATGATTCAGAATCTGAAAGAATCTGCTTCAAATGTGTCCTTCATTTTCTCCTATTTGTCCTCTAAACACTGAGCTGTTTGGCTCTTCCACCACCAGATGCATCTTGAATCACTTCAGATCATAATTGTGCAACAAGTTGTGAAAAAACATTTGTAGAAAAGCTTTGCTCACCTTGATGAACACTTTGCTTTGAATCATTAGTAAGTGGACCTTTGAGCTCAGATTCTCTCCACCATATATTGTTCCTAAAGGTGAAGAACAAACATCCACGGGCAGCACTGATGGAAAAGTTAGCAGTGGATGGAAAAAGGGCAGAAAATGGTCACATGGAGACACCAGCTGCTGTTTTCTGTTACTTAAGTCATCAGAACTTTAACTTACACAAGCCATACGGGCAAGAACGGAGGACTTTAGATTGGTCCATGCAAAATAAAATCTGATGTGGTTCTTCATCTGCATTACATTATTCTTTCAATAAATCTTCTGTAACTACGGATTAGACAATCTGCTTCATGTTTACACCAGCAAGCGCTTTTCCAGTGTATGTGAATGCCCAATAGATGTGCATTTTCAGACATTTTAATACAGACTGAGATCAACGACACACAGCTAAAACGCTGTTGTGGATGGTGATTGTATTCATTTTAACTATCTATTTTTAAATAAAAATGGAGTAGTATAAATGGGGCCTAAGATAAGATGCGATATTTCTGATGTTCCCCCAAAACTGGACTTTATAAGCTTTACTTCTATATTTATTCTTTATATTGATTTTTATTTGTAATGAAAATAATCACTAGATCGTTAAACTTTACTATTCCACTTTTTTCTCTTTTTGAAGTGAGAGGTGGTCTGCAGGAGGTTTTAGATGATCATAAGATCCGTCTGAAGAGGAGATGTGAATGTGTGACTGAAGGAAGTGATGAAACAGGAAGTGGAACCCTCCTCACTGAGCTCTACATAACAGAGGGACAGAGTGAAGAGGTTAATACCCAACATGAGGTGAGGCAGCTTGAGTCAGCTTCCAAGATGGAGACCCTCCATGACACTCCAATCAGGTGCCAGGACATCTTTAAAGCCTTACCTGGCCAACAGAGACCCATCAGAGTGGTTCTGACCAACGGCGTCGCTGGCGTTGGAAAAACCTTCTCAGTGCAGAAGTTCACTCTGGACTGGGCAGAGGACTCGGAAAACCAAGATGTCAGTCTGCTGGTTCTGCTCTCGTTCAGGGAGCTGAACTTGATCAAAGATGAGCAGCACAGTCTCCTCACGCTGCTCCATGTTTTCCATCCAACATTACAGAAGGTCCCAGCAGAGAAGCTCGCTGTCTGTAAACTGTTGTTCATCTTTGACGGCCTGGATGAAAGCAGACTTTCATTGGATTTCCACAACAATGAGGTTGTGTCTGATGTCACACAGAAGTCATCAGTCAACCTGCTGCTGACAAACCTCATCAAGGGGAATCTGCTTCCCTTGGCTCTCGTCTGGATAACTTCCCAACCTGCAGCGGCCAATCAGATCCCTCCTTCATATGTTGACAGGGTAACAGAAGTACGAGGTTTCACTGACGCCCAGATGGAGGAGTACTTCAGGAGGAGAGTCAGTGATGAAGAGCTGTCCAGCAGAATCATCTCACACATCAAGACCTCCAGGAGCCTCCAAATCATGTGTCTAATCCCAGTCTTCTGCTGGATCACTGCTACAGTTCTGGAGCACATGTTGACTACAGACCAGAGAGGAGAGCTGCCCAAGACCCTGACTGACCTGTACTCACACTTCCTGCTGGTTCAGATAAAGAGGAAGAAGCAGAAGTACGATGAGGGACATGAGACGAGTCCACAGGAGCTGACGGAGGCTGACAGGAAGGTTCTTCTGAAGCTGGGGAGGCTGGCGTTTGAACAGCTACAGAAAGGAAACATCATGTTCTACCAAGAAGACCTGGAGCAGTGTGGTCTTGATGTCACAGAGGCCTCGGTGTACTCAGGAGTTTGTACAGAGATCTTCAAAAGAGAGAGTGTGATCTTCCAGAAAACAGTCTACTGCTTTGTTCATCTGAGCGTTCAGGAGTTTCTGGCTGCAGTCTACATGTTCCACTGTTACACTAGCAGGAACCAAGAGATACTGGAGGACTTCCTGGGGAAAGACTATAGTTACTCATCATTAGATGACTTCCTGGGCATAACTGTAGAAAAATCCTTGAAGAGTAAAAATGGCCACCTGGACCTGTTTGTTCGCTTCCTTCATGGCCTCTCTCTGGAGTCCAACCAGAGACTCTTAGGAGGCCTGCTGAGTTGGACAGACAACAGTCCAGAAATCATCCAGAGAGCCATCAACAACCTGAAGGAGATGAACAGTGATGAGATCTCTCCTGACAGAAGCATCAACATCTTCCAGTGTCTGATGGAGATGAATGACCACTCAGTACATCAGGAGATCCAAGAGTTCCTGAAGTCAGAGAAGAAACTCTCTGAGATCCACTGCTCAGCTCTGGCCTACATGCTGCAGATGTCAGAGGAGGTTCTGGATGAGTTGGACTTGGAGAAGTACAACACATCAGAGGAGGGACGACGGAGACTGATTCCAGCTGTGAGGAACTGCAGAAAGGCTCAGTAAGTCCATCTCAAATTAACACCCTTCACACCTTCATACTGTGATTCCACCTATAGCATAGTAAAAGAAGCATCTGCACGCAAAATTTTTGCAAATTCCCAAAATTGTAAAAATGCAACATTTCTAACTGCAAGGTCATCATCAGTGTGCTTCGTCAAGATCTTTCAAAATTTACTGTTTCAAATGCTGTGAGTGCAAAACAATTAAAAAACAAACAAACACAGCTACTTGTCATTTGTAAAGAATAGTTTTTAGATAATTTTATGTATTTTTGTGGTTGCTTCATGCAAAGTTGGTAAGGACTCCAGAGGTTACGCTTAAGGTTTTGTGCAGCATTTTATTGTTTTGTTGTATGTTTTAACCAGTAAGGTCAGAGGTTTAAAAGATTTGTGTCATTTTCCAAAACTTTACGAAGTCATAATGAGCATGGAGGATAGGGGATACCTTATCCTTATCAAATGGAACAAAAAACCCCAACACTATCAAATTAAGGGTGCTAGCTTACATGGTTTGATTATCAACTTCTTAAATGAGTATATAACTTTTGCTAAATCCAAATTAATGTCTAATTTGCCATTTATAATATTCATAAATGGGGGGGGGGGGGTGTACTAATTTTTCTTTTGTTAATTTAGCTTTCTCAGTTTTTATGACGCTGCCTCCCAGTTAACGTGGCATGAACAGGACCCAAAACCAACAGAGAATCCAGCACAGAGATGTTTTACAGAGTTTCTTAATAGATATCAATAACTTGATGGATTTTTAATAAACTGCTAATTACTGCTACAATATCTGTCTGTATCTGTAGCTAGTTAGCTTGGTTAGCTTTACAACTAGAGGTGCTATTAGCTGACTCAGCCCTGTGGTGCCAAGAACCAAACCCGGCAATAAAAACTCCGGGGTAGTGTATTCCCTATTGTCAAACTGGTCTCTGAGGATGTTTGGTCCCAGTCCGGCTTCAGTGTTCACTCATTGGTGGGGTGTATTTTCAACTACTGGCTATTGTACATCCCTTCCTATCTTTGTTTTTGCAGGAAACACACACAATACATACAGTCATCACAATGTTGAGCAGTCATTGCGATTATACATTGTAACATATTTTGTAAATATGTCTTTGACAGACTTTCTGGCTGTGGACTCTCAGAGACTCACTGTGAAGTTGTGGCCTCAGCTCTGAAGTCCAACCCCTCCCATCTGAGAGAGCTCGACCTGAGTTTTAACGACCTACAGAATTCAGGAGTGAAGCTGCTGTCTGGTGGATTGGAGAGTCCAGAGTGTAGACTGGAGACTCTAAGGTCAGTTCAGTGAAGTAGAGAAATTAAATGTTTGACAGGAAGCTCGTCGTGCTCCTCACTCCCCAGCTCTTTTTCCTGATCACTGTCCAGCTCCTCATTCATTGACGCCATTCATTGTTGAGACGGTCTTGCTGTCTGGAGTCCAAGAGTCAAAGCTACCTGGCATCCCAGAGACCAAATTATGAAGCTAACCAAAGAACTTGTTGCCTGGTAGCCAGCTTCAGAGATTTTGCTGTCCAGTCTCAGAGTTTCCGCTGTGTAGTTCCCCAGTACCCCAAAGACTGATTGTACCTACAGAGACTTTGTCCCCCATCCTCGACGGTCCAGCCAACTCCTGTTCCATTTGTCCGGTTGGCGCTAAGCTAATGTGCACTCCCTCATGTCCAGTCAGCGATCTGGCTGACTCCAGTCCCTGAAGACAAGCGGCAGAAACCTCCTGTGCATGCAGACAAGCAGCAGCATCTTCATGTCCCTGCTGAGCTGTAGTGAACACCTGACCTTACTGAGCTGCAGCCCCCCTCTGACTTATCTGAGCCATAGTAACTCACTATCACTGCTGAACAGCAATGATTCTCTGTATCTTTGGTTCCTGGGCTGCATCAACCCAATGAGCTTCCCCCCTGACTCTATACCACCCGTCTGCTACAGGTCCCAGGTCACCTGTCCCTGTTTCCCTCCTCTGGACCTCCCTCCACCCACCCTGGTTTGACCTGGACTGTTTTTCATCTGTCCTATTCTCCAGCTCGCAGAATATTTGCCCCTGAATGGATATTGATTCTCTTATTCCAGACTGTCCTGAGATCAGCAGCATGTTATTGATCTGCGTTGACATTAATAGGTGTATGAATGTTGTGCTGGCTGACATTTGGATGATGTCTGTAAAAGGCTGACATTATGATGATCCACAATAACACAATGACAAAGTCCCTCTACTCATTTTAGGGAAAAGCTCATTGATTAGGACATAGTAATGTTGAGCTCTACATTTAAAACCTGAACACATCTGATTGGATTAGAAATGGATTTTTATCTCCATTTATTTTTTTTATCCAGATTGTGGGACTGCAGTTTGTCAGAGATCAGCTGTGTGTCTCTGGCCTCGGCTCTGAAGTCCAACCCCTCCCATCTGAGAGAGCTGCAGCTGACTGACAACGAGCTGCAGGATTCAGGAGTGAAGCTGCTGTGTGATTTTCTGGAGAGTCCACATTGCAGACTGGAGTCTCTAAGGTCAGACACCATTTTTTCCTTCTGTGCTGAGATTATCATGATGTAAAAGTTGTGGTGACACTAAACACTGCAGACATAAGGCTGATATTATACTGATCCACACTGAGGGCCCTATCTTCCACCCAGTTAAAAGCAAGGCGCACAGTGTGGAGCAAATGTTATTGATGGTTTCCAACCAAGTAACTTAATGCTGAAGTCTTTTTTCTTTCACAGTGGTTTAGTACATTGACTGTATTGATTTCATAGATTATCAGTCTCATGTACTGTTTCAGCAATGATTTTTTTAAAGAATACCTACTGCAGCTTTAATATGTCAGCTTTTTACTTTTTCTTATTTTTTTCCCACTCTGAAACAATAAAATAGAGGTGAAAAAGAAACACGATGTCTGTTAAAATACATTTTGTTGTTAGTTTTGAAGGAAGTAATAACACCATTAAAATATAAAACACTTAGTGGAGGTCATTGCCTTATGTGTATAATAACTGTCATTCTATTACACAAAAGAAAGAAAACAAGTGCAGTATATTTTAAATATAGTGGATGAACCTAGTTAAAGTAACCACCCACACTGGATGCTCTAAAAAGGATAGGGATCATTTCATTGAATGGTTATCCAAGATGGCTTTTGGATCTTCTGGTGGAGAGAAAGATGAAGGACAGGAGCCTGAGTTGAAACAGAAGTCTGAGGTATAAAGAGTGAAGAGGAATGGCATCAGTACACTTTGTCTAGGTGAGCCAATGTTGTTTATTACAACCTCAGAGGCACAGCCTTCCACTCTGACACACTGTGGTTGGCCATTGAGGTAGTCCATGATCCAGGATGCAGTGTCAGAGTGCATTGCCAGAAGCTTTCCCCCCTCGAAGGCACTGGAGAAGTCAAAGAACATGAACTTAACAGTGCTATCGCGCTTCTCCAGGTGTGAGAGGGCCATGTTCGTCATGAAGATGATGGTTATTTTTCTGCTTCCATTATGAAACATTGTGGATAGTACAAATTGAACCATTTTGCGCCGTTTTTCATTACCCCTCTATTGAGGCTCCAAGCAAACTGAGCCAATATGCCAAAATTTGGAATTAAAACACTGCAGAGCATTGATTGGCCAGACAGAATCTGAGCAGCCAGTGCTCTCATCATCTGCACTCTGATGTAGGATTTCTCAAATGCTCCTGTTTTTTCAGCAATGTTTTGTCTGGCTGCCTGCAGCATTTTCTCAAACAAATATTGTCTTCTTGTTGTAACCGCATATTTGTGTGTGCGGAATGCGTACATGAGTGAGATAGAACAAGCAAAAAATTGACGCTGAATGTAGCAGGACAGAGGAAAAGGTTTGAAATAAGTTTCAGTCTGGGAAAGAACTGTCTGCGATGCAAATGCAACTCAGGTCTAAGGTGTAGGTAGGGGTTTCAAAGGTAGTATACTGAAAGTGTTTGGTGGAAACATGGTTATTGACAGCACTGGGACATCCTTCGTCTGGCCCTAGAATGATGCAGGAGGTCTTCCATAGTTTAAGTTCCTTTCTTAATCTCAACAAGAGATGAAGAGGTACTGGAAGGATTATGCAAACGTCTGAGCACGCTCCTTAAGTATCATTGAATTTATGTTGTCATGCCCACTGGCTTTATTTATTTGGTACTCAGAGAGCTCACTTTCTACCTGGCTGCTGGAAAGGCAGGGTTGGGGGGAACTCCCCTCAATAACATGCACATAGTCCTCTGAGAAACCTTCCCAGTCTGTGATATGGAAACACTCCTGGAGAGTTTCCTCTAGTCCCTATCCAAATCTTCCCAGTGCTTGTACTGACCACCTGTTGATCACCAGTGGCTTCAAGGTGGATCAGGTTGTGGTCTGAAACTCAGAGTGGAGTGATGGAACAAGATCTTCATGTCTCTTGTAGGATGTAAAAGATAACAGCAATGGCTTTTGAGAGCTCATGTAGGATTGTCTCACTCCTACCATCAATTCAATGTTTGCACTGCAAATAACCTAGCGTTAACAAATACAGAAAGACCTCCTCCTCTCTTCTTACTGCCCTTTTTTCCTCTGTCCACCTACACTTACATGAAGCTGGCTAGTTCAAGGTGTTTGGCGTTTCTCTTTTCTAAACTTCTACTTTCTAATCCTTATTCAGCTCTGAACAGATTATTAAACAGGAAAATTGTCTTCTAAAGTTACATCATTTATTCTTTGTTTAGAGTGGGTTCCTGCAGTTTGTCAGAGATCAGCTGTGCTTCTCTGGCCTCAGCTCTGAAGTCCAACCCCTCCCATCTGAGAGAGCTGGACCTGGGCTGCAATGAGATGCAGGATTCAGGAGTGAAGCTGCTATGTGATTTTCTGGAAAGTCCACACTGTAGACTGGAGACTCTGAGGTCAGACACCATTTTTTCCTTCTGTGCTGAGATTATTATTTTGTAAAAGTTGTGGTGACACTAAACACTGCAGATATTAAACTGATCCACACTGAGGGCCCTATCTTCCAACCAGGGATATATTCTATATCATATTTTAATATGAAATAAAAAGTATTTTGTTTTTGTTTAATAGGTTATAAAGTATAATGTTAATATATTACTTAAAATTAATATATTCCTTACAATTTCATATGTAGTTTACAACTAGGCATAATATTAATTCCAGTTACATCTATTCCATTTTTCTGGGTTGTTTTTATTCATTAAATCTTTGTGCAAGAAGCACAGACTTGGTCTCAAATTTATTAATGTTAATTACTTGTCAAAAATTAGAACCAATCATACAGAAGAGTTACAGTATGCTGCAGTCTTGACTTGCTAGGATTGGGTATCGTTTAAAATTTTATGATACCAGTAGCCTTAAAGTGATACCAATACCAAGAGAGTACTTCATTCGACACATTGCATAAAATGCCACCTGTTGAAGCCATAGTAGTTGATTAGTAGCCTATTATTACTTTTATTGTTGTTATGTAAATGCAAGGTTATCCATTTTATTTTTTCTTGTTTCAAATAACTGTTACGTAAAAGTATTGGGAAATTGTATCAGACACTCATCTTAATTAGTTCATCCTCACTGG
Organism: Lepomis macrochirus; assembly: GCA_024633595.2. Classification (NCBI taxonomy): domain Eukaryota; kingdom Metazoa; phylum Chordata; class Actinopteri; order Centrarchiformes; family Centrarchidae; genus Lepomis; species Lepomis macrochirus. The sequence goes on along the minus strand of JALXJV020000011.1, from coordinate 8,327,875 downwards.
TAGTATTATACGGGGAAAGACTACAGCTTGCAATTTTTCATATTTTAATGAGAAAGGAGAAGTGAAATAGGTCATTGACCAAATGAGTTGTGGGAAACGAATGTAAGGTAATTTTTTGATGCATGTCTTGAAAGTAATCAACGGAATTATCTTGTTAACTTTCGATCAATAAACCGAGTTGAAAGATCTCCGCCAGTGCTTTTTCCTTTGTGAGTCGCACACCTCCAAAAATGACAGTCAAAAGTATAAATGGAGAACAGAGTTCTCTGTTTAAACAAGTCACTAAACTACAATAAAGACTCACAAACAGAGGAAAAGAGAGGCTGCACGTCCAGCTGATCAGACCAACCTCACCTCTGAAGCAGCTGCAGCCAGAAGCTCCATCAGTAAAGTCAGCTGATCGCTACTGTGCCACAAAAGCGTTTAATTGATGGGATGGAATGCAGCGATCGATAAGTGAGAATTGATAGCAAATAAAAATGTTCAGAGAAGTGTTAAATGATCCCAGAAGATCAAGCCGAGCTTGTGGTAAACAGTGACGACATGGCTGAGACTGCAGCCAAAGGTGAGTGGCTGTTAAAAACGTACATGGACTCAGCCCTTTTTTATACAGTTTATGGTGCAGAGACATAGGGAGAAATAAAAGGCATGCTCTTTTTTTGCTGTGTTGTTTGTGTGTGTGGCTGCATGCAAGCCATCCAAATAGTCATTTTTTTGCCGCAATCTGGTACAAAAAGTATCGAATGAAGTACTAGTTTGACTGGAGACATTCTACTTGACACTGGGCTGTTTCGGTTGATATCATAAGGTATCAAGTAGTGGTACTCATCCCTATTACTGCATTGTCAATCAAATAATAATTTCCAATTATCTGTCTTTGGGGACATATGCCAGTGAAATACTGGGAGAAGCATTGCATTACCCATCCTGTACCCCTCATGCTTCTACCTCTTCCTCTTCTTCTACTGACAGGTACCGTAGACCTCCTGCCACTGTTACAGCTAATATTCTACATATAGCCACCTGCTTTAGCAGAGGGTAGTGTAACAGACGTTTCAAACTATGCCAAGTGTTGTTTTTTTTGTTTTGTTTTTTTAGAAAGGTTGAAAATATGGGAAATTTACGGGAAACTTTTTAAACAGGATAGCAGTGGGATTAAGTGGTAAACTGGAGAATCCCAGGAAAAAATGTAAGTTTGAAAGGTAGGCTAGTGCTGAGATTAATATGATGTAAGAGTTGTGGTAACACTAAACTGCAGACATAAGGCTGATATTAAACTGATCCTCTCTAAGGGCCCTATCTTCCATATAGTTAAAGTCAAGGTGCACAGTGACCCGTTGTGTAAGTAGCAAATTAACTTCTAGCCATATGTGCACCCAGGGACTGTTTGCCTTAAAATTTGGTGATGCACATTGTTGTCTATGTTGAGGCAGCAGAAAGTGATAGTGCCATTGGCCAATGTCAGTGTCTCAGTATTTTCCTGCATTTCCACAAGAGGCAAAGCAGCATAGCTTATATAATATAATAGTGTGTGCTATAATAGCACACCTATTAATTAAATCTTCCAACAATCAGACAGGATAGCTAGCTATGGAGCTTCTACATTCTAACCCTCCTTTGGCTCTGAACAGATTATTAAACACTAAATGATTTCAAGCAGAAACATTGTCTTCTAACGTTACATCATTTGTTTTTTTATTTAGATTGTGGCTTTGCAGTTTGTCAGAGATCAGCTGGGTTTCTCTGGCCTCAGCTCTGAAGTCCAACCCCTCCCATCTGAGACAGCTGCAGCTGACCAGAAATGACCTGCTGGATTCAGGAGTGAAGCTGCTGTGTGGTTTTCTGGAGAGTCCACACTGTAGAATGGAGACTCTGGGGTTTGTTCACTGGCTCTCTGTTACCATTTTATATCCTAAATGTTAACTTAATTTATGTTTAGACATAACTTAGATACATAAAGTTGTAAATTTCCTGTTCATGAAAAATGAAAATTCCGTTGACTGAGTTGACCCTTAGAAGAAAGTACATTTTGGCTTTGCAAGTTGGACATGCAGTCTCATGGGCTCATGTGGTAGTCAGACAGAGCTTTTGCAACAAATGCAGCACGTAGTAGCTAATTGAGATGCATTTTCCACAGAACCTTAGTGGGCCATTGGAAAAGTACTGACCCAAGTTTTGTGCCAATCATAAAGACTAATGCAAAGAGATCACATGACTTCCTGTTTGCCAAAAACACATCTGATTGGATTAAAAATAGATTTTAAGTTCTATCATTTATTCTTTGTTCAGATTGGGTTCTTGCAGTTTGTCAGAGATCAGCTGTGCTGGTCTAGTGTCAGCTCTGAAGTCTAACCCCTCCCATCTGAGAGAGCTGGACCTGAGCGACAACAACAACCTGAAGGATTCTGGAGTGAAGCTGCTGTGTGGTTTTCTGGAGAGTCAACACTGTAGACTGGAGGCTCTCAGGTCAGACACCATTTTTTAATTCTGAGCAGAGATTAATATGATAAAGTTGTGAAGACTAAACTGCAAGTCAAGATATTATACTGATCCACACTGAGTATCTTTCCATCTAAACTCAACTCTGAAAAAAATATTCAGCTTTGAATAATTTCAAGCAGGAACACTGGGCCTCATGCAAAAAACATTTTTGTATTTCTATCTTAACTTCCTCTTAATTATTTAGTGTCCCACATCAGATTCAGCAAATGCTCCTAATGTCAGAATAAATTAAAAGAGAATAAATTACATAGATAAACATGCTTAATGCCTTCTGTGTGTAAATCAACATATTGAGAATTGTAAATTAGCATAGATTACACCCTGATAATACCATTTGGGATGAATGAAAGTGGAGACTGCAAACCAGGCCTTCTCATCCAATATCTGTGCCTGACCTCACAAATACGCTTCTAGAAGAATGGTCAAAAATTCCCATGAACACACTCTTGAACCTTGTGGACAGCCTTCCCAGAAGAGCTGAAGCTGTATAAAACCCTACAGATTAAGAATGGAATGTCATTAATCTTAATGTGCATCCAAAGGCAGGTGACCCAAAACTTTTACATAAGATTTTTATACTCATTATTGCTTCAGAGTAGGGAAATATACAAACTGTTAGCAACTTTGGCTGGGATAATGGCATGCTAATTGCATATGAGTCCTAAAACAGGTATGGACCATTCCTACATTGTGTTCATGCCTAAGACAATATTCAAAATATGCATCATTTTTTAAATCAACCAAAGAAGCCACTTTAGAAAAAATCTGTTAGTACAAGTGGTTCTTGCATAAGGCACTGTAATAAAAATGTGCATTATTTATTCTTTATTCAGATTGTGGGGCTGCGGTTTGTCAGAGATCAGCTGTGCTTCTCTGGCCTCAACTCTGAAGACCAACCCCTCCCATCTGAGAGAGCTGGATATGAGTGACAACAGGGTTCAGGATTCAGGAGTGAAGCTGCTGTGTGGTTTTCTGGAGAGTCCACACTGTAGACTGGAGATTCTAGGGTCAGACACTTCTTGGTGGTGAACACTATATTTTCATTTTATATTCCACAATGTGTTTTTAGACAAATGATAATAAAATACATAAATACAATGGAAAAATGATCTCTCTTTCAACTACAAGATAATAACAAATATATTCAGTATTTCTTTTCGAAACATTGTTTTGAAGCCATATGATGCATACACTGATTGAATAACGAAGAAGCTTTGATTTTATGACTCCACTAATCCTAAAATAAATATTGTAGATGTCTTTTTTTTCACATTTGCCCAAAGTTCATCCTGACATGTTTGGCGTCTTTGGAAACTTTGGGATGTTGAGTCAAATCTTAAATCAGTTTATGTGGGGTTTTATTTGTTTGGTGGAGCTGCAGCTACGTCTTTATTGAAATAGTAGCAGCACATTGCCATTAATATACACTGATTCTTGAGAATTTGGATAAAACAGGTTTTAATTTTGAAAAGAAATAATGTAATATTAAGAAGTCTAAACTTGTGTTTATTGTGCAAGATCTCACCAATCTAGCAATATTTTGGTGCAACCTTCTGATTTTTGTCATTTTTTCATAAAATGTGTTTTAACGGTCTTTACCTAGTTTTTGTCAACACCATCAGACAGAATAAAAAGCCAGTTAATCTTATTTTTTTAGTGTTATATTGATTTAGACCTTTAAATTCATTGTGTCTACACCATGGGTACATAAATAAGTTATTAAATGTGGAATATTAAATTGTTCATTTTTAATACTATTTCACATGTACTCTTTTACCAACTTATACATCAGGCAACATTAATCATTAGCATAAGTATACAAAATAATTTGGAGCATAAACACATTTTTAATTTCACAGTGACCCTGACTTTAATAAATCAACTGCTTTTTAGAAACAGATTGGAACCATATAAATTTAAAGCAAAGAAAGATCCATCTGACGGTGCTGGCACAGAGCTGATGGTGGTGGCAGTAGCCCTTTTAATTGGTTCTCTTTTTACGGTTTATTGTATGTCAGCCCAAACTGTTGTGTAAGGTGTATTAGAAGAAATTTTTAAGAAGAACAATTTATGTTGTTAGACATTGGGGATACATTATAGTAAGTACATACTGTAGAACTACAGTATGTGTTGAAGAAACAAAGTGGAAATGCTGTATGGTATAAACAGAACTCAATGAACATTACAAGCCATGTTACTATTTTTTATGATCATAAATAGTATTCAAGCCTCCTTTGAGGATGATTTGGATGTTTTTGTCAACACCGTCTAACTATGTGTTAGGACCATCTGACATAAAACCTGATGGTGTTGACGTCTGACGTAAATATGGAGGATGGAAAGGGGTTCTTGAGAATATAGTGGACAATGAAATTGTCTGATTTTATTGCTCTAGAGCAATAAATAGTTGAAAGTGTTGGCAGAAACTTAGGTCACATTTTGAGCAATCAAAAACTAAGAGTAAGCATCTACTCTTTAATCTGGCCTAAATATTGTACATTTTAAATTATTTTATAATTTATAATTTTTTAAAATCATTTTTATCAAATTGAAATGAAACTTGTTGTCTGAGGATAATGGATTTTGTGGGTACTGGGCTGTCATACAATTTATCATTCTTAAAACAAGTATGCAAAAATAAACTAAATTTATGCAGAAGACATAAATTGATATGTTTTTGCCAAAATCTCAAGAATCGGTGATTGACAGCCTTTTATTAATTTCTTTTTTTTTTTTACCTTTTTGTATTTTACAGTCTGAACCTGGGTTCAGGTGTTTAGGGTGTCCATTTTCTGAACATCTAGATTGTAAACCTTCTTCAGCTCTGAACAGATTATTAAACACTGAATGATTTCAAGCAGTATCATTTTCTTACATAAGTTACATATTTTATTCTTCATTCAGATTGTTGGACTGCAGTTTGTCAGAGATCAGCTGTGCCTCTCTGGCCTCAGCTCTGAAGTCCAATCCCTCCCATCTGAGAGAACTGGACCTGAGTAATAACAAGCTGCAGGATTCAGGAGTGAAGCTGCTGTCTGATCTTCTGGAGAATCCACACTGTAGACTGGAGTTTCTGAGGTAAGTAGAGGGTTGGAGTCATTCCATGCTCTAGGATTGGACAGAAAGACAGAGAGAGAGAGAGAGAACAGGCAGTGATCATGTGTTTGAGTTGATATGAAGACGACTGTTGTTGTTGTGTTCATGTCTCCAGGAAATAAAGCTGGATTCCAGCTGACAGCATCACAAGATGTATAGACGTTGTCGTCCACCCCATCTGGGGTGCCAAATTTTTGTGGAAATTATATGTCTTAAAAGATTAAAAGGAAGAGGACCCAATTTTCTGCCATAACATGAACATGTAGGACCTTTAACAACATACTACATACATCACCGATCAAAAGTTGGGACACATTTCAATTCAATGTTTGTTCTTTATTATTGTTTACATGGTATTTACATTTACATTTACTCATTTGGCAGACGCTTTTATCCAAAGCGACTTACATTTGAGGAACAACTTACAAGTATCAACAGAGCATCAAATACAGATCTAACAACTGACAATACATACTAGTAAGAGCAGCAATAAATCCTAGTAAGAGCTCATAGTACATATCACATCAATGGGTAAATACCTAGGGAAGGAAGTAAGAGTTAACAGAAAGTGCAATCAGAACAAAAAGTGCAGTCAATACAAGATAATTATAGGGATAGAAGAAGAAGGGCACAGGAAGTGCATGTTAGAGGTTAGTTAGTTAGAGGTGTTATAAGAGGAAGTGTTCTCGGAAGAGATGAGTTTTCAAGAGCTTCTTGAAGTTAGAGAGGGACACCCCTGCTCTAATGGCATGTGGTAGCTCGTTCCACCATCTTGGTGTCAGAGATGAGAACAGTCGGGACTGGAATAACTTTGTGTGAAGGAATGGTAGAGCCAGTGTAACCGGCTCACCCCGAGTACGTACTGCACGGTCCTGACCGAACCGGCGACCTCGGGTACAGGAGGCGGACACGCTGACGAGGAGGCTAAAACCTATGGGCACTAGCGTTGTCGCCAGTGTGTCTCCTAAGGTGTCGGGGAGTGAGGTTTACTCACTGCACTGCCTCGCAGGCTTCTGTTACACCAGGCACTGGTGGAGTGTAGTTCCCCCGAGAAGGAACAATAACTTGTATTATGGAGTTTAGGTTTAGATGGGTGCAGACCCAGAAGTCACTCTGTATGCAAGCATTAGTGACATTAGTGTCTTCTGAACACCATCCCCACAGTGAAACACAGTGGCATTATGCTGTGGGATGTTTTCACCGCAGAACTGGGAACGGTCAGAATGAAGGAATATGAATGGCTAAGTGAAATTTGAGGGAACGTGTTGCAGGAAGGAGGTTCTTCCAGCATACCATACTGTAGTAACCTCACCTAAACCTTGGAGACATTCTATCTATTGGAATGGTCTAAGCTAGACTCAACCAGTGAGAATCTGTGGAATGACTTACTGTGGAATGCTGTACACCCGAGGAACCCTTCAAATTTGAAGGAGCTGGGGCAGTTTTTCCTTGAAGAATGAGTGAAATTCTCAGTTTCTAGGTGTGCCAAGATTGTACATTCTTATCACAAGAGACTTACAGCTGTAATTGCTGCAAAAGGTGGCTTGTTGGCTTATTTCTTGTTTGTTTCACGATAAAAATACTTTTCATCTTCAAAGTGGTAGGCATGTGTTGTAAATCAAATGAAACAAACCAAAGAAATGCCCTAAAAATCCATTTTAAATCCAGTTTGTAAGACAACAAAATAGGAAAAATGCCAATGGGAGTGAATACTTTTGCAAGCCACTGTTGGCACTTAGAAAGGTTTCCTACAGTCTTAAAGGAGTTCTCAGGGGTTCTAAGCACTTTGCCTTAACTCTGCGGTTGAACTCGTGTGAATGTGGAGGCCCGGTCATCTGACACAATACTCCATCACTCTCCACCTTGGTCAAATAGTCCTCACATAACCTGGAGAGGTGGGTTTGGGGTCATTGTTTTTGAAAAACAAATGATGGGCCCACTATGCGCAAACCAGATGGAATGGTATGCAGTGTTTGGAATAACGGCGTTTAAAAGAACGGCATTACGTAACAGCGTTATTTTTTCAGTAACGATGTAATCTAACTAATTACTTTTCCCGTCGTTACATCGCCATTAACGTTACTGGTCGTTAAATGCGGTCCGTTACTATGTAATAAACTGTGTAATCCGAACGCACCAGCTGGCTCACACAGCTAGTCAGGAGGTGGGTTAATAACGAGGTAATTAGTGCTGGAAGTGGACCGGTACGCTGCGCTCTCCATATCAGGTTCTCTGGGCGCAACGTGGCGCTCACCTGTTCCCGTTCTTGCCTGCCTCCTAAACTCTGTCGGCGGGGAGAGACAAGGGACAAGAGAAGCTCGGGTGCCTTTCAACCAGCGATTATGTTGGCTAAGGCAGAGTCATGTTTCTTGGTAGCCAATCAGAGCCAGTGCTTTTACACACATGCCAGCACACACGCCACACAACACACCACACACACACACACACAGCTAAACAGAGATTCGATGAAGCAGCAGAGATTTTTTTTTTTTTAACAGTAACGTAAATAGTTACTTTCCCTGGTAACGAGTTACTTTTATTACAGAGTAATTCAGTTACTAACTCAGTTACTTTTTGGAACAAGTAGTGAGTAACTATAACTAATTACTTTTTTCAAGTAACGTTCCCAACACTGATGGTATGTCACTGCACCTCCTCCATGGTCAACGGTGAGAGCCACACGTAAGGAAGCCATCCACTCACCTTTTGTGCGTCTCACAAAGCCATGGCAAGTGGAATCAATAAGCAATTGTCTTCTTCTTGTTCTTCCACTAGTGGCTTCTTTGTAGCAATGTGACCTTGAAGGCATGATTCACGCAGGATCCTCCATACAGTTGATGTTAAGTGTCTGCTACTTGTGAAGCATTTTTGTGGGCACTAATCTGAGGTGTTGTTAATTTGCATTTTCTGAGCCTGGTAACTTATGAATTTATCCTCTGGATATATCCAAATGTCTTAAAGTAAGAATTGACTGTGATTTGTATTTATAGATATATATATATATATATATATATATATAAACACATACCAGAGTCTGGTGTATGTGTTGACTTACAGTAGTTTATAAGCTGTCATTAATTGTAGACACATTGTATATTAGCCTACATGGTTGCGCTCTGTAAATGAAAAACAAGTTAGTTACAGAATTCCTTATAGCTATGCAGTTTTATTAGCAATCTGCATTGAACGCAGCAGGTGATACAACATTTGTAATAACCATGAGAGACTTGAGACTTGACTTTGACCTCTAGCTCAAAGACTTGTGAGCATCTGTTTTTTTAAACAGTTTTGAGCCCTAACAGCAGTAAATCCATCATTACTGTGAGCAGTGAATATCTGTCTTTCTCTGCAGTCATGATGCGTTCAGGGACTCTCAGCACCTTACTTCAACTGTGGACTTGAGTTAAACCTGCAGAGTAAACAGAGCTGATGGCCAAAGTCTCTGCAGGTCTCAGTGTGTTCACTCCAATACGTTAACATGAGAGCTGAAAGGAAGCTGGCTACGCTACACAGCCGCTCCACTTCTGGTCTGAACAGGACTGAAGTCCCTGCTGGTCTTTATACTGGATGTGCTGCATCACTGACTGACAGCTGATGAAGGGAGTCTCTCTGATTTATGACTTCTGCTCTCTGTCTTCTTCTCTCATCAGATTAATGTGATCTCAGTCAGAGTGTGAGGGATGAGAAAGGTGGTGGTGTTGAGAGAGGATCAGCTGTGTCCTGATGATCCAGAGAGGTTGAAGCAGCAGCATCAGCTTGTGTGTGGAGAGGCTCTGACTGGGCCATGTTACTGGGAGGTAGAGTGGAGAGGAGAGCTTCATCCAGCAGTGACTGACAGAGGAATCCCAACAGTGCTGCAGTCTGAACTGCTCTGAAATCAGCTCCGCTGTCAGACACAAAGTCAAGTCCACCATCCTCCCTGTGTGTTCCTCTGTATGTGACAGAGTATCATCAGTGGATCTGGACTGCTCTGCTGCTGCTCTGTCCTTCTACACAGTCTCTGCAGACACACTGAGACTCCTCCACTCCTTCTGCTCCACACCTCCTCCACCTGGACCAGGATTTGGTCTTTTACTTTTTAAAATTCATTATTATATTCTGAATCCAAAGTGCCCTGACATAGTAGTTCTGTTTGACAACATAACTGCAGATTAACACTTATTTAAATGTGTATTTCTGTATTGCTTTATGTCGCAGCGCCACCTTGTGGAACTACCGTTCTCACCAGCGTTCATGTTCCTTCTGGAGCTGCTTTCTGCTAGCAGATGTCAGCATTTCCTCGTTTTCCCTTCAGAGCTTTAACTGAATGGAAACAGTTTCTGTATTTTGATTTAAAAATATGTAACTATTGTGACGACATGACACCTACTTCCTGTCTGTTTGTCTTGGGAGAAGGATCCCTCTTTTGCCTCTTCTCCTGAGCTTTCTTTCCTTTTTCGATTTTATAAGGACAGAGGGCATTGTATGGTGTACAAATTGTAAAGCTTCTTGAGGTGAATTGCTATTTATGATTCTGGGGTGTATAAATAAATGAAACTGACTTAATACAATATTTGTCTGTATTGAAACTAAACTGGTGACGTGAACGCTTTCTTTATGACTGACTTTAATTTTGTTAAAAAAAAACATGTAATCATAATGTTTTTGATAAGTCCTTCATTTAAAAGTGGTGAGATGACTTTTTAAAGAACTGATGATGATGATGATGATGATGATGGTGGCGGTGGCGACGGCCTGATGTACTGCAGATTATCTGTTAAGTTGTCTCTTGATGGACTCTGTTTTGTCTGAGCTTGTGTGGTGGGTTTTAGTTTTTCACATTTCTATTATATTTGATGAATTTTGTGTTCCTTCAGGCTTTTCTCTCTTCGGAACTATAAGTGATCAATAATAGACAGTTATATAGAGTTGTGATTGCTACATGCAGTTAAATCTGAATTTAAATTTTTAAAAAAGCCCAAGTGTAAAGCTTCTCATTGTTTTTTTATTCTCTTGATTTTTTCTAACTTGTAATAAAACTGGACCAAGACTCAAAAATCCATTTTGAGTTATTTCCAAGATGAGAGGAAATGATGGAGCAGCAGCTGAGTTTAGAGAGAACTAAAGACATGTTGAAGATCCGTCTTGTTTAGACACCAGAACACTCAGCATGAATCAGTCTGATGGAAATCTGGGCTTCATTAAAACAATATTTCTCTCTCATGTTTCTTATTTTCTAAAATCCCTTTTCTTTTATATGTTTTCTCTGGTTCCCCGGCCTTCATCCAGTGCTGACAGCATCATATTCACCATGGTTTGTCTTCTGGACTTAAGTGTTAACGTCTCTTCTGTTGTTTTTTGCGGGTGAAAAATTTAACATGACTGTTTTGGAGCAAATTCGGAGACAGAAATTAGAAGCTGGTTCTCAGTAAAAATACAGAGCAGCATGTTGAGACCACAAACCAATGAAACTTTGATGAACATCGACATGAGATCGGTCTCCACATTATTGCGCAGATACTCAGCTTTATCCAATGACAGACAAAACAGAAACTTTAATGTTTCAACAACAAAGTGGTGGCCTTGTCAGCAGGTTAGCTGTACCCTGTAAACAACAAAGCTTTTTCAAACTACTCTTCACAACTAATTTCACATTTAACTATGAAAGTTTAAATGCTGCACAATGAAACAAAATTTACAGACATTCAACCTGATTCCTCCGTGTCAGTTTCTATGGAAGCTGAGTGCTGTCGTGGTTGATGATTAATATTTTTAGGTTCATTATCTCGACATCAAAACTTAGACAGTTGTTTTTGGAGAGCTTTTTCATCATTGTCATGTTAAGATAAGAATTTAATTATTTCACAAAGTCAGAAATAGAAATTATTTTATCATCTGCAAAGTTCAGAGCTGTAGTACTTGAGTCTGGGGCTGTGATGTTTTCTCTGTTATCTCAGTTACCTCGAATATTATAAATATATACACGGCTCATGGCGATCCGTCCTTAAACCGTTACAGAGCTTGTTTTGCTTGTGGAATTTTTGAAGCACTAATTTATTAATGTACACGCACACACTGAAGTGTAAAGAATGGACAAAAGCGTTCAATTGTGCAGTTATCGCGACAGCTCTATACATTAATTATTTTAATATTCTAATAATTTGAGATATGGATTTTTGATTTCCACAAGCTGTAAGCTGTAATCATAAAGATTAAAACTTAAAAGGCCTGAAATATTTCACTTTATGTTTAATGAATGTAGAATATGTGGAAGTTTTTCATAAATGAACTTTTCCACGATATTCTAATTTTATGAGAGCACCTGTGTGTGCGCTAAAAGAGAAGAAAACAGTTGGAAGGAAGTGCAGCAACTAATGTTTCAACATAAAGAATCTCTTCATCAGAGCGGAGACTCTCTCATCCTTAAAACTGGCACATTTGTGTCAAGAGATGAACCTGAAGAATAATCATCAACCAGTCTCTCAGCTTCCGTACATTCCCACTAACAGCAGTGACAAACATAAACAAGCAGTAACAGTAAATCAGAGTTTGGCTCATTCTTGTCAAGTAAAGGGAGAATAAAACACTTTTTACACTTCAGTGAAAACTCAACAAAGTTGGTACACATTTAAAACAAGAAGTCTAAGCTTAACTGCTTCAAGTCAAACCATAACTTGTTTTGATAAGATCTGACTTTTTTGTGAACAGCCTGAAAACTGTCTCTCCTGGTTCAAGTAGGAATTTAGTAATTCCTTATGAACACAAAAGTACATTTTTACACAATTATTCCAGAGTGCATTCAAAGAGTCTCTTGTCAGAAGATAGAAACTTCCTTCTTTCATCTATGTACACAACAAACCACAAACTCCGGCCGTCCCTGTGTATCAGCGATCAAGGATCCAAATATAACTAAACCAAGCTGGACAGAAACTTTTAAAATGTTTCAGCTTCAAGAGACTGCAGCCGAAGAGACCAGGATAAAAACTGTGACGTCTGGTGTCAAACCGAAAACTTTATTTGAAACATCTGCTGAAAAATAAAATACAATCCTCTCCTCTGCAGCGTCTTTGTGAACACGGCGTTTCTTTTTTTATAATTCATGCAACTGCTGACAAGGAACGATGAAGTGGAAGACAAAATTAAATCCATCGGGCTACTAATGTCCTCCTGCAGCTTCACTTCCACAGGGTTACAACCAAGATGGCTCATCGTTCTGTTGGAACTGAAGAGTTTATGTGCTTTATTTGTTGTTTCAATGGCTCCTGGCAGTTTGGTTTTCATGGTGTTGTCACATGTTGGTGACCTCAGAAAAGTTAAGAAAGCCATTTACAAGTTCCAGGAAAAGTTAGAAAGGTTGGTTTGAATATCTGGAGAAAGTCTGGATGTCCTCCTCAGTACTTGCTGCCTGAGTGCCACTGAGCATCAATCAGTGTGCAGGTTGTGTTCCAGTGTTGCAGATGATGCAGCATTTCCTGGCAAACTTTACAATAAAAACAGTTTAATTAAATACTGTCAGTAGTCAAAGTAGGCAACATTTTGTTTCTACAAAACCTCACAGTTTCAGTTTGTAGTGACTAAATATTGCTGCCCTCTAGCGGACAGGGGCATGCAGTGCAGCACCCAGACCCAGGTACTCAAGGTTCTCCGCCGCCGGGAGAAACAGACCATTTCCAGTTAAAGAGGTCAAGGCTGTGACCTGAGGCCGGAAGTCGGCCTGGTAGTCCGGGTTGTCGAGGCTGTCACTGGCAGCCAGGGGCACTGAGCTTTGGGTGGCGTTCAGGTATTCAGGGTCCTTTGGTATTCGGAAGGAGGGCTTCAGATCCTCCAGCGGTGAGACGAGTGAAGCGGCACCCCATCCCTGGCTCAGGTCCTCGTAGTTGGGATTCAAAACATCCGACAGCCTACTGCTCCGGCTGGTTTCACTCAGGCTCTGGTTCATGTACTCTGTAATAAATTATTAATTTGTTTATTTACACAGGGGTTAATTTACTTATTTGTTGTCTGTAAAAATGTCTTTCTTTCTTTATTTAGTATTTTTTTTGTATTTATATTTTAAAAATATTTGTGAAATTCTTAGTCACATTCTGCTCTATATAAATAAACTATTCATTCCTTCATTGGCTAAACCATTTATTTTACTGTTCTATACATTTAAAGGATATATTTTTCCATTTATAATTTTAACATTTACTTATTTCTTTTCTTTTAGGAGGATTTCTGTGAAAGTTCTCAGTTATCCCAGTCACCAAGTATCCAAGGAAGGTTAAAAATAAAGGATAAATGGACTTGACAAAGTATCATTATTCAAGTATTATTCATATTTCAACTATCTTCAACCAAGTCCAGTTGCCCTTTATACTTCCTTGGATATTTTCTTGTAGGTTTCTAAATATTCTGTTCTAAATAGTAGTCCTATTTTGTCAATAATCCACAGAGCTGTGTACCATGTCCGGTGAAGTCTTCTGTGTCCAGCGAGTTGTTAGTCGGATCAGAGATGTAACGCAGAGCGATGCTGTTCTCTCTGACTGGACGACCGTTCTGAGATGAAACAGGAGACAGTAAAATGTTTGTCTTCTAAATGTAACATTAGAGGGAAAGCTAAGATGTATTTTTATTATGTTTACTTTTTCTGAGTCAAATCATGACTTTTAGTTTTTTAAGTGTGTGTACCGTGGCATTGCAGGGATGGTTGCCATGGCCACCCATTCCTTTGTATGGTAGCAGGTATTCATCGGCATCGACCACATCATCCATGTCGTCTGAGCTCAGCAGGCGAGAGTAAAACCTGCTGTCTGACGGACTGGGGAGGTCACCCTGAGACAGGAGGCAGATCACTTTGTTGTTTGATACTTATGAGGAGAGAAAACACTTCAGTCTGTCAGTGGTTTAACCCACAGATGGCGGGTTAAACCACTGACAGGGTTAAAACATAGTCAGTCAGTGCTGGGCTATCGTCACCAATGGGTTGCTTTGACCCAGTTTTGGTGCTATTATTATGGCAATTATTAGGTTTTTAATATCACAGTTGGGTGGTTTGACATTTAAAATGGCAAAGGAAAAGCTATATCTATGATTAACAATTAATGACAGAGTGACGTAGCAAAGGTGGCGGTTTGATGGGGTAATTTTTTGTTGAAAGGCTAATATGCAGAGTTGTGTATGTTTGCACATGCTCTTTAACTCTTCCATAGGCATATGAGCACACATGATTAGCTTGACTTAATCTTCACTTAACTTAATAGCTTCTGGATGTCACCGTGTTCTTAAAGGTTGCAGTAAACTGTTGTAGTAAACTGTTGTAGTAAACTGTTGTAGTAAACAAGTTGTAATAAACTGTTCCCTAACTGAAGAACTCTCTCTCACAGACACACACGCTGTGTACCTGTATGACCAGGTATCTGGACGGATCTCTGGCCATTTTTGAGAACTCTGCTATCAGCTCTCTGAACGTGGGACGACTGGACGGGTCGATCATCCAACCTGGAGAGAGAGAGACAGAAATCCTTAGCAGAAACATTTTCCCAGCTGGACTTTCAGGTGTTTGTTGTTGTCGAACTTTAATAACTTTTGTAAGTTTTCATCCAGCGTCATCATCAGGTCAACATGTTAATGTGTATACAAGTTAATGACATTCCCATCAGCTTCAGCTACTAATAAGCAAATTTTAGAAGTAAGTATTCAGCTCCAGCCTAAACACAAAGAGCTGCTAGAATGACTGTAGATTCTTGTTTCTTTGTTGTGTCCTCGGCTCTTACATTTGACCATGATCATGTAGACTTCGATGGTGCAGATGGGGGGCTGGGGCAGCCGGTCCCCTCTCTCCAGCACAGCCGCGATCTCGCTGGCCGGGATGCCGTCGTATGGCTTGGAACCGAACGTCATCAGCTCCCACACAGTCACACCTGCAGACCAGACCATGGACTGATAAAACTGTCTCAGTGCTAATGACCTAAATGACAACTATTGGAAGAAGAACCTTGATGGTCGTGGTTTTAAGAATTTTTTCCCTGACGGGTAAAAAGTTGTCTGTTTGAGTAACTTGAGTAAAAAGTGCTTAAAGGTTCAGTGTGTAATATTTCTCAGGATCTATTGACAGAAATGCGATATAATACCCATAACTGTGTTTTCAGTAGTGTGTAAAGACATCACATAATGAACTGTTATGTTTTTATTACCTTAGAATGAGACATTTCTATCTACATACACCGCAGGTCCTCTTACATGGACGTCGCCCTGTTGCGCCACCATGTTTCTACAGTAGCCCAAAACAGATAAACTGCTCTACAGGGCGCGTTTCATCACTACGTTGAATACGTACAAAGAAAAGAAGGGGAAGAATAAGGACAAGTAATAGTTATCTTATTAACTTAGGATGAATGGAGGACCACACATATTAGTTAGCAAGAGCCAACAGAGCTACTCCGCCACTGTAGCGTCTCTTACGAGCTTGGAAAGGGAGGGGTGAGCGATGTGCAGCAGTTGGTTGCAATTTGCAACCCTTACCATTAGATGCCACTAAAACGTTTCCCATTTGACGTGAGGTTGTGTAGAACTGTTCAGCTTAGCTAATCATTAGTTTGGCACTAAATATGATGCAAAACTTGCTAACTAATAAAAGAAAATAGCATCAGATGGCTGCTTCATTTTTAAATATAAAGTGTGAAAGTCCTGAATCTCAACAACATTGGTTCAGAGTAACTGTTGTTGTTTTTTCAGTGAGAAAACCAAAGACCCTCTCAATTCTGATCACTGATTGGTTATTGCTTTTAATTAAAAGCCTGTGATGTGTTAGCAGGAAAATAAACAATGCAAAGCTCCAGCTGATGTTGTTTGTGGCGTCAAGATGTGAATAAAGTAAAATGTGTCAGAGACTAGACCAGGATCCAGCACCACTGGATACAGTGAGAGCACGTCATATTTTTCTTTAATTAAACAAGACCTTGTGGCCCTGTGGAAGCTGGAGAGCTGAAGGTTGACTCACCGTAGCTCCAGACATCACTCTGATGTGTGTAGGTCCACTGGAGGATCGACTCCAAGGCCATCCACTTAATGGGAACCTACAGAGAGCAGAGAGGGACAAACAAAATCTGACTTCTGAACACAGATAGGAGAAAGTTCTGTGGTTTCATTTTAAACATCTAAATATTGTTACAAAAAATATCTGAGCATTATAGGAAACCAAAAATATAAGGTGAGCAGATAGATATCATCTCTGAGCAAGTTTAGCCTAGCTTAGCACAAAGTCTAGAACCAGGAGGAAACGGCTCACAACCACATAATTCTGTGTACATGAATATGACACCAACCTAGTGTTTTCTACAAACACACCTTTCCTCCGTCAGCATGGTATTCTTTCTCGTCAGCCGTCAGCAGCTTGGCGAGGCCAAAGTCAGTGATCTTGACGTGGTTAGGAGTTTTAACCAGGACGTTCCTTGCCGCCAGGTCACGATGCACCAGGTGACGCTCCTCCAGGTAGTTCATCCCCTGCACACACACACAGAAACAGGTTTAAGTGGGTGTTATGGCTGAAAACAGCCACGTGGGGGCATGTTGTTTCATGTACATGTGTGTGAGAATATTTATTTAAATGTACTTAAACATAGATGCTGGGCGCACAAAGTGCTTTACATAGACAGCATAAAAACAATCACAACTTTAAAAGGAAAACTCAAGAACAAACCATAAGCACACAATTAAAAGGCCGAAGAAAATCATCCGAAAGGTAGAATAAGTGAAGCAATTAAAATAAAGTTAAAATCAGGTGGTTGCACAAAAAGCTGTATGTAAAATAAATAGGATGAGTTTTCAGGTGAAAGTTCTGTAAAAGTGTTTCTTAAGAGAGGATTTGAAAGCAAAAACAGTGTCAGTGTGAATGTTGGATTGTTGACTTTGGAAAGTTACAGAAATTATTAGAAAGGTGTGTGTGTGTTGGGGGATTTCTGAAGCTGTTCGACCGTCTGACAGGCAGCTTTGTTGGAATAAACTGGCATCTTAATGCTGCAGAACAGCATAAAGACTTTACACTGAGCTCATGACCTTGTTGTTAGTGATTTTCCCAGCAATTTAAGATCCAAATGAGGCTTAAGACAGAAACTGAATGGATTAACACTGCCTCAACACACACACATACACACACCCGAACACAGACACAGTTTCCAGCTGAGTTCAGGCTAATAGGCCTCAGCAGGCTTACAGTGAGCTGCAGACGAAGCTGGTGCCTCAGGCAGAGGGTGAGGAAGGAGATTTTCTTCTTAAACGAATGTAAACCGAAACATGACCTCAGAAGCAGAGGGCTGCTGGTTTGTAGAAGATCCACTCAGATCAGAATTTGTGTCTGGGCTCACCTTGGCGATCTGGACACACCAGTTCAGCAGCCACTGAGCCCCAATGTGGTCCCTGTGGAGTCGGACGTAGTCCAGCAAGCAGCCGTACTGCATCAGCTGAGTCACCAGCTGGACCGACGACGTGAGGCAGATCCCCAGGAGACGACACACATGAGGATGATCCACGCTCGCCATCACATACGCCTCCTACACACACACACATACACATTAGTGTTGAAACACAAGTCTTGAAAATAACTGCAGGATGAAAAAAGCAGGAGGGCACAGAGCCTGGTGGGGATGATTTGAAATAAAATAATTAAATTATGCCTTCAATTGTGCATTAATCTAGTGAGTCACACCCTTCAGTTACTTATCTTGTTCACTCAAATGAAGCATTTTGGCCTCAGTTAACTTTTTCCTCCCATGTTTAACTGCTTTGTATCAAAATTTAAAGGCAGAGGCAAAAAATTAAGTTATCTGAGAACAAGGTTTTTAAATCCAAAAGAAAAAAATACTAAAGTTCATAAATAATGATAATATATATGCACTATGTTTAAAAGAAAAGCTGGACAAAAAAGAAAGACAAAGAAAGAGGAACAACAAGCAGAATGAGAAGAAGAAATGGGAGGTACAAGACAACGAAAAGAAGAGGAGGAACTAGAAAATGAAACAGATAAACAAAGAAGAAGAAGAAGAAGAAGCGTCTTACATCCAGGATTTCTTTGTTGGCTTTAGGAGACGTGGCCTCTCTGAGAACTTTGATGGCCACTGGGATCCTCACATTCTCTGTTTCAGGGATCCACAGACCCTAAAGAGAGTCATTAGATTCAATCCATCAAAATGGAAGAAATCATACAGTTATGAAAATACAGCAAACACAGCTGAGACTCAAGGGAACGTCATAAGCTCTTCAGGTATTTGGTCATAAACCAAAGTGTTGGACAAATTAACATGTTGACTTGATGATGGCGCCAGATGAAAAGTCAGAGGATCACCAAAGTTATTACAGTTCATGTTGAGCAGAACATAAATATATAAACACTCATGGCAGTCCATCCGATATTTCATTTTGGACCAAGATGGTGGACTGAGACATTTCCATCCCTGGCGTGGCTTACATTTCGACACACTGTGTCTTCAATAAAAGTATCATGAAGTGACATTTTGTGTGGATCAAACATTCTTACCTTGAAGACGGTCCCAAAGGCCCCGGAGCCCAGCACCCTGATTTTCTTGAACTCCGTCTCCTTTAGGATCCTCAGCAGCGCCTGGTTAGGAGCTTCACCACTCGGGGTCAGCGGCTCCACCAGCTTCAGCACATATTTCAAATACTTCATTTAAATCTTCCAATAATATTACATGATTATGATATACAGGATTGTGTTTATATGTGTGTATTTTTGTTTTATATTTAGTCCAGGTGAGTTTTAGTCGAATTTAGTCAACTTTGTCTTTTGTTAGTTTTGTCACTTTCTCAAATTTTATCCCAGTTTTCATTAATGAAATGAACACTCTCCCACCTCTCTCTCCTGCAGCAGGCGACGCAGAGTCCTCTTCCTCCTGATTCGTCGTCGCCGTACCAACACAAAGATAACCAATGAGATGATGACGGCAAATCAAGAGCCCACCAACCACGGCCACCGCCAACGTGGAGTGGGTGGCAGCACTGTGAGGACACACAAAACACACAATGTTTGTGTTTTTAATTATCCTGAGGTTCACATAATTATAATTTCTCATAGATTCACATTTAAACGTGTCGTCATAGTTGTCCAATAAATTTATGCACAAGTTCCATATATATCTTTTTAACTCTAACATGATATAGCAGAATACAAGTAGATATGATTAAATTCCCATTGACTCCCATTCAGATTTAAAATTCTTATTGATACCGTTTGAAATTTAGCATTTAGTCAATTTCATTATCTTTCTGTTGGCTCCCATTAAAATGTAGCTTGCTAAGGTAGGAATCATAGACTGTAGGTAGGAATAAGGAATCCCTGTTGACTCCCATTGTTCATGTGTGTACTCTTATAGAATTTGACTGTGTTCAGACAGAGCGTGAGGCAACCTTTAGTGGTGGTGTGACTACATACAGAGTCAGCTGGATTTGCATGTGCAGAAAATGCAAACAAAATGTCATAAATTCATGTGACAAAATGAGGTCAGCTAACTGACATGATGCACATTCACTGGAAACAGAGACAATCTGCAACAAGCTGGTTATCTGTGAGCTTTGGTCATGTTGAGCGTTGGTGAGTAAAAGCCAAAGTTGTAGTTTTACCCTGTGCATCCAGACAGTCCAGGACCTGAACACCTGCAGAGACAGAGAAACAAAACACCTTACATTCAAGTTTATGTCACTTCTCCTAATCTATAGAACATCAGAGTCCTGAATCAGTAACGAGTCTCACCCCTGTGTGCAGTTCTGGTGGCAGTTCTGACACTGGGCTTCCCTGTTCGGGTATTTCCAGATCAGCTTGTCTCCGTCTCCCAGCACACCGTGGGGGCAGCGCTGCACACAGTGGGGGCCATCTTTAAAATGGGCACAGCGGGAACACTGGTCTGGACCCTGCAGGTAGGGATGGAGGAGGGCGTTTTGTTGTTGTGTCTTAAAGTTGACGTCTGTAAATTTTCAGTCTGTGGCTTAACCTGATCCGTTTATATGTTTTGTCTTTTTAAACATTTAAAATGTTACAAGGTATTAAAAAAATAGCAATAAAAAATATAGTTATCTAATTAGTTATATTTCATAATTTCATTTGTTAATTTCTGTCACGCCCTTTCTTCTTTTTAATCTTTGTTTTTATTTTTTACTCTTTCTCATCTCAGTAATAATTATCCTGCCTTGCTGATCTAATTATATATAAATATATAGTATTTTCTTTAGTTTTGTGTAAAATACTTAGCTTTAAATTATTACCTTATCATTTGATAATACAAAACAATTCTACTGATTTATTTTGAGCATGAAAGTTTATTCAACAAAATAATCGAAGCTCAGTGTTCACCAGCTGGACTAACCGGTCCGTGGCAGGTCGGGATCCCGGTCTTCAGCAGACACTCTGGGTGACACTCCACACAGCTGCTGTTCACCTCGACCTCTCTGGGCTCGCTGCAGAAAAACACACAAAGATAAAAATCAGCCGTCAGGACGGAAGCCAACAGATGTTCAGCTGATCATAGCTCGGCAAATCTTTCCTATTTCATACTGCCTGGTAGTTATGTGAATTTTATCAAGAGGTCAGTAAAGTGTTAATCTACAATAATACATCCTATTTGGAAATCCTTACATTATACTTTACTATAATATAAATTAGGCCTGTAATGTAAGAGGTCAAATGTACGATCCTTCAGGACAATTATGAGGTATTTCCTCTACTTCTACTCCTTTATACAACTTATTATAACACAACTCTGCTCCACTACATTTACATGAGAAGCAATGTCAGCATTGTTATCTTGTAAATTAAACCATCCAACAGGGTCTAAACTGGGTAAATAAGCATAGGTATTAGTATAATGAATGATGAGTACTTTATACTAAATAAATACTATAACAATATACTTTGTATAAAGCATTGAATACTTCTGTCAACACTGACTCTATCAATTTGTTAGCTAATGATACAGTTGTGGCAGAAAGGGGGAGATGAAAAAGTACAAACTAGCCCTTTTCAACCTTGACAGGAAGTAAGGATGGAGGGGAGGAGATAAATAAGACACACCTGTGAGCTGGGGGAAGGGAAAACTAACCAAAGAAGCACAGTGACAAAAGGAAGAGATAACTAACAGTTTAATCTGGTTTTGAGACGTCTTCACTCTAAAAAGCAAGATGGATGTATATAAAAGTAACCAGAGTGGCAGCTGTTCCAAGAACTGTCTGGATTTCCTGAATTTTCCTGAGCAACAAGGTGTCTTTGGAAGTATGCCCCTGGACTGGGTTTGGATGGATCGTGTTCGACCTGCAGCTGTAAACTTCCTACAAAGGTTAAGTCTACTTTCTTGCTACTCTTCCGGCTTCTCTTATTCTCCTGCTTCAGACTAAAGTACATTACCCCCCCCCCAAACTAACACATACAAATCCACACAACTGCTCATTCCAGCTGAAAGGACATAACAAACTATGTTTCTCATTGAACACACGGGCATAAGTGCTGATGCGTCAGCCGGTGGCCTTGTGATCAGATGCCATCATCCATTCATTCAAACTGTGTTAGTATAATGAGTTACTGCGCTTTTCTTGATTTAAAAAAAAAAATTTGTTCTGTGGTTACTGACATACTGTGTCAGATACAGTGAGCTGATGTGCTACTGTAGGCTGGCTGTTTCAGTTGTTCGATGGTCGGACACAGCAGGTTTGAGTCGAGGGCAGGCTGTAGGATTTGCGTTTGGCGCTTCAGCTGCTGTACGTGGTGCCGAACAAAGGCTGCAGGTTTGCAATTGCGTGGAGTGATTGTGTGTCTGTACCTGCTGTTTGTACACCCATGTGTGCACGTGCTTTTGGTATTTGCACCAGGGCCATTCACAATTATGTTACGCTGATACACACACATACACACACTTCCTTCAATGAATGGTTGAGCATCACAGGGATGTCTTTATTTATTGTATGTAATTAAGGGACTTTGTTCTCAGCAGAACTCTTCTGATTCTCTGTTGATTTAAGGGCATTTTGTGTTTGAGTGAGACCATGTTTGTTTTTAATACAATTAGCTTTGTTTGAGGAAACTGAATGGATGCTTGGTGTTTTCTCCTATCTGGTGTATGTTTGTAGTGACGGTAACCAGCTGTCCGGGTTATATTCCAGTATTATACTGATCACTTTTAAGTGACAGGGTTGGATTAAGATTATTCTCCTGTCTGGCACTCAACCTTTATTTTGGATATTAGTACGTCTCTTGAACAGCACCAACTAATGCTTGAAAAGGATGATGTTACCTGTTCTGCAGCCAGGCGGCATGCTCTAGCCCTATTTATTCAAGTGTACTGGAGGAGTCTTTGATCAAATTGACCTCCGATGCTGATGATTTGGGTCTGATCCAAATCATCCCTGATACAGTTTTAAGTATGAGGACAGATATGTTGAGAACACAGAGTGGCGGCTGCTTGTCTACATAAAGATGTGGATTAAACGTTTAACATAAAGTACATAAGGACTCTTAGTTTAAATTCCTCTTAAATGTCTGTGCACTTGGTTGTGTACTCAACCAGCAGTGCCTTACTGAGTCCCACTGTGCAGCTTTATAAACCTCAACAAAATGTGAATAATATCATCTCTGCAGAGAGCATAGTAAGTGATAAGGTCACAGGTTCAAGTCCCAGCAGAGAGAACCTGCTCGGCAAGGTTGAAAGTGCTCTCTCACCCCTGCAGCAGGTTACAGAACGGCACACAGCGTCCCCTACGGTTGAAATGCCGACAGGAAACGCACATGGTGGGACCTGGACCCCAGCAGCCCTCATCTGTACACTCCGTGTCACAGGTTCGATTCTGTTGTTCTGTGTGAGAACAAGAAGGTTTTTCTTATTTCATTTATTTCACCAAACAGTGATGACATTAGTGATACCGCCACATCCAGAGTCTCACCGCAGACTTCAGGGGGGGCGTTATTGAGTATGTTGATGGTCTGGTCCTTGGATCTGAAGAGGCGGGACCACTGGTCAGGCCCGGTGTAGCAGAGCTGAGAGTTGCCCCTCATCATTACCCGTCCAGCGCTCACCTCTTTCAAAGAGCGCAGACCCAGCCAGGAGAGGTCTTTCGTGTTCACCACCACCAAACTGTACTGCCTGGAGAGGAAAGATTTAATATGAGGTTTCACACAATATTAATATTCAACTTGGACCAAGTGTTGTTTCTGCTTGTCGGGTTGGGGAGCGTCAAGTCTAATTCAGTGATGACTGGTTAATGTTTGGTTTGTCTGACAACCTGTCTCCTAAAAATTATGTTCATAAACAACTAATTTGCATCAGACTTTTTTTAAACACTTAACACTGCATACATTTGTTTTTCAATTGAGGAAAACTAGTTTTTAAAGCTTTAGACCCTCACAGCACTGATTTAAGGTTCAGTAAAGAAGATGGTGTTGGTTAAATGCTAAAGTCAATCTGACTTGAAGCACAAAACTCGACTTGATATTGAACTTAAACCTCCATCTTTCCTGAACGTTAACCAAAGTCATAAGTGACCTAAACCTAACAACTTGTTGGACTCAGGGTGTGAACCCTTGACTCCTAAAAATGACACCGAATGGCCTGCAGGGGGCCCTATTACCTTTTCTGTACCTGCAAAGTATCATCAAATGTGATTGATCGGTTCTCCTCTAAATAGAATCGCTTCATTCTGGTAAAGTGCACTGACTCTGGCCACAGAGAGGACCTGGTCTACATTAAGATCTACCATGCATGAGTATAGGAGGGTTCTGTTCTCATCCCAGTCTGAAACCCACCGATACAGACAACCAGGCCCAAAATACTAGTAAATGGATGTCTGAGCTTTTTTCTGATTAATAATAATTATCTAATGAAGCAAGTTTTAACTCTGCAAACAAACAAAATAGGAGCAGAGGATGTGATTAATGAGCTGCAATATACAAAACAAATAGGCAATGACAGAGAAACTATTGTTACACTTAGTGCCAGAGCAAAGTTTTATAATATAAGAAAATCACTGACAAATATAAATATAAAATTTTAGGTAATTTAATCTGTTTATCCAAAATCTCTTTTGCTCTTAATATATCAACTGACTCACGAGCGTGTTGTTCTTCCTCTGATGATCTCCAGGTTCTCAAACACTGACAGAGAGGTCAGATTCTCCGGCCAGGACTGGATCAGCAAAAAACCTGGAGGACACATAAACACACACTCTGACTTTATCTGCATTGTTCAGATTAACCACGGTGCTGTTTGTCAGACTCGCTGCACAAATAATTTGCGGATCTCCAAAACATATAATCTATAACTTTTATTGATGAAAATATGCAACTTAATATAATTTCAAAATAATCACAACGATCAAAACCTATAAAGAACAGCTGTCAATGGAAAAATACACTCACCCTCTATCTACCACTTGTGTTGACAGGTGCATAAATTAACTGTACAGATATCACAGAACTTTGAGACTGTAGCCCATTCCATGACTTACCAGCAGTGCAACAACGAAGAATCAAGTTAACCTGTTAAGGTAATTCTAGCGTGCAATAGATCAGTTTTGACTGACAGTATGTGAGCCTCTTTCACATTATAAAAGTTTTACACATTTCAGTGAGTTTCAGTCACTATAGTAGATCATTAATATTCCTGTTCCAGCAGTGAGAGGTTATGGAGGTAACTGGTGCACAGAAGGTTTGATAATATGTTTCACCATATCGACAAAACAGTCCGTGGCTACTGAGCTACCTGTGATTTCCTGTACTGTCCTGAAAGTACTCCAGTTTAGCCGGGTCCATGGGCGGGATTTTATAGTGCGCGTCCCTGGAAGAGCCAACAAAGGAAAGCTTTAGTTACAAGAGTGCCTTTCATAGCTCACAGAAGAGAGCCATTAACACTTTCTGCAGGTAATCCTGGTCTGAATAACGTGGCAAAGCTAAATGAGCAGACGCACTCAGTAAATATTCACTCAGACTTACAACTTGTCGAGCTGTAAGAAGGACACAATGAGCTCTGTAGATTAACCAAGATGACACGAGTCATCTTTTAATGCTGGAAGAAGCTCGGCACTGAGGCACTGAGGAGAATCTCACCCAGTAAAGGAGGTTTCAATGAGGGAGACATCCCCGTTGATCTTAGTGCAGTTCCTGAAGGATTCGATGTTGGAGGCGTTAACGGCCATGGCGCTGATCAGAGTGCCAACCCCGACTCCATCACACACTGGGGGAAGAGAAAGGGGTTAGGTTATTCAGGTCATTTGTTAATTATTCAGGTCTCTCTCTCTCTCTGTCTCTGTCTCTCTACCTTTAGGACAGGGTCCTTCGCATGCTTTGCAGCGTTGGACTCCGTTCTCCTCCACCTCGTACGTTCCAGCGCTGCAGGTGCGAACACATGATCCACCTGTCACCACATAATTATCTATATGCAAAAAAACAAACAAAGCGGAGGTTGAGTCATTTCTAAGTTGATTTATAACTGCACTCCTCAAGGTCTAAAAAAGATACCGTCTTTTTTTATTCCGCACGTTCATAAATGTGGTGCCTACATTACCCACAATGCAATTCAATCATTGAAAGTTCAGAAATTTGGTTGTGGACTCCAGCAGGACTTGATCGTGATTATATGAACATATGTATTTAGAGTAAATTACTGGTTTGAATCTGAATAAAACAGATGGTTTAAAGTCCCTACGTGGGCAGGCCTTGACACATGTTGCCCCAAAGGTGAACTTGGCGTGGGGGTTGTTGACCACTTGGTGGGTTTTGGGGTCGTAGAGTGTCTGAGGAGGACAGGTGTCTTTACAGGTTCCATCGTCATTAAAGTCCCTGCAGGCCTGAAGAAGAAGTAGAGAGGTAGAAAGAAAGTTTCTTTGATAAATGCAGAAACAGCAGCTGGGCAGAGAATTTCGCAGTGATTGAGCTGCAGATAACAAGTGAAGCAAAACTCAACCACAGACAACATTGTTGGAAATTTATAAAAGAAAAGTCAGGTAGAATGCAGTGTCCGAGTGAAAAGTAAAATAATTTGGTCTGAACTATATACAATTAATTCCAAATATTAACGAATTTATTTTCTTGCAAGTTTGGCTCTTCTTCACAGCAATGGTGAGACACTACACTAATCATCGTGATCAAGTCGGGGTTTAGTATCTTACCCAAGGACACTTAGACGTCTGGACAGGATAAGACTTGTGATTAACCCCACTGGAACTACAAGAGCCCATGATAAATTGTTTAGTATTTAAGACCCAGAAGATGGAACTTGCTAATGTTGACTTAAGCCTGAATTTGGACTAGCGTGTCTTGACTTGCATTACAATGGTACATTGTACCAAAAGTACATTGTTTGACTCCTCTGTCTTGGTCTGGGACTCGCATCTCTTTAATGCAAACTGACGTGCAAGTTGCCTGGCTTGACATTAGATTTGCTGTACTTGAATGGGACCTGATTTGGACTTGTCTGTCTTGATTATAGGACTTCAAATTATTTTAGAACTTGGGACAGATTTGTTTCAAGACAGGTAGAGACAGGTAGGTCTCAAGAGCCCGTATGTCTGAAGTTATCTTCTATCTATGTTTGTACATACTCTACATGCAAATTCTAGCAAAGGGTAACAGTAAGGTATCAGCATGATGCGTCGGCCATTTAGTTGACTACAGTATTGACACACCCAAACATGCAGACACTGACCAGGCAGTCTGTAGGTCGAGGTCCGGAGCAGCCGGCCGCACAGTGCTCATTACAGCAGTCGATGGGTTTTGGACCCCGACACCTTCTGCTGCACTGCTCCGCACACTGCAACTTAGTGACTAGTGGAGACACAGAGAGACTTATTATATTTTATTATATTTTTGGCAGTACAACTCCATACCATTTTATTTGCACAATCATTTATTCAAATTTGATTACAAACAGCGAACAAAAAGACAAAATAAACAAGAATAATAAAAGCCAATAAATGAAGAACATTCAGTCAAAAGGAAATCTTATTTTGCAACATGAAATGTTTTTGTCAACTGAACCTTGATCAAATTTGATGAGTGTATATTTAATTTAATACAGTTTAGGAAAGAGGGACCTCTATATTTCATGGTATAAAAGATAACCATAATGTAAAGTAGATAGACGGAGAGAAAATGCACGAGGGAGCGAGTAGGAAATGTGTGACAGTGACGGAGGAATTGTGTGCTTACATCTCTGGCAGTGATCCGGTCCTGCTGCCCAACACGAACCGTTGACACACCCGGGATCACACTTCTCACCTGCAAACACACACGTTAACATTCAGTAAATCCCTCACAGCCTTATGAGTTAACGTCATCGTTGTTCTCCATACATTTACGTGTGACGGTGTCCATCTTGAAAACCATGCTGGGATTGGTGGCTTTGTCCAGGATGTCCCACCATTGGATGGTCTCAGTGTTACACAGCAGTGGATTGTGGGTCATCTTTACCCCTCCTTTCAGGATCTCTGTGAGGAGAACGTAATGGAGACACACAGCGTATGATAAAGTTAAGTCAGGTCACTGAGTTCCAGTCAAACGTGACGGTCCAGAGTTCAGATCCACAGGATTGAAGTCCCAAGTCTTCTGTCTCAGAGTTAAACGCCCAACTTATTAATACAGAAGGAAAAGTAAATGCTGTGTCTTAAGTGTAACATGACTAACCACATTGTGTAGCAGGGCATTGTAGTGGTTTGACTTGAAGCTGGACTGTCTGACTACAGCAGATATTACTACCAGTATTTTATTTTACTGATCAATCCCTTTGAGCAAGAATCACCCAGTAAAGCAACACAAACACAGTACAGATATGGATACAGATAATGGTCCACTTGCTCGTTTCTAGTTGTTAATGAATGGCCCCATATTGGTTTGAATTTTTAACATAGTTGTTGGGTGTCATAACTGGAAAGGAGGGCTTTTGGCCAGCTTTAGTTAACACCCACAGCACAGAGCAGACCTCCCTTACAGACAGATTA
Organism: Lepomis macrochirus; assembly: GCA_024633595.2. NCBI lineage: Eukaryota > Metazoa > Chordata > Actinopteri > Centrarchiformes > Centrarchidae > Lepomis > Lepomis macrochirus. Next base: position 8,299,336 of record JALXJV020000011.1, on the reverse strand, counting down.
GAGGTCGGTAGCTGATACATGCTGATGTGGGGAGGAAATATATGCTGCATCATCCACAATGTCTCTTATCAAGATGGTGCTGGTGTGCAGGCTTAGACAGATTTGGGTTTGACTTTTTCACGTAGATTTGATGCTGTCAGTGTGCAGGACGTTTTGTTCATACATTTAAATACATGTTTAATAAATGTACAGAATAGATTAACAGGAAACTCTACTCTGTGTTAAGAGTTTAATATTCTCTGCAATTAAACCTGATTACGTCATCCGTCATCAAAACCACGATTCAGGTTTCTACATGTCTTCCACCACCTTAGAGCTTCAACTCCAGAGCAACACAGCTCACTTTAAGTACAGTTAATACAGCTGGATGCATGCACAGTAAAGCATCTACGTCATCAGCCAAAGCTCATGTGGGTGGGGTCTATTTCCTGCTGCCAGAGCACAATCTGGTGTTGACTGAAGAATTTTAAATGGTGTGCCAACTCCACCCGCCCAGCCCGCTGCCAGCACAACGAGTGAGGCAACATCACAGACACTCCTCAGCAGCTTGTAAAAGGAAGTGAAGCAGAACGCAATGAACGCTTAATTGTGTAATGAAACGTAAATGAGTAAGAAAAGCACTGAAGGTCCACAGCAGCTCTTGTTGTCAGCAAGGAATTAAAGTTTAAATGGATATTTGAACAACATCAAAGCCAACATGCCCGCAGTCAAAGTCTTTCAACCAGTTATTCAATAACGGCCTTTTTCGAATGTTTGGCTCCTTACACCAACGCCAAAGGGCTGCTTCCTCTTCATCGCCAATTCACTCTGTGTTCTTGAAGGTGCAATAAGTGAAATCTTTCTTGACGCAAATAATTGCGAAAGGTTCTCAAATGTTGCACTGTCTATTTGCTGGGAACGTTCTACACTCTCTGAAATACCAACCGGCTATGTGTATTTGCTGCTCTGCATTCTCTGGCATTGTTTCTGATGCCTTGTACCTGTGAGTTTGTGTATATCATATGTCACTGCATCACAGCGGGGACATAAATTGAGGTAAAGACTTTGGGTTTCAGGTTAGGCTTAGGCACGTAGATGTGATGGTTAAGGTTGGGGTTAGTGGCCTGAAGATGCATTATGTCAGTGAGATGTCCTCTCGGGGATAGAGGTACAAAGGTTAACGTGTACCCGTCAGACTGCTGAGCTGCAGCTGTCTCAGCCCGCCGGTGTAGTTGAGAGTCGCAGACGAGTGGTTCCTGTTGTAGTTGGACATCACCAGCAGAGCGAACTGGCCTTCGTAGAGGTTCTGGCCTCGGATCAGCCTCAGATTGACCAATGGCATGGTTTCAGCCTCGTTCATGGCGATCAGAACGTAGCCGCCGACTTCCTGGATGGACTGGAGAAAGACGGTGATCGTTCAGAAGTCATCATCACTATTTGTTTGATCTTTCATCTCTTAGACTGTTCTAAACACACATTTTACATGTCTCCTCATCATTTCCCAAATCATCCAGCAGTCTTTAGATTGATTTCCTTCCATCGAGACACTAGATTCATTTAATTTTAGGGACGTCTGTGATTTATTGATTATTGGTTAATCACCATCATACACTAAAGTCTGCTGTCTTCAGTGTGACAGCACGTTCAGTCTCATCTAATTTATGTCTTCAATGAAGTCTGGAAGTCGTGCTGCATTATTGGCTGTATTTATTATTTCACATTTGTCTTTTGATGAAGAGCGACTTTAAGTGCTGGAATAATTTTATTACATTTATTGCTCAAATGCCTGATTTACTAGGATTCTGCACAGTTTATTATTTTTTTTAGCAAAAACCTCAAATCTCATAATTATTAACATGTTTAGTGATCAATTAAGGAAATTCCTTTCAGTTTCAGTTCATTTGAGACTTGAACTGCAGAGAGAAAATCCATCACTGTCAGCATTTTAGTGCAGTTGCCTGGACATGCAGCTGTGATCCGGGACTTTTTGAACTCCTCTGTTGGTGCATCGAAGGGCTCTCTGACCTGCATAACTTTCTGAAAAAACCCACATGATCTAGTCCATGTTTGTCCTCTGCGTTTGATTTTGGACAGAAAAAAACAAACCCAGAGCTCCTCAAGGCCACGCTGTTTGGCAGATGACCGTCAGTTCGCTGATGTCAGAGCGTCCTTGAATGCAACACAAAGAGAGTTTTGAAAAAGGTCCCTGCTCACATCTGCAGCACTGCAGGAGCGAAATGTCTCTCTGACAGGAATAAAGACGACTTGAGTTGTTCAGCAAGTCTCATAGAAATAAATTAAAACTTGGGAAAGACAGTAATCACTCTAAAAACTGACTGATGATTTGGGAAATGATCAGCAGGAAGAAGAAACTGTTGTCGACATTCAAGCTGAAAACCAGACCAAATCCAGCACTTGAGACAGACCTGGAGAAAGGACAGGTCCTGGTGCTCCAGGGTGTAGGTGATCTCCAGGTTTTCCAGGACCACGGAGCAGTTGGAGTACATCCTCACCATGTTCTCATAGTGGTTATCCTTAGTTCCCAACAAGGTCAGCTGGTTACTCGTTCCCTGACACACTGACAGACAGAAAGACACGCGTTATTGAAGTCAGTTCCTCTAATGGCCACTAGATGGTGGTGTTTTCTGATTCACTCACAGTATTTAAGTGAAAATGGAAAACTTCTCACGTCAAACACAAAGTCAGTTTTTGTTTCCTCTCCTAATATGAGTCCATGTAACATTTGCATGCTTTGAGTTCAGTTTCAGGGACATTAATATGTAAAGCTGGTAACTTAACTCTTTAAATTTAGAGTGTGAAAGAAAAACTTAATATTTTTGTTGTTATTTTTTTGAGCTGATGGGATTCTTGCAGTTTAATCAAACTAAACAAAATAATATTTAAAACTCTTCCTGTCAAACTGAGCTATTTTAAAACCTGCGCCTGGAAATTCGATGTTTTATGTTGATACAGGTTGCCGATTTTTATATTATGATCTGAACAATAGGTTATTTAGTACTATATGAGTAAAAGTACAAAGTTTTATCAGCGACATTAAGTACGCATTTCGCATAAAAATAGGTAGAGTACTTTTTTAAATGTATTACATTACTTTCCACCACTGGTTCATTCTCTATTTAAAATCACTCCTGAATGCTATTCAGTGTTTGACCATCTGACCCAGTGAAGGCGGAGTGACTGGTTTCATAGTAACATCCAATCAGGAGGCGTTCTGGTACTTCAGGTAACACACATGTTTCCAGATAAGAGGTAATTGCGTGAGGCAGAGTGTTTTAAAGGAACTTGTCGGGGTAGAGCAGGAGGGCGTGACACCGAAGAAGAACAAGTTTAGCAGCAGCTGCAGGACACAGCTGACACGTCAATGATCTCTGAGTGTGGAATGAAACCTTACAGGCTCAGTTTTTCTCAGATAGCAACTTCCTGCAGAACCTCAGAAGAATTAAATTTAAAGACCAAAGAGTGACTTGTAGGATTTCACAGGAAACTGTTTGTTTGCTACGAGGAAGTAACACGTGGCCCTTTGAGGCTTTTAAAGCGTAGAAACATCAGAACAGGTTTCCTCCACACCTGATCTGATTCAGCAGGAAACGGACAAGAGGCACGGAAAGTTAAAAACAGTCACAGATTTGTCGAGGACAACATCTTTTTCTGAGTCTGAGGAGAATCATAAACTCTCGTTTTACACCAGAAAACTAGTTAGAAATGTAGAATTAGATGATAAACGACAATGACTTTGGTCTGAACTTGTTTCTCGTCTCTGTGTTTATCTGGCTGCGTTCCTATTGGCTTGCTCCCTGCTGTGATGTCACAAAGACAACACAGCTGCAGCCTGCGCTGCTCTCTGCCTCCCTCTGATTGGCTGATGGCTCACTTTATAGCCAGCCCATTGGCCAGAGCCTCAGGGGGCGCGGCCCACATCTGAATACACACACACACACTCCATGAAGCATTTCATCACACGTCCTCGTTCACTCTATCTTATCATAATAAAAGTTAAAAATGTTTGATGTTATAATGTAAATATATAACGAGCACTGTGAGTTGAACTGAAACATACGACGTTTCCTTTCTCTTGGCCTCCTTCCACTCATCTCTCCCTGTGGTCTCTTTCTTCAGCTCCCTGACTCATCCATCCTCCCACTACATCTTCATCCCTTCTTCTTCCTCTCTTCTCTTCACTGAAACAGTGTTGTTACATCAAACATCAGCTTAACAGACCAAGTCCTCCGGATTAAATGAGAAAGTCCGTGGTTTGTCCGCGCCCTCATTCAGACGATGTGAGAGCTCTGTGGTTAAGGTTGAATTAGGTTTAGGTACTTCTCATGGTTTAGGTTAAAATGACTACTTCACTGTTGTGTTTCCAGTCATACCGTCGCGGTTCTGGTTAAAAGAAAGTAAAGATGCCTGTCTGTTTGAAACGGGAAGTGAACAGCAGTCTCAGTCACATATTTTGTTGATGATCTGGGGCTCAGGAAACACTGAGACAATTGCTTTGTCTTAATTTATGTTCTTCGATAGACGTGTTATTTTGAGGTCATAAGTGTGTCTAAGAAAATGTATGGATGTTTATTTGCTGTGGAAAGTGGAGGAGTCCTCTGTGAGTCCCATCCATGTTCGTACGCTGCTTCCTGACAAATACAGGGGTTAAAGTAAAGAACAGTACTGCAGGATTACTAATGATAGTCCTAATAAACATAAATGAATGAGCCTTTATCTGTGAGCATTAGTGTGAAAGAAAAGAGACGCTGAGTGATGACTTCTCACTTACATAAGGATGCACACATACACACACACTAATGTTTGTTCAGGAACAGGTCTGATCTGTCAGATTGTTTCTTGGACGACGTCCACAGCTGTTATATGGCACGCTGCACAGGAAAGGTGTGTGTATGCACATATTTTCCTGCACAGGCCAGAGATAATGTGGAAGAGGATTTTCTAACTTTCATCCTGCAGAAGACAGATTTATTTGCACAAACGGCTTCCCTGTTTCCTCAGCAGCAGGACAGTTACAGACAGGTGTTCAACTCAACATTTGAAAAAATCTACACTTACAACCTATAGAGAGCATTTTTCTGATAAAGATCGGCTGTGGGTTTGTTGGACTTTACAGGTATAGACACAACATCTGTTGTCTGATGACCTTTGACCCAACAAATAGTCTTCAAATGTTAATTTCTTAAACCAAAGTCCATCATGTATAATCAGGGAAGTGAAATAACCTGTATCCATTTTTTTCTTTTTCTAAAATCTCTTTTGTTTTTGCATCAGTGCTTCCCGGGTTCCTGTGATTGGTTGGATGAGTCTGGGACAAATAAAGGGAGGGAAGATTAATAAGGTTTGAAAGTTCATTCTAAACTTTAGCGAGATAAACAAAGAAGTAACAACACAAACATTTAAACAAATTGAGCAAATAACAGATTATGTCAAAACTGGTTATTGTGTTTCTTAATAATATGATTCTATGTAAACCTCTGCATAAAACAATTTCCTTTATAGACACTTTGATAGATAATTTTGTATTTGCATCTTCACTGCAAAGAGAATTTTATATTTATCTTATTTTGGACTGATCAGTTCTAGTCTGTTTTGCACAACATCACCTGGAAGTAAAATACAGTACAGATCCATATCTCAACTGAAAACCACAGTCAGTGGAAACAGCGATAAAGTAGTTCAGCCTGTTTGTAGCCTGAAGAGGAAAAACCCAGTTTATTACTGTGAGTAATAACTGCAGGAGACTCAGGTGAGTCTGACTGGTCTCTCAACTGGACTTTGGTGTCTGGACAGTAAAAACAAAGCAGGGGCATTCAGGTACCGCACGTATTTTTCATTAGCAAGGCAGCTAAGAACCATTTACATGTGAAGAAGACAACGTTTGCATTAACACCTGAAGCTTGAACTAGTCTGTCAAGAGGACACTTCAGAGACCAAATTGATACCGGCCCTCCATCTAACAACCAGACAGAGACCAAGCCGACATAAATGTCAAAGTAACGCAGCCTTACTGGGACTAAAATCTGTATCAGTATCAACTCTGTCTGAACTGAACATTGTAATCTCTTACTTTTACTGAAAAAAGTAATCACGTTACAACTGTTACACATGAGATGACATGAGGTGCACGGTTGAAAACTTAGTAGGTATGTAAAGTTTCAATCCCTGCACAGTGGAAGTCAGTGGACCGTGAGCTCAGATGATTTTATCAACATAAATATACAGTATTTGCACACATCAGTGCTTCGGGCCAGAATACAAAAGGGCTCACTGATCTGTTGAAGCTCATATTTCATCCAAGCTGGATTACACAGATTTTACTGCTGAGATTGATGGTAAGAAAGTAAAAACTCTCTCTCTCTCTACGGAGCATCCATCAAAATATTCCAGCTTTACTGCTGCTATTCAAACTCGAACATGTTGGAGTCAATAAATCTCAAACCGACACGTTAGTCTGACTTCCTGTCTGTGGCTCTGAGCTCCAGCCCCATCGGTTTCTGCAGAAGATGTAAATCTTTAAACACACCTCACACACACTTTTAAAAAAGGCTCAGTGATTTCCTCAAACAGCTCCTCGCTGTAGCTTCTATTAAAACAAACGGGAGGAAACGGTGAATGAATGAATGAATCCACATGTGGTGCTCTAGTGAATATCTGGGGCAGCAGGGCGGCGTGTGTGGGACTGAGTCAGAATAAACTACAGTTCCTGGTGATGAAGGAACATGTCAGCCAGTGCAGCAGAGAGACTCACTGCTGGGTTTAAACAGTTTAACAATGGAGCTGTAGGGCTCAGAGGAAGAGGAGACATCAGGCTGGAACTATACTTGTTGGTAGATAAATCATTGTTCTGCAACTTGAACTTGACCTAAAGTAGCTGTTTCATTGTGGTTCGTGCACATGCACGTCAGCGATGCTTACACCACCCTGTTACGGCTCAGTGAGATAAACCACAAATGAATCAGAGAGCGAGAACGACGGAGGACCAACATGAAGAAACTGGATCTTTCAAAAACCTCTTTATCCGTTTGTGTTCCCCTCTTCCTGCTGACTCAGCCAAAATAACAGTGCAGTAAATCTTTGCTGCTGGCATCATTGTTTGGTTCTGTTTTTCTGAAATGTAAAATTTCCAAACTGTCTTGTTAAACCATCAGCTGGAACTGTGTGTGTGTGTGTGTGATTACACAAGCTGTTCTGACGTTCAGGATCTAACCGTTTGATGTATCACCGACCGTCAACAGGTCGTCCACCTCTCTCTACCGCTCTCTCTCCCCTCTCTTCTCTTGCTTCATGTTTAAAGGCACAGTTCATTTATCCCCTTCATCTCTCAGTACAGAGAAGATCCAGGACATGGTTAGCCTAGCTTAGCACAAAGACTGGAAGCAGGGGGAAACTGCTAGCTTAGCTCCATCACTAAGTCAGTCTGTCAGATTTACATGTTGTGTCTTGTTAGCTAACAATCTAGTCACCAAGCTATCCTGTAACCTGCTGGATTTAGTTGACCATAGAGTTGAACATGATAATAATTAACAGCAGACCGGCGTTCTTGTTGGTTGTGTGTCGCACTTAAATTGATCCCTGATGTACCAAGGCATCTAAAATCTTGTAACACACAGACTAAAGGTGTTTATTGGTTGTTTAGGTTCTTTTCATGCTACTTGTTTGATTTGATGTTGATTTGTAGGGGTGGGCCCGTTACAGGACAGGCGTCAGGAGTTGAGACGGACAGCGGGCCGGCTTTACAGGAACCAGCGGCGTGCCGAGGCACGTCGGCTGTGGCTTTTCACAAACAGATCGTTCCGTCTTTCTGTTTCGTGTCTGTCACCAACTTTCCTGCTCAGAGGTGGACAAAATCTGCTCCATATCTTTCATCAAGCGCAGCAAGCCTGCAGATTGACGCAATGAAATAAGGCAGCACGAAAGCTGCTACTGTCAGGAGATAATTAAAAAAGTTGTATTAGGAGTGTTTTTAGCTTAGTAGTTGGCGGTCGAGTCAGTCTGACACACTGTCAGATCTTCTGTTGGTCCTGCTGTCCTCCCCAGAGATCAATGATGAGATCCCCAGAGAGATGATCCAGAGGCTGTATAAAAAATGTTGATCCCACAAAAGCTGTGATGCTGTGGACCAGGACCAGGTCAGATCCTATTAGATAAAAAAAGCTATTTGAAAGGCTTTTTAAGTAACATTAACATTTAAAAGCCTTCATGAGATTTCATGATGTTTGTAAATTATGAGTTTTCTGCACTTCCAATAAAAGGGAGAGACGAGTTTGTGACTTTCAAGAAGGTATTTTTAGTCACTTCATTCATCAGTTGTTGTTCAACAAATAGCTACGCTTCTGACTGGAAGTGTGTTATCTGAGCTGACAGTTGACCTTTACTCAAGGTTTGACAAACATGCACTCAGGAACACACAATGTTTTTCATCCTGGTGAAAGTGACAGCGTGTGGAAAGGAATCTACTAGGTTTCTACTGTCACAAGTCTCCATTTAGAGGTCACATGATCACACCTGAGGCAGGGAGGACGACGCAAAGGAACCGCCCACCTCAGGTGTGATCACTTCTCCTTAACGAACGAGCAGCTATAAGTGCTGCCTTCCTCTCTGTGTTCTTCTTGACCTCAGCAATGCTCTTCAGTTCTGTTGAGATATTTAATCATCTCTCTTTGCAGAGCTCAATCCACAGACACAAACATTATGAAGACAAAGACATGTCTAATACACCCGGCCTGCCAACTAGCCGTTAGCTTTAGAGCCAGAAACTCTGCTGTCAAAGTTTGCAAATGTTATTTGGCTTTCAAATCTAATCTGTTCTACTGTCATGTCCACGCAATGTATGGCAGTAATATCTCGAATATCAAACACTCCACCTACTAACAATAAATACATGAACATATAGTGTCATAGGTGCCACACTTCAAATCTCAACTAACGACCCTTCGGCCATCTTCCCTCCACAAACACAGTTAAAGAAGGAGTGGGTTTGTTTAGAAATCCGAATGAACATCTTGGCAGCACAGAGTCATCGCTCATGTCAACACAACACTTTAAGTGCTGCTGTGATCTAAAACCGGTATCTGAACTCAGTATGTTGTAGTGCTGACGTCTATGATTGATGATTCAATAGGAGCCTGATTTCATTCCCATTCGGTGCGTTCCAGATGACTTTGCCTGTCTTTCGCCGACTTGATAGTCAAACGTGAGCTGCAGTCGTTACTGCGTGACCTTACTGTGAGCTGAGAACAATGTCTGGCCTCACGCCATTTTTCTTTGCAAATGCCAAGAGACCAGGTGGTTCATGCGTCATTTTGTAATGCCGGCAAAAGTCACACAAAATTTCTAACCAGCATGCATCACGTTGCATGAAGTCAAACGCACCTGATCGCACAATAGAATCTTCTGTAACATTTTGTGTTCAACGTCTGATTTTACTGGTTTCTTCACAGTAAGTTCATATGCAGCTTTCTATATTATACATTTCAACATAAAATCATGTAAAAAGAAAAAAGCTTTTAATAAATCGTTTTAAAATATGTGAATAAATCCAAAATTGTCACTCTAACCCTTAAGATGGGGGGCGTCAGTTCGCATGTGTGGGCGTGGGGAGAGATTGTGAGAGTATGGTACCAGAGGTAGGAGACGGAGCCCCAGCAGCGCCCGTGTTATCACTATTGCTGAACCACACAAAGAACATTACATCATTTTAAAACAGTAGTTGGAATAGACCTGCGAGGAACCACGACCTGCATGCAATTCTCAGCGAGTCAGCGGTGAATGGCAGGCGAGCAGAGAGAAACGGGTCGACAATAAGCCTCAGTTTCTCTGGGAATGTCCAGTGTACGTTACAGTGACTAATGAACAGTGACTGCAGCTTTAAGCAAGATTTAAGAGTTACACCACACACGTAAATCCTTAAGAATTCTGATTGGACTAATGCCTCTTTCGTGCTTTTCTCTTTTGTGGGGTCCCAAGGGGTCTATTCTGGGTCCCCCTTTATTTATTTTATACATGTTACCGCTGGGACAAATCAGCTTTGAAACATAATTTTTCATTGCTATGAACATGATTTGCAACTGTGAGTACAAGTGGTACCACAGATGTGTCGCGCCTTGCTGAGATAAGTTATAAACTTTATTTATTCAGGGAGTCTAGAGAAAGCTTCTTTCACCTTTTTGTTTTGGTTAAGATTAATTCTTAAGCACATTGTAGCTTTGTTCTTTAAATGTTCTGTAAATGATGTTGTTCCTATTATCAGGAAAAGCTCCTGCTGCTCACGATAATTGATTTTTAAAGATATTGTGAGTGACAGGAACAAGCAGAGAGGAGAACAATTAAGCCTAACCCATTTAACTCGGCCACCTTTGAGGCGGGTGCTGATGGTCCTGGATGTTAGGTTGGAAAGATTGTGCACTTTCTACAGCTAAATGGCTCAGACAGCAGCAACAATGGTGATGTCACTTAGATAGCAATTCTCTTCCTGTGAGGGTATCAAAAACTCTTGAGTTGGTTTCATTTTGTCTTTTGGCCTTCTGCGTCATCGGCTGGTTTGATGATGCTACTGAAGCACAGAAGAGGCCTCTTAGAAGGGACTAAGTAAGGACTAAGAGGGACTAAGTAACCAGGTATGAGAGGCATCTACAGGGACAGAATGAAGAGTAAGGCGGAAAACATTGTGATTGACAAGAGGAACATCTTGCCTCTTCATTTGAACAGTTGCCATCTGGGCCACCATATTGCCTCCTTCCATTCACTAAAAATAGGTCAAAACTTCCATTTGTGCTTCCAGCCATTACGTTTTAACAGGTAAGGAGCACAGAGCTGAACAGGCAGGATGGTCAGCGGGTCTGGCCTGGCTGATCTGCAGCAAGGTGCCGGCTTTGGTTTGAGTTTTAGTGTCTGTTGGTGAAATGCCTGTGTGATCGTGCTGCCAAATGATTTCCCTACAGGGACAAACAAAGATTGACAATATACAGACTGATTGATCTCATTATTAGATTCAGTTGGCTTCTGTCAGAGTGTCAAAAAACTGACTCACAGTTTTGATCCACCCTCGACTTTGTTCTGGCATGAAACATCATATAATAGTTTTTCCACAGAATACCTTCTTATCTGATTTTTGAATTCCTGTTACCGTACTACACACTATTAGGCAAATATTCCCACACTGGAATGATATCTGATAGCGCTCGAGCTAATTTTAGCCCTTCCCAAAATGATCATCTTGTTGACCTGTTTTGGCCTGCCGTTAATTATCAACTTGTCCAGCGGCAGCGATGACAAAGCGAGCTTTTAATAGCAGGAGAATCCACACAACACGCGCCACTCACCCTCTCACCTCTCTGGCGAGGGTGAGCCCGCCAAAAATGACATCCAGACTTTTGTCAAAGAGAATCTAGAAGTTTAATCTGTCACAGGGCCGCCACAGTCCCTCAGACCTGCGGACCGCCGGCCGGCTTTTAACCTGATGGTATGATATCTGTCATCACACGCCACTGGTCACATGCACACATCAACACACATCAACACAGCGTTCAGTCAGTGTGTGAGTGTGCGAGGCCGAGCAGTGTGGAGAAAAAATGCAGGAGGCCAGTGTCATTAAAGGCTGTAAGATTACTGACATCTTCATGATTAAAGCACATGGTGGTGTTTAAAAAAGTAAATAACAGACTACCAGCAGGGCTGCCCTCATATCACATCATATCGTCACATCAGCTACCTGCACAGAGTTGATTCTATGTTTTAACAAAAGTTGTCATGCCATGTGTGAAAGCAGGAGATGGGTTTGTTTGGGAACAATCTGGAAAATAAAGCCCTGTTCGTATATCGTAGATCGTTTAGAGCTTCATGATGGTAAACATGGATCCAGTCCCAGCTCTGAGGACATGCAGACAAAACTTATCTTTTCACCCATGCAGCACTTTGATCATATACAATAAGAAGCTACTCTTTTAATGTGTTTATCTTAATAGACAACATGTTTTCAGAGCAGAGCTTTACACAAAACCTTCTCAGAGCTAATTCAAATATTAGTACATTTTAGCACGCCATACACGTCAACTTTTATCGTAGAAAATGTCATTTCAACAACGAAAATGTGGCAACTGACAACGCTAAGTGGCTAGTAACTTTGGAAAACTACAAGCTCATCCATGTTTTTTAAGGAATATTGCAAAAATCAGGAACATCCTGTCTAAAAATGATGCAGAAAAACTAGTCCATGCATTTGTTACTTCTAGTAACTGCAATTCCTTATTATCAGGCTCTTCGAAAAAGTCCATTAAGACTCTTCAGCTGATCCAGAATGCTGCAGCACGTGTTCTGACAGGAACCAGTAAAAGAGATCATATCTCTCCTGTCTTAGCTTCTCTGCATTGGCTTCCTGTAAAATCCAGAATAGAATTTAAAATCCTTCTTCTCACATACAAAGCTCTTAATGGTCAGGCACCATCTTATCTTAAAGAGCTCATAGTGCCTTACTACCCCACCAGAGCACTGCGCTCCCAGAATGCAGGGTTACTTGTGGTTCCTAGAGTCTCCAAAGTAGAATGGGAGCCAGAGCTGCTCAGCTATCAGGCTCCTCTGCTGTGGAACCAGGTTCCAGTTTGGGTTCTGAGGCAGACACGCTCACATTTAAGAGTAGGCTTAAGACTTTCCTTTTTGATAAAGCTTATAGTTAGGGCTGGCTCGGGTGAGTCCTGAACCATCCCTTAATTATGCTGCTATAGGCCTAGACTGCCGGGGCACATGGATCTGTGACTGGGAGCCGCCCAGTGCTCCAATTATTACAATAATTGTCCTATAATTATTATTCATTATTCAATTATACTATCATTATAATTAGTGTGATTCCTTTGTATTGATATTTGTTGTCTGTTATTTCACATTTTTATGTGTTGGGCCACCCTGTGGTCTCTTTTCTCCTCTCTCTCTCTCTTCTACCCGACCAGCTGAGGCAGACGCCAGCTTGAGGTTTCTACCTTCCAACATCTTCGCTAAATAAGTTTGAATAGGATTTTTGCATTTGGATAGAATAGATGTCTCTGTACTCAAACTAGCTGCCGCTCAGAGCTCAGAGAGGAGGAAGGAATTCATCATTTTCACAACTAGCGAGAGATGGAGGAAGAGATAAGGCTCAAACCTGTACCTGCACAGCCCACACACTGTCGCCACCTCGTTCTCTCTCACTGGAACAATCAAGAGTCCTTCTGACAGGAATGTCATGCGCTCACTGAAGCGTGTGTGTGTGTGTGTGTGTGTGTGTGTGTGTGTGTGTGTGTGTGTGTGTGTGTGTGTGTTGAATTAGCTGTAATGAGTGGGGAGCTGCTGACTGCTCTTAAACACCACAGTCAGTGTTTCGCCATAATAACAGTCAGTCCGTCAACATGTTGTTTCTCGGCAGTTTGCCCACTTGTTGACAGCCTGAGTCGTCCAATCAGCTGCCTGAAGGATGGCCTGATGGACCCAAATGTAACCCCGGCCTAACCCTAACCTGAGATCAACAAATCCTCCAAACAAAACAAAACAAAAACTGGTTGTTTTCTATCCACAATGTGAAACACCGATCGCCAGGATCAGGACATTTGTCAGTAAAACAAAAGTAATTCTGATCTGAATGTCTGATCTGTAGTTAAGGTCCACTAAGGTTTAGGCACAGAAACATCTTAGTTATAAGGAATCAGCATGGATTGGGTTCAGATACATTAAAAACCATGTGGTTAAAGAACATTTGTAGTCATGTTTTAAACAATGAGACTCAGGATTTGAACATCAAACTGTGAAGGTCAGTTCAATAATAAATGCAGGCAAAGCTACATTCTGATATTAACTTATTTAGACTTTTTATCCTGTCATGTTTTAATTTGATGCAGAACATTTAGTTTGTTTTAAACGCTCCGGATTGTTGTTTTTGTTGGTGAATATGTGAATAAATTTGTATGTTATTAAAGAATAAAACCAAACTTGTTTTAAATATTTAAGCTGACAGCAGCTCCTCATTACGGGACAAAAATGTCCAGATGAATGATAAATGTCCAGACATCGAGTGGATTTAGCATTACTTACCTTTGTCACATTTCTACCGTGAACATACTCAAACTCAAAACCAGTCTGGAGTCAGTACGGAGACTGAAACTGTCCTCACCTGGACACGGTGCGTGACGTTAGTAAGATTTGATGCCTCGGTTTAGAAGCTGTTCTGAACATCTGAACAGAAACTCCGTGATTTCTCCTTTTCTCTCTGTCCTCCACAGCTTTTCTCTCTTTGTCTTCTTGCCATCTTTATTTATGTGACCTTCACTGAAGCAGCTAATGCCCCTGAGAGCAAAGAAAAAACCTCTAAATGAAAGTACAGACAAACAGAGTGAAGTCAGCGTGTTGACAGAGAGGCGGCGGCTTCGTCAGAGCAGCAGGACAGAATCAGTCTTTGTAAAAGATCAAAGAGGAGAGCAGAAGAAATAGAGGAGAAGATGGAGAGCGTTCCTGCCCGCGACCTTCAGCCGCGCAGACTGCTGTTCTTCTGTGAGAGCCGCGGAGAAACAAAAACACAGACCTGAAGTGAGGTCACCCCAAAAAACTTCAACTCTGCTCGCTTTGCTCAATCTGAGAGAATCAGCTGTCAGGGCGTTTTGTTTATGATGCTCAAAGGCCCAAAGATTATATTTGGAAGCAAATAACAGTTATTCTATCAGGAGTAACTGGAGCTGTGACTCAATAACCTTTTCTCAATATCTAACTATGTTTGAATCTCCTGCAGTCTGATTAATGTGGACGACCTGCTGCTCCAACTAGAAGACATGAAATGTTCATTTGTTCATTTTTAGAAATGAAACTTCCCAAAAGTGTTTACATAAAGTACAGAAAATTAATCTGCAGCTATTTGGTTGACAGTAATGGTTAATAACGCTGAGCTTTGGGTTCTGGGTAACTGTGACAACAGAATCTTTACAAACCAATCAATCAATGGGCTGATGGAGGAAATATTCAGCAGATTGATCCAGAAAGAAAAGAATCATCAGCTGCCGTCTGATACTAAACAGATCAGAATGAGCTGCAGCTCAACAACAACCTGCTTTACATTTTCCCCAGAGTCAAAACAAAACATGGAGGAACAGCGTTTTGTTACTATGCAGCAAAAAAAGTGGAATAAACTTCCAGAAGATTTGAGACTCTGACTACGTTTAAAGCCAAACTAAAGACGTTTATGTTCACCGCTGCCTTCTGCTGGACTACAAACCGTGCATGTACTCAGAGAGAAAGAGACGTTCTAGCAGTGAAAGTGTGAGAACCAGGCAATTTTTTTGCGAATCTGTAAACTTTGCACTACATATTTAATTTTTATTCTTTTTAAATGATCAAATATGTCTTTTATTATGTAATTTAAAGCAAATTTTATGCATTCTTTCATATTTTATTGTTTGAACATGTTTTTATGTGAAGCACACTGAGTCTGCCTGGTGTATGAAGTGCCTCGATGACAGAATATAACACAACAGTCACAGGGACATTTTACTTTAAGTACATTTTCAGTGCTGGACTTTTACTTGTACTGTTTCTACAGAGTAATATAAATACTTTTACTTCGGTAAAGAATCTGAGAAGTTCCTCCACGCAGCGTAATTCCTTCCTTCTCTTACAAACAATTGTATTTAAATGATGCCAATTCTTAACAGAAGTAATCTAAATGCACTTTTCATAGAGCAGGTCTAGACCGTATTCTTCTTAATAATATTACCATGAGCGAGCACAGGCAGGAAAAAACAGCAGGCAGAGACCTGGAGCAGAACCTTGACTCTGCAGAAACCAGCCTGCAGGGAGAACATTTACGGGAAAACAGTTTGGTCGTTTGGCAAATTGCTCTAATAATTAACGCTAATTATCTATGATGTAGCCCTTCACTGTTCGTCATTTTAAAAAGTGAAAGCAACAGTCGGCGCTGATAATAAATGAGAAGACTTCTTGAATGTTTTGTACATTCTGTTCACTAACAACAGAGAGATGAAAGATTCAAGTGTGTCGGGTGTGTTGCCAAAATAAACCTGTCTGAACCCAACCCTCATTGTTACGGTTTGTTGTGGATCAATGATGTGAGTGTTTGGTTTGGTTTTTTTTATTATTTATGTTCTCGATTTCTTCCTATCTTGATGTTGCTATATGAAGTACTTTGTTTTGCGCTTTTGCACAAAAGTGCCTCTAAAAATGAAATGTTAGTTTTCATTCTGCATTTTATCTGGAGTTGGTCCCTGTACAGTAGCTGCCCACCGCTGCCTTCAGGGATGGGTTAACTGCAGAGGATGAATTTCGCTACATGTATGTGTATGTGACAATAAAGTACGGTCGTCTTCTTCGTTTTGATCCAAGAGATGGAATAAAAGAAAAAAACAGTTTTGATTGAACGGCTCAAAACCATAAAAAGATCAATCCAGAAAAGCTTGTGATTAAAACTGTGAAATGGAAATGTATGGATTCAGTGTCTGGCCTGCAGTCACCTTGCCTGCAGCTGCAGCACACAGCTGAAACGCAGCTTCACTCGACAAAATCAATGATTGTTTTTGTTTGGTCCGCTCTGCCGTACTTTGAAAACGCTCAATAAAACGTCAGATTTTAAACTGTGGTTAAGTGTTTTTATTGATTTAAGTAACGGGGGCAGAAAACATGATGTGACAGACGCACAACAGGCTCTCTGACACTAAACTGATCTCGACCTGTAAACAGACCGCAGCAGGACCTGGTTCTGCACAGAACGGTTTGTGGACTGTGAATGAGACAGAGGAGGAGACAGACATAATGTTGCTGAATGCCATGATAGGAACACAGTGGCCTTGTCTCTCCGCACACACACATCCTTCAGGAATGTCTCAGCCGGCTGAGAAACGCTCGTCCTGCCGAACACAAGCTCTGCAGGTTTGAGCTCCTGAGAAAATCACATTTCAGTTTCTCTGTTTTCACATTAAATCACATTAAAAGAGACAGAATACTGGATTCAAGTTCATCAGGTGACACTAACACGACTCCACATGAACCCTTATGTTACTCTCTGGCTGCTGCAGGAGGAAATAAGTAACTGTTTGCTGACAAGTTTATCACTTCAGAAGCTGGTCAGTGTTGCGTTCACAGCTTGTTTCTGCTCAAAACAAGTGGACAGAAACATCAGTTACTGCAGCTGCAAAGTTGTCCTCACTCTCAACAACCTCTACCAGCATCAGAAACACAAGCTGACCAATCACAGTTCCTGTTGTCTCCCGTAGTGTCTCTGCAGCCACTAGGCCCTGACGTGTAGTTACATTTCAGGAAGCAGCTGACGTAGAAACAACATAACCTCTTAATGAAGCTGTGGGATCAGGATGAAATAAGTCTAAATACTATGAGTGAGCATCTCTGGAGTGAGTGGAGAAGAGTTTACATGATGGTTCTCATTACAGGGAGTCACATATTTTGTCAAGACCCCTTTGGCATCACTTGTTAACGCCCTGGGTACCCTTCACCGTCCGTCGTTTCTGGACAAGTAGGGCCCCGTGCTCAAGTTAGCAAGAATAACTATGCAACGTCTGGTTAGACTTTCAAAATAAAACTTAAAAAATGTGTGAATACATCAAAATTTAGTTAGAAAAAATTTTTAGAAAAACATTATGATTAGATGTTACTTATACGGGACATTAATCACGTAAGTTAAGTTAGTCTACATCACTAACAATAATAAATGCTGACTTCTTGTTTCAAAGGGGAAACAAACTCCAGTCTTCTGGCTGAAACCAGTTATGCTGTTTGGTTTGAAGGCGGTGGCGGAGTTAAAGATGCTAAAGTTTTCTTTGGGAGTGACGAGAATGGACAGGCTTAGGAATGAGTTTAATTGGAGGGACAGCTGAGTTTAGACAGTTTGGAGAGAAAGCCAGAGAGGCGAGATAGAGATGGTTTGGACACGTGGGGAGGAGAGACGCCGGGTACATCAGGAGGAGGAGGAGGCTGAAGGTGGAGCTGCCAGGCAGGTGGTTGGTGCGGCAGAAGACAGGAAGCGATGGAAACCCCAACGGGAACCAAGGCAAGGAGAGGAATATGGAAAGTGAACAAACACCAAGAACTACTGCAGCCATTACATATTACAGCGATGGATGAGATTCAGTGGATCTATGAACATAAAGGAAACCAGACATGTGTGATGTCCATTTGTAGTTTCAGAACCTTTCATTGGTTCAGTCAGGCGGCTTCTGTCTGCTTTGTTCTGGTCTTCAGTTCAGTTGCATGAATAAAAAGCTCTCACATGTGGTTTGACTGAATGCAAACACGTCTTTTACTTCCTGCTCAGTTGTAAACAGACACATGATCCTTTCTGAAAGAAGAAAAGCTGAATGGAAAATCCTGAACAAACATTTTCCCAATCAAAAACCAATCACGAAATCTGCAGCGTGTGTGTGTGTGTGTGCGCACGTGTGTGTGTGTGTGTGTCCTGCCTGCAGCAGTGTATGCAGGTCAGAGCGAGACTCTGCTTGTCTGTCACACTGAAGCTGCTTCGCTCTCACTCTGTTGCCGTTCAAGGAAAATTCCAAGGACTGAACAACTTCTGTTTTCTTTTTTTAACACTTTCACAGTAAATACTGGTGACAGACTGAGGACACGTCCCCTTCCCTCTGTTGCAGATGAAGAATATCACTCTGAGTTGTTAAAAACTGGTATAAACTGAAGGATTGAGTTTCTTCTCAGGCTATGACTGGCAGACTCCAACCTCAAACATGTTACTTTAAGCTGAACATCGACGGTAACGTGAAACTAAAATTTCCAGCTGATTTATTGGAGCTTGTTGTAGGACATCTGCAGCCTGGCAGGAAGCTCGGCATCCTGCAGACACTGCTCAGGGCAGAAAAAGCCCTCTTTCATGCTCTGAATGAGTCTAAAGATAATGAATCACTTCTACAGAAAAGCTTCATTTTGATTGTGTACTCTAAAAAACTGAATCCTTGCCCAAATTTCACATTGAATTCGGTGATTCTGGTCTTGCGTTAGATCACCAGCTGGAAAAACAACGCCCAATCAAAAACAGACGACCAATCACTGACTAGAGTGAAACTGGAGCTGTCATCTTCCTACACAGCGTGCTAGCTATGCTACCGCGAGAAATCGCCACAGAAAAAAGGATGGCGTGGACGTGATGGACACAGCTCTGCAGGCTGTTACAAGTCACCTCACAGGAACACTAATTCTTAAGTCAACATATTTCTTCCACAAGAACGTCGTTAACGCTTCTGTGTAAACTAAAAGTGACATTTATTAATGGAACGTCACGCTCAGTTGACAGCCGCAGCTGATTGGTTACAGCAAAAGCAAATTCCTCATGTAACGACAGTTCAGGCAGTTCACACCATGAGGGTTGTGCAGTCATAACATACTCTTTAAAAGATAACTGACCTCCAACTGGCTTTTTTTTAAGCCATAAACCTCTATTTATGACTTCATTCTGTCAACAGTTAATCACATACCTAAAGCAAGAAATGAGCTTAAGATGTTTGTTTTTAAAATGCTTGTGTCACCTCATCAGAGAAAAATGATGTAAACTAGAGTTTAAAAAAGCAGACAGGTGAAAGGCATTTTCACAGATCATGAGTCGGAGAGTTCATCGGTGAGTTACAGCCTTTAGTTTTGGTAACTGGTGTTTTCCATTCATTCTTAGCTTTGGGCGGATTTTGCTCCGTTACTTTGTCCGAAGTGCTAAGCTAATTTAGCCTGGCTAGCTAACGTAGCTTTCAGAGACGCTGGCTTTAGCTGTAGGGAGGCTCTGTAACAACACACGTAACCTAATCCTCATCACACCTGATGTCGCTCCCCGTTCATTTACTCTGTGGAAAGAGAGAATTTCTTAATGGTGGAATCATGTTGGTGTGTCTGCCAGTTTGTACGGTTTAGTCTTGCAATAACATTGTCATGTCCTCTCTGCTTTTTGCCTCAACATGCCAGTAAATTTCACCGTTCAGTCACTGGACCTCTGCTGCCTCAAGTGAGATAAAAAGGCGTTTTAAAGAGTCAGCAAACATTTCAAAAACGTACATTTTTGTCTGTTACAATTTTAAATCAAAAGTGACTTTTTGTCAGTATCATCACCAATCAACCAATAAACATTTATTCTGTGAAATTAAAAATGACAGAGGCCCTATGATTGAACCCTGTGGAACACCACAGGATACAGAAAACCAGAGTCAAGCACTTAATCCCAACATATTCTTGTAGCGGACTTATTAATGTTCAAACAGTTTTTTCAAATGACCTGATAACTTGTTGTATTCCGACCTTAAGGCGAAACAAAGAGTGAGTCAGGTGAAGTGATTTGAGAGACGAAATTCAAAGATCATAAATCCCCCCCTGCTAAACGCTGTCACACCCATGTGATTACTGACAAACGCTGACATTTTCTGCAGGTTACATGTGTGAAAACAGCTGACAGGAGTCGTTGACCTCCGGGGACTGACCCAGCACTGACAGCAGTTTATTATGAAAGTGTCAAGCACAGGTCAAAGACGTCCTCAATCTCGTGCCTCAAAAAACAGAGTTCACGTTACAGCATGGAGAGAGAGAGCAGGTAGAGCGAGCTGCCTGTATAATCCTGCTAACAGTTTCTGAGCTCCATTATTGACATTCTTCACATTCCTGCGCTGAAAATCCCCCAGGCCGCACTGCTGCCGCTGCCGTCTACAACTAAGCAGTCAGTTTTATTTAATATGGCCCAGTATCACGACAAATGTGCCTAAAGGAGCATTACCATCTGTACAGCATCCTTATCCCTAAACCCTGCAGCTCATCTGACTCTCCCCCTCGCTACCACTGCAGAGAATGATACCGCACATATCTATCTAATTCATTACTAATTGGAACAAATTATTGTCCCACAGGTTGACAGATGTGGCTCGTTTAAGTTCAGACAGACAGAGGACACATGTTTCAGGACCTCGTCTCCAGCTGCTGTTCCTGAGCATCTGGAGAGTCTCCTCCACATGAAACATCTGAGGGAAATACCTCAGTGCAGT
Source organism: Lepomis macrochirus (assembly GCA_024633595.2). Taxonomy (NCBI): domain Eukaryota; kingdom Metazoa; phylum Chordata; class Actinopteri; order Centrarchiformes; family Centrarchidae; genus Lepomis; species Lepomis macrochirus. The sequence goes on along the minus strand of JALXJV020000011.1, from coordinate 8,278,337 downwards.
AACCAAAATCAAAGAAGGGCAGAAAAGGTTTCAGTTTCTGTTGATGCATAGCATGCATACTGTTCTGTAAGTCTGTCAGTTAACACTCAGTTAAATGATGATGCTTTCTGATAAGTGTCACAGCTGTTTCTTTCAGACCATGTTGCTGTTGTCTCTCCGTTGTGCCGCTTTGCTCTATACAACAAAAGAAAAATCAGGCCCTCCCTCACTCAGTATGCCACCCAGCTTCTGGTACAGGCCATGGTTATCTCTCTGCCGTCCAAGCAGGTCTTCCAGCTTCTGCAGTGAAACCCTTACAAATGGTTCTGCAGCTCGTCTGGTTTCTGAACAGCCCAAAAGGACTCATGTCACTCCATTACTCAGTGACCTCCACTGGGCTCCCCGTGGCTTCCAGAATCAAATTCAAGTCACTAATGCTGCATACAGAGTGACTACTGGGTCTGCACCCATCTACCTAAACTCCATAATACAAATTTAAGTTCCTTCTCGGCCGCTACGCTCCTCCGATGAACGGCGCCTGGCTCTGCCAGCCCTTCACACAAAGCAATCCCAGTCCCTGTTCTCATCTGTGACACCACGATGGTGGAACGAGCTACCACACGCCATCAGAGCAGGGGCGTCCCTCTCTAACTTCAAGAAGCTCCTGTATTGTTATTGTAAAGCACTTTGATTGAAAGAGCTCTATAAATAAATACATATTAGTAGTAGTATTAAAACTCTGCAGAGAACATTTCCTCTTATAACACCTCTAACTCCTAACCTCTGACATGAACTTCCTTTGCTCCTCTTCTTCTATCCCCTTACAATTATCTTGTATTGACTGCTCTTTTGTGTTAACTCTCACTTCTTTCCCTCGGTATTTACCCCACTGATGCGATATGTGCTCTCAGCTCTTATAGTATTTATTGCTGCTCAGGTGTAGATCTGTACTTGATGCTGTGTTGATGCTTCTCTGTGTTCCTCAAATGTAAGTTGCTTTGGTTAAAAGCGTCTGCTAAATGAGTAAATGTAACTTTTCATGTGGGTAAAAACTGAAGCTTCCTGGAAAGTCAGAGCTCAGTTGAAAATAGGGATGTCCGGATCAAATATACACAAAATGACTACAAAGTGATGGAAAGTACAAAGACAAAGAAAACGACAAGAAAGAGAACCACAAATTGAACAAAATACTAAAAAGAGGAAAAAAATACTACAAAAAGATGCGAAACGTTCACAAAGAGACCCAAAACATCTATAAAGAGATGTCAAGACACGCACAAAGTGACACAAAACGAGTGTGCATCGCGGCCTGGGGGTCTTGGCGTGAGGAGGGGCCTTTCACATGTCTGTGCTCAGTCGTCTCATAATCCATCCATGCAGCCTGGTGAGCACAGTCTGTCCTGGATCTGGCTGGTTGCTGTCGTAGTTTTCAGCCAATACGATTCAACTCGGTATGCCAGCCGTGCTGTCATGGTTACCACGAGGCTTCTTTATTGTCGGTGTGCAGTTTCATTTAGCTGCTCCCAAAGAAACACACACACACACGCAGAGACACAAAGACAAACACACACACTGCCAAGGTCTTTCCTAAAAGTCAAATTCAATGGGAACAAGGCTGAACCACACACACACACACACACACACACTGAATCTGATGAAGGTTTCTGTTGGCAGACTGAAGGTTAGGTCTCTCAGTTTAAACCTCGTCTCTCTGCAGTCACAACAATCAGCGTTTGATCATTTACTGAAGCTGAAGTTCAGGTTTAAAAAGCTTGAACAAACAGAAAAGCAACCAGCCGCTCTGATCCGGACGCTCAGCTAAACACACACTCTCTGATATCACGAGTGTATCGATGGCCAATCACTGCAGACACAGGAAGAAGCCAGACTGCTTTAACCAGTCAGAACTGATCACCTGCAGACGTTTGTGTCATAGAGAGAGTTGTTTTATTAGAATGATATCAGCAGTGTTTGACCTGAAAAAACACAACAGCAGGTCTGCAGACACAAGCTCTGGGTCTGACTCTGTGCATTATGGGTAAAAACTTGTCCAATACACACACACACAAACATCAAGTCAAATAACCTCCTGAGGAACCTCTTCAAAGACCTCTGGAACCTCCTCTGGGACAGGTTCCTGAGACCTCCTGCACAATGTCTGGAACCTCCTCAAGGAACTGTCCAACTTGCTCAAGGACCAAATCTTTATCTTAAAGATCTCTGGTACCAACTTCAGGACCTCTACAATCTCCCTCGACCTGCCCAGGGACCTCCAGAATCTGCTTAAGGATCGAAACCACCTCCACAAACATCATCCAGGGCGCCTGCGGCCTCCACAAGGATGTCTTCAACCTCTTCAGCATCGTCCTCACTGACCTCTACTGTCTTTTTTAAAACACCCAGACTAAACTGAGTTCATCACGTCCACAGAGAGTCCTGGCCTCTGATTGGCTGGCACATCGGTGGGGGTATTGAACCCTGAAGTCTGACGTGAGGCTCAGACTGACAGACGGAGCGCAGAACAACACAACAGTCACACAAACACACTCAGAGCCATAAAAAAGAAATCCTCGCCATAATCTCATAAATTGTTCCAAAGACAAGGAGAAAGTGCAGTCAGCTGTTTTCACTTAAACACACACACACACACACACGCACGCACGCACGCACACACAACACACACACACACACACACTCAGACAGTCTGAAGAGTTGAGCTCAGCGTTTCCTCCCGTTATTCATTCAGTTATTTATTCTCTCGTTCTTTCAGGAGACAAAACTCTCATTTCAGCCGAACGGCCTGATTGGTCGGAGATATTCTCAAACCTCATCACTCAGAACTCCCAGAATGCTTAGCAAGCCTGTTTTTTTTTCCTTTATCTTCTGGCAATCCAGCCAGAATCTGATTAGGAAGGGAGACAATCGGTTATCTCAGAGTCGATCTCTCAGCAACACGTTCCACACAAACCAACCTGATAACTTTTTCTTTAATGAAAATAACTCATAAATCCTTCCAGCTTCTCCAAACTTAGTGTTTTCTGTTTTTCTTCTTCTTCTGTGATGTCTGATATTATATATTTAGACTATTAGAGACGGTTTTTCACCACTTTATGATGATTTATAATGAAACGATAATGAAAATATCCCAGCTTCAGGTTCAACACACAAACGTATCACCTGATGATGTTCATGTCTGAGTGTGTAAATACTTGCAGCAGGTGTGTTAGTCATTACAAACCTGTATTTTAAACATACTGCGAGTACTACACGTGCTTTGAGATATCTGTAATGTGGTGCGAGCCGTCCTCCCTCTCTTCTTCTGCTGTTGGGTGTGTCTCAACTTAATCTTTTCACTTGGCTGTTTGGAACAAATGAAGTCATCTATGAAATGATCCAAATTCAAAGCACACGAGAACAAAAAGTTTGTCATTTAGTCTGAATAACTTCGCGACAGATGGTAACATCCCGAGGATTTGTCTTTCTCTGAGCGTAAAAAACAGCAGTGGGGCAAAAGAAATGTTTAAAATCTAAAGGGTCCATCGTCTGCAGGAATGAGATCAGGATGTTAATCAGTATTTGTTGTCACTCTGCAGCAAAGTGCTTTATTTTTGGTTTAATCATTAAATTAAACATGTTTCTCAGTCACCAGGAAATAATGACTAATAATAAAATGCAGTAAAAACAAAGGACAGGGCTGTTTTTCTTTGGTTTGGTGCTGTGAGGATTATTGATCTAATCAGTTTAATAATCTATTCATTATTTCTCATTTTTCAAGCGTGTGTGATTTCATGTTTACCTTTTGGTTTTATAAAACGACATGTGTGTCTATCTCCAGGGCTGTAACGGGCACTTTTCACTATATTCTCATTTATTATAGACCAAAGGTTTGATTAATAATCAAACTTATTGTTATTTGCAGTCCTGCTGTAGCTCATCAGTCTGGGAGAGATGGGTCACCCAGCTCACAGTGAGGACAAAGGATTTGGCTCAAATACAAAGAAAACAGCAGGAAATGAATCTTTAATTGGTGATAATTCAGTCTGAATGAGTTTCTCTCCTGCGACGCCTCTGTAATGTTCTGATAGGAGGACAGATTTTATTTTTCAGTTTCAGCTTCGACATATTTTCACGACATGAAATAAAAGTTTGTCCTGTAAACAGTGTTTTCAGTCTGTCCCTGTGATATTGATCTAATCTGTTAAAGCATTTAGTGGTTTGTTATTATGACTCTAATATCACTGCACCAATGAAAGTAAGTTTTTGTCCTATTATATCATGATGGCAGTGTTAATCAGATGTATGCCTTCTCAGTGGAGGGTTTATAGGAACATCAATGCATTTTATGCCCCTTTATTGTTTTAATTAGGAGTATGTATATATGTGATAATGATGACCCAATTAATCTTAATTGTGGTCCCAATATTATTTTTAGTTTATAATGCTGATTTAATGTTATAACTTCTATAGGACCCTAAACTCTATAGTGCTCAGTAGTGAGTTACTTGCAACTTTTTATTGGCTCTTTATGATGAAATTAAAAATTCTCAGATGTTCCCAAAATATAACATATACATTTATATTAATTTTAGTTATTTTACCACTATAATATCCGCATTATGTATTTTATAGGAAGTGTTTTTATGTCTTTATTTATTCACATTGTCATTTTAGGAGTTTTGAGTGACTAAACAGTCCATTGATTTGCACCTGATCATATTTCATCTGAAGTGACAACTTTTCACAACAAACCTGTAGGCTACAATACAAAGTTCGGTTCCAACACTGATGTAGTTTCCTACTGAAACACACACGAGTCACGCAGCAGCTCCCTCCCGCACCGACACGCTCTCACCCCGGGATTCACGCTCCCTCCCTCCCGCTCCCTCTCCGGAGCTCTCGCCCCGGGCTCAGTCCTACCTCTCCTGCCGGGACTGGTGCAGCAGCAGCGGCCGAGCAGCAGCAGCAGCAGCGCGGCTCCGCCTCCATAAAACTTCATGTCTGCGGCCGCTTTTTTTGTTTTTAATGAAACTCCTCAAAGTCGTTGTTCCTGTGCAGGTGGAGGGCAAAGCGGGTCTCCATCAGCAGCGGCGGCAGTGATGGTGTTTCTGTGTCAGAGGGCTGAAGCCGAATGACGGGTCCTGGTGGATTCAGCGAGACTCCGCAGAGAAGCACGCGCCTCCTCCCTCACCACACCTCTCACCCGCTCACTCTCACTCTGCCTTGTTGAAAAGTCTCACTCCAGCAGTTTGGTTTCTCTGAATGCCCCTCAGGCTGCAGCAGTTTGTGCACTTCACCAAATAAAATCATTCAAAGAAGGAAAATGAATTCACTTGACTGGAGTAAATCATGTTCTTGCGAATGTAAAAGCAGCACAAATAAATAATCTGCTTTATGCTGCTGAACTCATGACCTGGTGGATCTTTTTACAAAAAGCTGCCAACAACCAAAATGCATAAAAACAGACACATGCATGAATAAAAATGTACAAATCTTTAGTCATGATCACTCAACAGGTTAAATGTGTTTCACTCTTTCTGCACAGAACACAGCAGGAAGCTCCTATGATTTGATCCTGTTTTTTGGCTTCTTCATTAAAAGTCTGTAAATCAGTGACACTATTAATAACTCACATTTTAAACATCCTCCTACAGACATGATGAGATGCTGTGGAGCCTTTGACTGTAGCTGTGTGATTAAACTGCCCCCCCACCCATTCACCTGCATCTAAACACAAACACCTTTTCTTTAAAAATGTACAAATCTTTAATCCTGATCACTCAAAACATTATCAGAACAGTTCAAGGATGTAAAAATTAATTTCACTGTTTAAAGATAATACAGCAGAAAACAATACAACTCTATTGTACATGTAATGTAAAATGATCCAAACGGTTTCTCGCCTCCTCTTCTTGTTTTTTATTTATTTAACCTTTATTTAACCAGGAAGTCCCTTGAGATTGAAATCTCTTTTTTTCCGAGGGAGACCGAGCCAAGACGGCACATCAGTTAGAGTTTAAATGGAAACGCAGCACAGTCAAAACAAACAAACAAGCATCACACATACAGGAAAGGGGCGAAGCCGAGTCGCACGTGGCGGTTACATTTCTCAGCTACATGGCATTTCAACAACATGGCTTTAAATTCATTTAATGGGACTCGATCACTTCTTCACTAAAAGTGTCTGACAATAACAATAATTCACAGATTTAAAGATTTTTTTCTGCACACATGGTGGGACACTGAGAGAAAACTCCTCACTGCTTCATGATGCAGGATAAATAAAGTGAAGTTACAGGAAAATAAATAAGTTCAGAGTTTTAATGGTCAGGTTTCACTGATTTCTCACCATCTGTGACCTTTTGCAGCCTTTGATTGAATATAACTGTGTGATTCAGGATACATAAAGCAAATAAACAAAGGACCTTGTGTTTGTTTGTCTCCCAGGGGCCCCCTGGTGGTGGATTTGGCCCCAAGCAGCCTCTCAGTTCCCGTTCTTGTCACATCTTCTATAAAATCTGGATGTTTTGTCAGGCTGCCTGAGTGGAAAAACATCTCCAACAGGCCACCGTAGTGCAGATGTACAGAGTCCAAACCAGTTTGTTTGTACTTCTGCAGCTGCCCTTTAAAGTACTGTATGTACTACTGCACGCAGTATTCACACAACTACTTCCTCACAACATTGTGCCACCTTGAACTTCGACCCTGTTGCTCAAACTCAGGCCGCACAGAGGATTGTGGGTCAGAAAAGCGTGCGGGCTGCTGCAGGAGGACATCCTGCTGGGTTTTAGCTACTGGCTTTTTTTGTTGTTGTCCTTCGCAATTTATTTTATTTGAAATAAAAGAGAACAGCAGCTCTGACACCACATGGTCACATGGTGTCTCTTATTTTGATAACATTGTTGTATTTAGTTAAAAGCAGTTCCACTCTGACAGAATGCTGTGTTAGCAGTGATACTGTGGGGATCTAATGGTCAAACACTGAGGGGCCCGTTCTGCACACAGAGTACTCTTAACATATATGTCATTGAATGCAGGACTTGTACTGAAGTATTTCTACACTGTGCTGAAGGTTGAATGTCTCCACGTGTCTCTGACGTCTTTATTTAGGGTAAATTAAGGCCTGACGTCAAACTGTTCAGTGTTTCATAATAAATAATCAGAAAACAGTAAATGTTGTTCAAGCAGTTTTTTTTCTTTGTCCGCCTGCTGATTATTTACAAAGTACAACAAGGTACCAGTGCAGGTCTATATTAATACATGGTGATATAAAATAAAACAATGCAGTTATTTGTGTACATATTTGCAGACATGTGCACACTAACAGTCCGCAGTGCATTTTTTGAATTTGCATCTGGGGTGAAAATAAACAGCAAACAGATGATGATTTTTTAATGACCCTCTGTCAGGGTCTGGACCACAGGTTGGGAACCACTGGCTTGTTTGACCTTCAGCTTTAATTTTCCACTGAACTGCAGAGATCTGATCCTTCAAACCTGCCGGCCCGTTAATAAAACAGCTGATGTCGAACACAGTGAGGAGGCCGTGAAGGAGGAACCTTCAGCACCATATTCAGTGCTTCAAATTACATCCATTATTACTCAGTAATTAAATCCATGGCAGAACACTTTGCAGTGGTAATACTGCAGTTTTCTAAAAATACATCTGTTTACTTATTTTTTTTAAACAACCAGTTTGCTGTATGAGGAGCTGGATACCATGTTGGCAGATTTAATGAGGGGAGCTTTAATTTACTCTTTTGTCTTCTTCATTATTTATTTTATTATGTATTTAACTAATTCTGCTCAAGCAGACTTTTGAATGAAGGACTTTTATTTACTTTTTTAACTTTAAAACAGCCATTATTGTTGGATAAGGATGTCAGTGCTGCGTTTGGGTTCGAAGAAGTCCTTAATGGTTAAACTGTCATGTTTGTGATTATGATGCTGTGGTTAAGGTTGGGGATCAATCTGAATATACTTCTGTTTTTATCAATGCAGGCAAGAGAAACTCTTGGCTACAGTATCCTGACAGTGTTTGTACACTACATTCATGTTTCTACATCAGCAGTAAATAGTTTTTAATAGTTCTGGAATTATTTATATATTTATATATCGTCCTTTGGCCTCTCTGCTGTAACATGTCTTATATATATATATGTACTGTATATTATATTAACTGTATCTAATGAGACTAAGATAAAGAGCAGAGAGTTTAAACTGTCGGCTCAGCTTCACCTGCTGCTCTTTGTTTCTTCATAGTTTACACTTCTTTATTATTAGCTGTCGTGTTTCCTCCTTTTTGACGTCAGCAGTTGTTGTTTTTCTTGAAGAAAACCGCAGGAGAACTTTAAGTTGATTTAAATTCACATTTAATGAAAACAGCTCTGAGGTTACATTCAGTTTTAGTTCAATGATATTAAACAGCAGCTGCAGAGAGACCCACCCCAGTTTCTGATTTGACCTCATTCTTCATTACATCTTGTTTGTTTGCCTTTTCGCCCACCCGTTTGTTCAACATGTGTTTTCATGCTAATGGGGTCGCTGATTTCAGCCACAGTGCCGTGTTTTCTGCATCCATAATTAATAACCCCTCCCTGCTTTCTGTGTTTTTTCTGTTGTTTACCTAAAACCCTCGGTGTGCAGCCGCTCGCTTCTCGCCAACAAAGCATCTGTGGAAGCAGAAAAAAGCCTTTTAATGGATTTTCTTGCTTATTTGTCCCCAAATGAAATGTGACAGCACGTCGCTTTGCAGAAACACGCCGACTCAGCACATGTTCTGAGTTTAATTTAATAACAGGGAAACATAAAACAGCTGCTTTTAATCTGAAATAACGTTATCACATTTATTTTGAAATAAACAGACAAAAAAAAATGTCCTGAACAAGCGATTAGAGACGACGACAAACCCAACAAACAAGATGTTACTTTCACCTCTTGTTGTCTCCAGTTTGTCTGTTGAAGGAGTTCTGGACAGATTCACAGGGGAGCCGTCACTTTTCACACTGTGTGGATGGTTTTGCGGTAAATCAGGTAACATGAGATAAAGAGCATGTAAGGGTTTGACTTCATGCCAGAACACACACATGTACATACGCACACGCACACAGAAGCAGTTTAACCTCCCAGTTCAGGTTTGATTAATCCGTCTTGTGTGACAGCAGGAGTGTCTGAGCATGCCTTTTTCAACAAGTTACAACTGTCTCTCTCACGCACTCACTCACACTCACTCACACTCACTCACACTCACACACACACATCTTATCTGTGTTATCTGTCTGAGAAAATACCAAAAAGAGCGGGCGGTGACATCACCACAGCCAGGAAGAGTTTGGCTCGTGGGAACTCTTCTTCAGAAAAACTCTGACCTTTCTAACAGCTTCTGTCACCAAACGAATATTTTACGTATTTATATGACAAAACTGACTGATTCATCAAACAGTCAGGATCTGGATTTGTTTCACCTGCAGGAGTTTAACATCTTAGATTTAACACAGCAGGTGTTTTTTGTGAGGCAAAGGTAAAAGGCGGTCAGGTGGACGGTGGACGCTCAGACCTCTGAGTTTCTGTCGTCGGGTTGAAAATCCTGCTCACACGTGTGTTTTCTTGCTGTTCCTGTTTCGAAAAGTTTCTCTGAGCTCAGTTTACACCCGGACGTACATGAAGGATGTTTTGCCACCAGGTGTACCAGTTTGGAGCCAGTCAGGGTCCAGTATGAAACATTCACAGGTGTGATGTGGAAACCTGAAGCCGGCAGGTCACAAACACAGAGTCCTGTTGAAGTGATCATGCATTTAACATCACACAGGCCAGAGAGCTGCGTGTCTTCAGCCCACAGCTGACTACAAAACATTATAAATAGTACAGAATCAGTGAGGAAGCAGATGTCATTCGAAGAAGGTTTAACCCGGTTATTTAACTTTTATAAAACTCAGTTATTCAGCATTTGTTTGTCTTTCATCGTGTCTGGAGGAGATCTTTAAGGGTCAGGAGAGATGGTGGTTTTGGTTCTGTATCAAACCAGGACCACCTTCTTCCCCAAACTTCGATGTGTCTATAAATAAGTTTGATCACGCTTTAGTTGCCACATATAAGGAAAACATATAATTAGCTGGATATGACTTTAGACAGGTTGTTTTTTTATGATCCTTCCTTCCTTCCGTCCTTCCGTCCTTCCGTCCTTCCGTCCGTCCTTCCGTCCTTCCGTCCTCGGGTCTTTGCCTCCTCCTCGGTCGTTGCTCTGCTCTGGGTCAGTTCAATCTGGATTAAAGACGACAGGTTTGTTCCAGTTTCTTAGCTGCTGTACGTGTGTTTGCAGGTGGAATCAGGTTAATGGACTGAAAGCTTTTAGTGGAAAATAATGTCTTGGGGGGGGGGCAAAGAAATACAGGGAACTGAAGAGGAAGAAAATAAAACAATGGAAACATGAGGCTGTTTTATTATTAAGTATTCAGGGCTGTGTTTGGTTCTCGGAAAGCTGCTGAAGACGGAACGGCTGAGAGGAAAATAAACAGGATGTCACAGAAATGTCATCTTCATCAGGACGCCCTGACTTTAGAGTAGATTTTTGTGTTTTGGGGAGGATTCAGCAGGAAACTGTTCAAAAAACATCAACAGGTCTGTGGCAGCAGCAGCTTCAGACTGTCGTTACTTTACAGGTCATTTCTGAATTATTTCTTAGGTGGGAACAAAATGTATATTTGAAGAAATTAAAAGGAAAATAAAGACCTTGCTCGCATAACCAAGATCTTTTTTTTAAAGAAAGCACACTAAGGTTGCTGAATATGCAAATGAAGAATGAAGTCTCCAGTCATAAATATTAAAGGAGCATTTATTTGGATTTAGATGCAGCAGCTGCTCAGCTTCACTTTTCTGTGTGCTGATCTTCATCTGTCGGTCAGTTCAAGGAGAGTTTCACCGCAAAACACTGGAGGAGGAGGAGGAAACAAAGAGGAGTGGAGCTTAGGAGCGAGGGAGGAGAGAGAACTAATGAGCCCAGGTGGCTTAGCTGAACACTCAGACCTGAGGATTAGCTGTACTCTGCCTGTGTCTGTGTGTGATATCGATATCCACGGTTAGAATTGAAAACGTCCTCGGGCCAAACAGCACTGACCTGAGAAAGCTGCAGGCTGGTCTCCACTCTGTCATGTAAATTCATCAAATCAATATTTCCTTTGTTGTGTTTCTGTGTAAGTACATTTACTCGAGTACTGCACTGAAGTACAGCTTCGAGGTACTTGTATTTTACTGGAATGTTTCCCTTTTGTGATACTTTATACTTCTACTCCAGTTCGAAGGCTATTACCTTTAGTTACTTTGCAGATTCAGATTAATTATACAAAATAAAATCATGATTCGTCATCATCATCAGTTAATGAGCTAACCTGCAGTACATAAAGCATTAAAAACACCTTTACCAGCAGCTGCTGATGTTTCAGGCTGAAAGTGGTGGGAGAGTTTCAGGATTGTGAGTTCAAACCAGAGTCTGAATCCACAGTTTGAAGTTTAACGCTGAGCCTGAAACCTCTGAAGGACTCAAAGAGGAGAGAGCTGGTTGTTGGTCTGATCCTGAGTGAACGGAGTTGATGTTACACTTTCAGTTTTAACTGAAGCAGCAATGAAGTGCTGCCAAACATTTGAATTCAAATTAGATGAATAGATTTTGTTTAATTTTCTTTTTAAAGATAGATCTGTGTGGGTGCATTTAGCAGCTGTTCTGCAGGCAGGCAGCGCCCCCTGCTGGCTGCAGCCCGTCAGTAACAAACACTCAGCACAAGAACAACACAATGTTTTATTCATTGAGCTCTGAACGTTTCAGACATTTTATTATAACAAGTGTTATGTTGCAGGACTTGGTTGGAATTCGGAGGGTTGTCGGTTCGAGTCCAGTTTGGGCCACAGATACGGAATGTGGACTGGTAGCTGGAGAGGTGCCGGTTTAACCTTCTGCTGAAGGTGGCCCCATACTGTTCCGGCTCCATGTGTATGTGTGAGTATTTCAGACGTATGTGTGTCTAATACTAAAAAATATTAACAACAAAGTGAAAAAACATTGAATTCCCCCTTGCGAGATTAATAAACTGTCTTCTTCAAAAGGGGCTTGACCTTTTTTCTGGGGTGCTTTGCGCAAAGCCACCCTGACAAAAAAAACCATTGTATAAAAAAAATCTAATTATCAGTTGGGGAGACGAGACTTTGAGGAGTCTAATAACGTCATCACAATCACCATGTTGATATGCAAATTAGGCGTTAACTAATTAAAATGCGCTAATTTGCACACATAAGGCACTGCAGGAGAAATGGATAAACAAAGTAACTAAAGCATGTCACCGCAGAACTTCCCCAGTTAATCCATCAAGAGGATTTTCCTCTGAAATGTTGTTTAAATATGCAGATTAGCTTGTTTTGGTTAATTTATTAGAAAAATACAGATGCAAACAGACGGAGCCTTAAAACACAGTTTAAATGTGCAGTTCTTTAAGTTTTCTGTACAATAGAGTAAAAGAAGACATGAAAGCAAAATAGACCGAAGTCCCAAAATGGACTACTAGACTATGAAAAAGTGTCCTGCCTTGAACAGTAACTTCATAGCTCTGATCGAAGGCTCCTGATCTAATAACTGTTCATTTGTTGTGTGCTGAAAGATCTTTACATGATACAGACAGCCCCCCAGATGAGTTCCGTTAATATATTTAACATTTAGTTTAAAAATGTTTGTAATTAAATAATTCTAAAACCTTTTTTGTTCCAGTTCAGTTGTTTTATTGGTGGTCAGTTAAACTCTGTTACCAAAGCAGCAAAGTCCCAAAGTTTAAATTTGAATATGACATAACAAGAAACATTGCGATCCCAATCAGTTTAGCAGTAACAAAAACAACAAATACATATAGAACATTAAACTACAGACAGGAAACATGATTTAACATGTCATGCAGCGAACACTAGACTTGAGCCCCCGCCCCCCAGACTGTCAGTGCACGGCCCTGTTTGTTCCTACATTTATTCATTTATCTGACACTTTAAAGAGACTTACAGCTGCTCTATATGTCAGAGGCCGCACGCCTCTGGAGCAACGAGGGGTTAAGTGGTGGATTGGTCACAGTGGGGGATTGAACCCAGTTGTCTCGCACCAAAGGAATGTGTCTTATCCACTGCTCCATCACCACCACTACTTTATTTAAATAAATGAGTTCTATGAGTAACCAGTTGAGGTGGTTTGGGCATCTGGTAAGGATGCCTCCTGGACGCCTCCCTAGGGAGGTGTTCCAGGCACGTCCAGCTGGGAGGAGGCCTCGGGGAAGACCCAGGACAAGGTGGAGAGATTATATCTCCACGCTGGCCTGGGAACGCCTCGGGATCCCCCAGTCAGAGCTGGCTAATGTGGCTCGGGAAAGGGAAGTTTGGGGTCCCCTGCTGGAGCTGCTGCCCCCGCGACCCGACCCCGGATAAGCGGCTGAAGATGGATGGATGGATGGAGTTCTATTTATTTAAATAGATTGAAACATTTATTAGTTTATAATTAAGCCATCCTCCAGGAGTCAGCAGGCATTTAAAAATTCATTTTCCAGACAGTGAAAATTGTGGATCCAGCAGATTTAATCTAAATTCACATTCAGGAGTTACATGGCACACTTACTACACATACACAAAAACAAGGAGTATAGATTTTTACTGATGCACCCAAAAGCCAAAAGTACAGAAACAACATGTAGAACATTTCCTTCAAGCCAAGCCAGCTACAAATATTTGATTTTGACTAAGACATTAGTAAGTAAGTTATAATGCAGACTTGGAAATGGAGCCAAACTCGTGTGACCGACCACATCTCGCAGGAACACGAGGACTCATATCTCTCACATAAATCTGCTAACGTAGAATTCATGGCCTCGCCCAACGGGCCAACGGCTGCCTTCTCATGGAGTTTCATGCATCTGAAAAAGAGGAAGAAGAAGAGAAACACTTGGTTAAGTTAGTTTGGACCTTCAGAAAGTGTCTTTTTAAAGTTCTTTAAATACACACTGAGTTAGTGATAGAATGACTGTTTATGTGACGACTCATCACAGGACGTCTGGATTAATCTAACCTGGATTTAATAGACAAGCATTTTATGGGCTGAAGGCGGTTCGCGTCTCACATCTCAAACATCTCACCTGGGCCTCCAATCACGGCCCTGCTGCAGGAACAGCAGGCCCTGGGACTCTCCGTGTCTCCTTTCAGTTCCCACGCCTCTCAAAGCGATGAAGAAGCCACTGGACTTCAGGGAGTGCAGCTCATGGGGGAAGGTGACGACCAAACGATGTCGAACCTCACGGACAATCAGCACCGTCCACTGTTTCCACACAGTGATGTAGCTGACGGGTCCTTCAGCCCGCTCCTCCCTGATCTCTCTCTCCCGCATCCAAGGCATCCCTGATTCCTCCTCGAGCTTGATGGTGTGAATCCCTGTGTACTGGTCCACATCCACAATGAAGGTTTCATGAGAGTAGGACATGTACACCTCCACCTCACCGAAGGCAACATCAATGATGACCCGAATGTCCACATGTTGGAACTTTGGCTGGCCAGCAAAAAACACAGTGCGCCCCTTTGGCAGGTTGCGAACGGTGCGATCATGGAAGCAGTTGGTCTGGGACGTGGGGTCAAAGCACAATGGCTCAGTGTCCACGCTGAACTGACGGTAGCACTGACGCCCGTTCACCGGCTTGCCAGTGAAGAAGTCTTTGCACTGGGCACACTAAATTAAAGATCAACACAAAAACAGTTTAAGCAAAACCCAGAAATGAACAGAACAAGGTCACAAACAGGCGGACGATCCGCGACGTTCGATAAGACTAACATACAGTCAGTCTGTTTCAGTCCTTCCTCCTCCTCCTCCTCTCTGCTGCTTCTATTCACAACACACGTTGGCAACATTTTGCAAAGTGGAAACCTTCTTACGTATTTGAAACGTCTCTAACACGTGCACACCTGCAAGCTGCATTCTGTCCACGGCCTGGTGAGACAGGAGCCGGTCTCTGTGTTGTTTTGGCAGGTGCAGCCCGAGCCGTCGTCTTCACACGTGGCTGAATGGCCATTACACTGACACCTGCAATGAAGAGGAGGAAACGCTACAGATGAGAAGCTCAAAACTTCTTTTTGGTTAAAACATTTGCACTAATCTAATTTATAGGCAATAAAAACACTGCGTTTGATGGCATGAGGAGTTAAAAGGGGAATCATCATTGTATGTAGCCAAAATAACAGGGACTGTGGGGAAAAACAAGAAAACGTAAAGACATTTTTAAACATTTAAAAGCATTATATTGTGATATTTAACATATTAAAGGCTTTGTAAAGTTGGTCACAGCGTGGGAACCCAAACATTACTCACTTTTCACACTTCCCGTGCAGCAGGAAGTAGCCACTGATGCAGCGCTCGCACTTCTTCCCCACGCTGTTGTTCTGGCAATTCACACACACAGCGTTCTCTTCTGTAGAACCCGCCGACACCCAGGTGTGAATCTGATACAGGGACAAAGAGAGACGGGAAGGGGGGGCGTGTGTCCAGGTGTGGTGGAAATGTAAAGTGCATTACAGATAAAATGTATTAGTATTATTATGTTTACTCGTAAACAGTTCCTGTTTTTCTCTGGGGCCAAAGTCGATGCTAACTTCTGGGCTAACTTCCTTCACTCGTTCTTCAACAGTTGGCAAACAACAAACAGGAGCTCTGTTCTTGACAAGCTGTAACTTTCTCTGTACATTACTGCTAAACTAAACTTATTGCTGCTCTTGCCAAATATTGTCTTATTATGGTTAACGACAACATCCCAGAAAAGATCTAGATTTTTTGTCAGTATTTAAGGACGGCAGACACTCACGCTGTCGAGGTCCAGGGGGAAGAGCTGTGGGTCCTTAAGGGCCTTCTGAAGTTTGTTTCGGGATAAACACACGGCACTGTTTCCCCTGCAGAACTCCTGACATGGACGACAAGTGCCGCCCCCCTTGGCGGAGCCCACAAACAGAGGCTTACACTTCTCACAGTGCCTTCCCTGGAAACGGGGAGAGGAGAGAGCGTCACCAGTGGACATGGACAAACTGTGCTAACAGTATTTGCACATTTACCACAAGCACTCACTATGGTGTTATTGTGGCACTCAAGGCAAACATCTGGTTTGTTAACACCGGCACAGGTGCTGTGTTTGTTGCAGCTGCACTGAGTGGAACAGTCCCCCCCCACAAATCCAAACTGACACTTGCAAACTCCCGGAGACGTGCACGCCCCGTTCACGCACCCTTGTGCGCACAGTGGTTCACACTGACCGGAAACACTACACGGGTTAAAACAAGAAGAGGGGATTTAGGTAAACCTGTTTCACTATGAAAAGCAGTATGTGTTCAGAGCCTGAGGCATACGTGCAGACGGTGGCTCTTACCTGCTGAGCGTGTAACCCTGTTTGCAGGTGCAGTGGTGTCCCTGGAGGAGGTCGTGGCAGTCCTGGCTGCTGCTGCAGCGGTGATGACCGTTAGAGCACTCGTCCTCGGGTGGACAGTAGAGGAAGGACCAGCTGCTGTTTCTCAGGGGACAAACGCCCTCACTCACACCTGGGAGACAAGAATGAGGAGAGCATTTGGATTTATTAAAGAAACGCTCAGTTTCTTCAACACATCGACTGAAGACATTTCTCACCATCGAGTCCTCCTTGCAGGCAGCGTCCTACCCCATTGCCCCCCCGAGTAGAACACCAACCACACTGAGGCCTGGCAATGCACTGGGAGCACTGGGTGAGCTGGGAGCACTGCGGAGAGCAAGAGTCCCCCCCAGAGAGCAGGCGGCCACACTGACCCGCCTCACATCGCAGGGGCACCAGAGATGGGCTCATGCACTAGAGGGGGGGGGTGAGAGGTTTGCTACGGTGAACAAGCTTTCATTGAATAACTGACACAAGGAAGTCTTACCTGCTGCAGAGCCATGCTCCACACACAGTGCTGCCAGCCCCCATCAGAGCCTCTGGAGCTCAAACAAAGGCCGCACTCACGGAGACTGTGGCAGGGTGGAGGGCACGGCAGAGGGGGAGAAGACTCCACCGACATGGGTGAGACCTGGAGCAGGCCGTAGCTGAAACACATCCAGTCGTACATGGGGTTCACACTCAGGATGCGTCTGGTCTCACCTGGAGAAAACACAACTCAAGCTTTTTTTAGTGAAACACTAAAAAGATTTCTTTGAGCTGCACAGCAACAACACTCATCCATACGCAGTCCTTTCCATCCTTTATGTGCTCGGTGTGATTCTCTTCATCACTGAATCACAGTTTGGAGTGAGCTTTCTTTGTCTTACATGGACGTCTTTTCTGTTTTCAGCTAAAGATCATCAACACTGTTGGCCGTACTTGTGCGTTTGAACTGGCGGGACCACATGCATTTTGCAGAGGCAGTACACTTGGAGCAGTCAGAGGCCACACAGCTCAACTCAGTGCAGTTGCTGGACAGGAAGATCTCTCTCTGCTCGATCCGACAGTCCCATTCAGATGCACAGCTAAGAGAGCTGCTGATACAGGCCCCGTCTGGACAGTTTGTGCACCACTTACACTGTAGAGCATGCTGGGAAATGAAGTAAAGAACTGATTTTAGTTGACAGACAGCAGCTGTCTCTCTTTGAGCAGGTGACTGTGTTAGATTAGGGCTGTGGTTTGTTACCTGTGATGGACTGGAGAATGTTTTAGGGTGTCGTGCGAGACATTCGCTGCAGCTCTTCAGTCTGCGGCACTCGTCTGCCTGGCGAGGTGCCGGCGAACATGGAGACTGGCCAGTCAAGCAGCCCGCTCTGATGGAGAGGCAGGGATACATTTTATTCAGTAGCTGCATGCAGCTTCAGGCTCATTTCTTCAGAGTTGCTTTCAGCCAGGTGTTACCTCTCAGCAGCGTCAGCAGAAGCACAGGTTCCTCTGCACCAGACGCAGCTGCCCGTAGTGGTGTTGCAGGCCTCTGGTGTAGGCAGCAGGGCACAGGGGTCAGAGGGCACAGACAGGCTCAGGAGTCTGCCCAGCATGACGCCATTGAAGCCTCCTGAGAGGAAGACACGGCCACCCCAGCTCGTCACGGCGAGAGACACTGAACCATTTACTGGATCTCCTACAGCCGAGACTGAAGGAGAGAGATGAGCAGTGGTTATGGTAAGATATGAGTCGACCATAGCTGGATCAGCAGAAAGACAATAAGACGGCCACCTGGCTGTATCCAGGTGTTACAGTTGATCTGGTACAGAGACACAGAGTTACTGTAGTCCTCTGCTTCTGTCCTTCCCCCGACAACGACCATGGTGTCTTTGATCAGCGCTGCAGCGTGGAAGAAACGGGACAGGGGCTGCGTAGCAAAGAGGTGATCCAGGAAGAGCAGATGTTATCTTAATGCAGTGGGCTGACAGGATGAAAGCTGAGGACAGAGGCTGGATGGGGTCGGCCTCTTACCTTGTTACCCCGTGAGGGGGCCAGCAGAGACCAGGTGAGGTTGGGATAGTACAGACTGTAGAGCTCGCCTGAGGGCTCTACAGTGTCCATGTGGAAGCGGTAGCCTCCAAACACATAGATGGCATCAGTCGGCTCATGGTAGACTGCTGAGTGGCCATATAAACCTGATTTAAGAAAAACCAAATGATTCTTTGTGCCCATTTGTGCACATTTTTTCAATAATGGGTAAGGCAACAAATTTAAATGTTTTGTGCTTCAGGTTATTAAGAATATGTCACAGCAGATAAAAACCAAAAGGCCTCAGAGACCTGTAGGGGGGGTGCCCATGTGCGGGGCAATGGTCCAGTTCATAAAACGAGGGCTGAACTCCAGCAGACGGTGGTTGAAGCCATTTTCTGAAGAGTAACCTCCAATTAGCAGCACAGACGAATCTCGGCGTGCTGTTAAAGTGTGACCCGCCACCGGGGGCAGCGCTGGGCTCTGTCGGAGGCGTAAGAAATTTCAAATTGCTAGACGTTTAAAAAAAAAAGGATGTTTCATATATTTAGTTTCCATAATAAATCTAATCCAAACCTTGTGTTCCCTCCAGACTAAACTGCTGAGATTGAGACTCCAGGTATCCATGGCGACACCGTTTTGAGTGACACCACCCACCACCAACATGAAGCTGCGACTGGCCTCGCTGGCTCCGGAGCCAGAACCATGATGGGTAAGCAGTGCAGAAGCGTGGTGATAGCGAGGGCTGGGAGTCGAGCCTCCTTCCGCAGAGCTCGTCGACATTTCGGTCCAACGGTGCTCCGACACAGAATATCTAAACGTGCACACCCATCAGCCAAAACATTATGACCACTCTTCCTTCATCGCTCCCGAGTGTGAAAAGAAAAGATCTTTCATAGTTCTAAATGTTTTGCTCAAATAACAGAACATAAAGCATAGAACATACAATATTTCTGATCCCTTTCAGTAACGTCCTGTCAGAGTAAAATACAGCTCAAATATTTGACATTAATAATTCTGAGAAAAGTGCCTCTACCTGTACACATTTCCCAGAATACCCTCTGACAGTGAGAGCCCCCCATACATCCAGAGGTGGCCCTGTGGTCCGGACACCAGAGTGTGGCCCATCCTGTGGAGGAACCTGTGGTCCTGGTTCTGTGGAACAACGTTGCATGTGAATGTGTGAAATCCATGAACTCTGCAGACGGAAACAGTTTGTGTGTTTGGTTCTGGCTTACCGCCGTCAGCTGTGAGTCCAGCAGTGTGTCCCAGACCAGACTGTTGGAGTCCCGAGGAACCGAGCAGTCTGAGCCGGCCCAGCTGTCTGAGCACACACACACTCCCAGAGACTGAAACAAAACAACCGGCCAAAATGTGATTCCGGCTGGGTAACGTACCAACAAGATGTTATTTTATAGCTGAAGATTATAATGAGCACCACAACACAGACCTGTTGGGTTTTGGTACCCCAAAACTAAATGGTAGATAATTAAACTCAATGAACATTCTTTATTACCAAACTCTCTCATTCCCAGGTGGAAGTGTTCCTATTGGCCAAAAGGTAACTTTAAATAAAACAAAATTTAAACTTATCATAAATTGTCACCAGTCGTACTAGATTACAAGCTCCTCTTCCTTCTGCTGCTCCACAATCCTGAGGACACACGCGGCGGTCGCAGTAAGGTCCACCATATCCCTGAGGGCACTGACAGAGCCCCCCTTGGCACTGGGCTCCACCTGGACACACAGGTGATCCCCCTTCACCCTCATCGGAGCTCTGGTGACACCGCCGCACCCAGAATGAGGCACTGAAGCTTTGAGGTTTGTTTGAGGAGACGTTGGCCTCAAAGTAGACTGAGATCACACCTGGTGGTAAAAGAGAAAAGATACTGAGTATAAGATGTATGAATGCACACAAAGGTTACAGGGGCTGCTTTTCACGCACACGTGTGATAGATAAAAATGAACATGATGTGAGAATTGTCCCGCAAAACTTTTGTCTGGTTCTGTCAGTAAAAGTAGTAAAACTCACCAAACGATTTCCACTACAACATCGTTTTGAGACATGAGACATGAGTTCTGTAAAAATACTACGTGACACTCGTGCGTAATGCTGCATGGCTGCGCTCTGGCGCTGCACAGGACAGTGCTAAAGGAAGGGTTAGACAGGACCGTGCCATCCCGGTACAAATACAAGTCGGATACACCCAGTGTTTCTGGCAGCGGGAGCCGACAGGTGTGCGTCTGATGTGATCAACAATACATAGTGTTTACTTTTCTACCCACAGTCTTTGTTTGGAATAATATAATTCTGCTGAAAAATGTAGTTTTTTTGGTACCTTTGACCTCACAAACATCTCGATTTTTCTTTTCCCGACTTTTTTGGGATGTCTAAAGGTGCACAGGACCTGCCGTACACCTGGTTTTATACATGTGGATATTTCTGTACGTACTTAATCTTCAAATCTTTCAGATGAAAACTGCACAGTCTTTTATACACAACCACTTTTGACTCATACCCACTGTAAGTCCCTTAGGTTATATAATCTGCTGGGTAGTTAGTGGTTAACATGTAGAGGAATGTATGGCAGCCCACTAGGACAATTTCAACTTTTGCAGCGTGCCTGTAATGGACTCATTAAAAGCAGATTTCACAAGTGTTTGTTACTGAATGAATATATGGATGAACACCTGAGGTGGCCTCCACAGTGACAGGCTGAGTCCTTGTGGTGCCACAAAACGCTCCAAGCAGGTTGTCGCCCAGGAAACGAGGAAGGCCATCAAACACATAGACAAAAGAGCTCTGCAAAACAAAACACAGGGAATGTACGGAGGCTGCAGAACAGCTAGCTAACAAGTTAACTCTCGTGTGTATAATCAGGTTTGTACTCACTAGACAATGTATATGGGAGTCAGGGTTTAGGGTGAGGACTACAGGGGGACACTGCTGTCTGGGCAGACAAGGAGCCGGGTTATCCGTCACAGACAGGACCCACAAGCAATGAGAAAGTCCTCCCTCGGTGCCACTTGGCCATCCCAGAGAAGAGGAGAGGGGGAAGGCAGAGGAGGAGTTGGAGGAGAGCAGCAAAGAACGGCCCTGGCACTGGCGGTAGCATGTGGCCCCATTCCTGTTGGAAAGAGAAACCAGCCGTGAGGAAGGGATCTGAAAACACAAAAATAGTTCACACCTTAATCGTATTCAAGTGTGCGCTGCACTCAAGGTGAAGCTCTCCTTACCTGGGGTCTCCATAGTAACCAGGCAGGCAGGACTCACAGTGTGGCCCCTGAGTGTTGTGGGTGCAGTAGCAGTGGCCTGTCTGGATGTGACAGTATCCTTGCAGAAGGTCGCCATGGCCGTTACACTCACATGGCACACAGCCGCCGGCACCAGCCAGGGCTGAACCGAAGCTACCTGGACGGCAGAGCTCACAGTGGGCCCCCGAGGTCCAATCTGAGAGAAGGGGGAAACACTTTTCAACAAATGCATTTTTTGTATCTTAAATGGGCCACATGGTTAAACGCAAAAGATGGCAAACTGAGGTCTCACCCTGGCATTCGTCACAGATCCCCGGGGCAGTGACACAGGTGGAGTGGAAGTTACAGCCGCAGTCCACGTCACATTCAACACCACTGAGAAGCAGAGGGTCAGACGTCCAGCCGAGGGAACATTCACACTCAAACCGGGGGCTGCCACTACACTGGCCCACACCACACTCGTTGTAGCAGCTGTGGGAGCGAGCGGGGGTTGGGGTGGGGTTAAAATGGGAAAGGTGACGAAAACCTCTTTTATGTTAAGAGTGTGAAAGGACGAATCTACAGAGGAACATGTTCTATAGACTCGTACGTCTGGTTGCAGTGCAGCGTGCCGTCCCCTGTGTATCCTCTCTGACAGCGGCACTCGTAGGAGGAGGGAGTGTTGATGCAGATGGCGAACGGGTGGCAGTTGTGGAGACCCAGCCTGCATTCCTCTACATCAGGGCAGGTGGAGTAGGACCAGACAGCATCTTGCTCTTCGTCATCCAAGTGGCTCTCCATATCCAGGGGCCGAGGCGGGGCCGAGGTCTGGGGCTCAGGACTTAAAGAGCAGGACAAGGAGACATGAAGTTGGACATCTACTGTGTTTTGGCTCTGTGTAGAAGTTCTGTTTGGGTTTGTAACATTAAGTTGGTGGGCAGTCTGAGGCATGTGAAGGTCTCGAGAAGCAAAACCCGACCGTCATAACAAACAAAAAAGCACTTCAAGGGAAATAACTCTGAAAGTACTACTCAACACACAGACTGCGACAAGTGGATTTTTATTTATTGATGAATCTTGCAAAAGTTTATCAAAATGCTCAGGAAAATAAACGGCTTAGATGAAGAGCGATGCCCTAAACCCAACAAGAAGTCGATCATTTTTGGCGATTCACAGCTTACGTACTTTAACAAACCTCTAGGAATTAATCTGTATCAACTTCAAATTTTCGCAGAGCATTCTAAAGGTATCGACGTTGAAAAATTGTACTTTCTGTGAGTTTTCGACGATCGGCGTGCCAGTGGCGTGGCATTGAAAATCGATGACTTCAGTGTACATGCTCACATTGGTACCAAAATGTACTTGTAAGATAAAAGTCCCATCCTGAACACATCTATATGCCAAGATTCACTCAAAGTCATAGCGCCACCTGCTGGCAACAGAGATGACGCCGTGATCCACAGCTCCTAGCAGGTTGGCCACATCCCACTGTCTCAGAAAAGCCTTATCACATTGATGATGCTTTGTTTTGAAACTTGAGTTTTCGCGTAACACCCGTGGGTTGGCGTCAAAGTTTGATGCTTTGCCATGAAACAGGAG
The DNA here is from genome assembly GCA_024633595.2 of Lepomis macrochirus. NCBI lineage: Eukaryota > Metazoa > Chordata > Actinopteri > Centrarchiformes > Centrarchidae > Lepomis > Lepomis macrochirus. The sequence continues at coordinate 8,255,083 of JALXJV020000011.1, read as the reverse complement.
GTTGTTGTAACTTTACTGTACATACTCAGATTTGTACCAAATTTCACGTTTGATAAGGGTCACGCTCTGAACCCATCTACAGGCCAATATTCACACAATGTCATGGCGACATGCCTCGAAAGCGCATCAAGACGCCAACACCAATACATCTTCAGCCTGTGAGAAACACCCACTATATTTAAAGTATGCAATTACATAAGTATATAATTATATAACAAAAACCTGTGTCTAATGTAAAAAAAAGTCTGGTGCTTACAGACAGCTTCCTGCATCAAGTCATTAAAGTGTACTAAGAGATATCTTACTTTGCAGCCCGTGCCACAGCCACACTGCAGTTATACACAGAGGGGTCATCGATTCCCGCCCAGTCCCCCCTCAAACATCTGAAAAAAGGTGGAAAACACGAAAAAATACAAGAAAATCTAAATAAAAACTAAGTATTTTAAAGGTGCCATGTGGAAGTTTTAGTGGCATCTAGGGGTGAGGGACGCTCACTACGCATTCACATCCTCCTATGATGGTCCCATTTCCCATAAAATCCAATAGCAAAACTCCACATTCATAAATGTAAAAAACTTTGTACCTTTCCTCCATGAGGCTGTATCAATTTTATTTTCAAATCCAACAACAAAAAGGCTGTGAAAGCTGTCAAAATATGATCCTATCTAAATCTAATATAAATACCTTTATACAATATAGACTAGGCCCTGGCAAAGTTTTTGTTGGCTCTTGTGCTGAATAATACATGTGGTCCTCCATTTGTCTAAATTTCTCTTCTTTTTTTACTTCTAATAATCCAGACAACAACTACTACTACTAAATCATCCTAAATATGACACACTGGACCTTTAACATATCAGCAACTTGATGATAAAAATGATTTATTAATTAGTTGTTCACTACATAAACTTTCTCTGTCACAGGATTGTTGTGGCCTACGTACTTTCCAATAGTGGGATTGTTGTAGTCGCCACACCAGCCACACTGGAAGGTCCGCAGACAGTCTGTGCACGTGTTTAAAGCTGAACATCTATTACACTGGGGAGCTGAATAAACACTGAAGAGTATGACAATAAAGAATACAAATATTAGACTGTTGATCCAAGGTTCATTTCAACTCAGTATACCATTTTACCGGTTTTACCTGTCCCTGCACTCTCCATGGGGGTATTTTGTGAGGTAGGCGGTAAAATAGAAGCAGGTCTGGGCCGACTCACACCATGCACACTGGCTGGAGTCAGAGAGGCACTCACCACACGTTTTTCTCCTTTGCAAGACAAAAAGATGACCAGACAGGGGAAGACAATAAGGGTGAGTTGTACCAGTAATTACCCGGGTCACAAACAAAGCTTTTCATCTCACTGGTTGCAGACTTTAGGACATGTCCTTGGGTCGCGTATGGAACCATCTAGTCTTCCACGTCGACCGCACTGGTAGTCGCCTTTCTTGCCGGAGTTTATCTGCCACTCACAATAAGGGTCCTGCAGGTCAAAGTTAGTTAAATACATAACTTATATAGTGACATTCTGTAAACCTTTTGAGGCGTTATCTGGGATTTACCCGAGTACAAGCAGAGCAGTCTCTGTGCTCCTCACACAGGGTGCAGTGCTGGGGTGCCAACAGCAGATGGCGCTGACCTTCTATCTGGCCTTCCCCCTTGTCTGCCTCAGGGCAGGACTCGAGATCTGGGCTGTCCCGCAGCAGGCAGCGGGACAAAGATGGGCACCAGCCACAAGACTGATCGGACAGACAGGCCAGACAGGACATGTACCCTGAGCAGACACCTGAGCGGTAAGGCTCCAAGAACAGGAACGGGATCTCCTGGAAGGAGAGCACATTATGGGGATATGAGGTACGTTTGTTTTTTTCTGAAGGAAACTTATGGTGCAGAAAGATACAAGAAATGTGCAAGCAACACCAACTTCATCTTCTTTTTTTAACTTTCACTGCAGATTAAACCTGTTTGCTTTTGTAGAGAAGCACCGGTCCAACCGTGTTGATACTCACACTCCCTCCAGGCAATGTTCTGTTCCATATCAGGGCCATCTCACTGGTCTGTCCTGAGCCGGAGTTGTTAAGGTAGCCCTCAGCCTGAACAAGGTAACGGTTGCCCCTTGTCAGGTTAGTGAACAGTCTACTCCCATCTGTGCGAGCCAGCAGCTTCAACTCCTCCTCCTGCTGGGCTGCCCAATGACCCAGCACCTCCTGCTCAGATGGTTCAGAGATTCACAGAGAGTTACAGAGTCAGAAAAAGCAGAGAAGAGTTAAATAAAAATAGCAATAAATAAGTGGTGCCATTTAATCTGTCATTTAATATAAAATATATATGGTAACACTATCGTTCCACACATGAGCATAATCTATGTACATGATTACTATGTGGATGACACCCAATTACAAAATATGTCCACAGTCCGTTACACTATTAACAGCAGATATACAAGAGAGGTTATTGGTGCTGTACTGATTACTTAAGTGGGAATACTTCCAATAGTCACAAAGTAATTTCAGATGAGCAAGGTGTTTAAAAAATCAGGTTCCCTCACCAGGCTGGAGTTGGGCCCTGATGCCATTCGAGCCTCAAAGTCGAGATTCTGAACACGAGCCCACATGGAGACAGTCTCAGTGGGAGCGGGTGCAGGCGGAGGACCCCCCAACAACGGGTGGATGAAGCCCCTCAACTGTAGGGTCACATCCATTTCTACGGCATGGCTAAGGTCAATGGTGGCGCTGCGGAGGATGGAAACCTGGCAAAGGGGCGAGGAGGGCAGGTGTGGAAACAGATCAACAGAAGCAGTGCTCTCTACAAGCTGCTCAGGTTTGGTCGAGGATAGGAGGTTCGTAAGCCAAGAACAAGATAGAAATGAGCAAAAAACAGAAACAGTTGGAGAACTGCAGTAACGTTGGAGGGAGGGAGGAAGTATAAGCAGAGAGGGAAGTGGTTACGACTACAACTAGTCCAGTTTGTGCTTGAGATTTAGACTCCGTACCTTGTCAGGCTGGGAGTTGTTGCGGGGGTGCTGGAAGGTGAGCAGGTGCAGACCAGGTACATAGTTCTCTGTGCGACAGGACTGGAGGTTCGTTAGGAAAAGGCTGCGCTCCCCCCACCAGCCGTAGGCCCCTGAGATCCGGTCCACACGGCATGCACTTCGTTCTGTGAGACCGACAGACACAAAGACCACATCTGAGTAGCCTGTCCATCCACCTCTAAAACACGCCCAACTAGGGCTGTACATAACGATTATTTTTCAAGCCGATTAATCCAACGATTATTAATAACAGCATATCTTAAAATGAATCAAATAGCTGGAGCTTGTCCAGGGGGAATCCCTACTAACTTCAGATGCAGCGTGTTCCAGTACAACTGAAGTCGAAAAACATGGATGCCATTGTTAGCAGCAGCAGTTGACAACAATACATTACGCTTTACTTTGCACATACAAATACGATAGCCACATGTCCACAGATATAAGTTGGACAGGACTGTCTGTACGGCTATAACTCATGTCAGCTGCTCCCATGTCAACTGGAAGGCAGAATTAGCCCTTCTCTTCTGCTCTCCTTCTTCCCTCCCTAGGTCTCACCTAACACTGGTAGGCAGAACGCTCGGTGAACACACCAGACAAATTCCCCAGGGCCCACAGAAGCCGAGGTTTCACTAAACAGTAGACAGGACTGGCAATCAGACAGGAAGCGAGCCAGGCCCAGGCAACCAGGACTGCCACACTGTAAACACAAAACAAGGGCTATAAACCGAAATGTTAATCCTGACAGATTTTCATATTCATCAAAGTCAAACAAATTTTGGGTGGGAATGGATATAACAACCACACGGCTGTGCTGGAGGACGAGTTACCGGATTAGTGTGCTGGTACTCTCGACAGCGCCCTTCACACCAGCTGCAGTCTGGGTTCTTCTGGCACATGGTTTCATCTAGCGCCTCAGCACAAACAGCGTCCTAATGAGGTAATGCGCACACACACACAGATATGTACCAACAATTCAGTCGTCCCTAGTTGCTCTTACAGTCTTCCCAGTGAAATTACTTCCTGTTTACATGTTTTCTGACACTTTACTCACCCTGTCACCTTGATTTACACTGACGAACAAGGGAACTTTGTAAGCCACCAGGTCTCCACGGGCAACCCCACTGTAACCCCCAGCAACCAGCAGCACTCGTCTCTCCATCGCAGCAGCAACATGTGAGTAACGCCCCCTCACTGCGTCCCCATCTAAGAAAAAATGTAATGTTTAAGGGCAAGGTAACAACCATTAATAAACTAGTTCAGGGTTCCCTCTCTTTTCTAGAAAGACTTTTATCTATTTTATCTAGATATCACATCACAACAATATTTAGAGTAGAGTTTCTCTCTACAGAAGTGGATTTTAAAGATGTGCAGTGTCTGGCTATAACTTCTCAATGAAATCATCTATTAGAAGTGTAGAAATTAGGACTCATTGATCTTGCCAGTAGTGACTAATATATACCTCCAGAGGATGATGCAACTTATATTATTTAAAGTTTCAGTCACCTGAGTTAATGTAATTGAAGCCATTCTGTGTATTGGCTCATGAACACAAGTCTTCTTAAGACCAGGGGATAACTGATACAGGTGTGGGGCCAGGTGCTTTTTGAACGTGGAAACATGGTGTGTCAGCTTGGTTTTGATGATATTAAGTCTGGCTTTAGTGTAGTTTCACATATCAGAGCTATCTCCCCCTCACTACCGGTGTTCCCCAGGGCTCTGTCTTGGGGTCCCTTCTGTTCATCATTCTGTAAATTTAACACCCACTTTCACTGCTATGCGGATGACACCCAGCTCTACCTATCATCACCAGAACCCCTTCCATTAATCATATCCTTCAGCAGCTTCATTGGCTCCCAGTTAAATACCAGATTGATTAAAAGACTCTGCTCCTGACCTTCAAGGCCATTCACAACCTCGCTCCTCTGTACCTCACTGACCTCCTTCATTTTAACACACCCACCCGTACTCTTAGGTCTTCTTCTTCTCTTCACCTCACTGTGCCTCCTGCTTGTTTGACCACCATGGGGTTCAGAGCCTTCAGCTGCTCTGCCGCTCGTCTCTGGGACTCTCTTCCACCAGACATCCGCGACAATTACTTGCTTTCCATTTTTAAATCCTGCCTGAAAACACATCTTTTTTATAGATTTATTGCTGTACTGTTTTATTATGTTTTGTGAGGTGACCTTGAGTGTTCAGAAAGGTGCCTATAAATAAAATGCATTATTATTATTAGTTTGTTGGAGAGTTGTTGTATTGTTTGTATTCAGAATATATGAATGACATATCCAAACTTAAATTCAAACTATTGAAAGTTTAGTCTTTTCACCCTATTTAATTTTTTTGTGACAAGGAAACAGCACACCAGCAACATGCATACTGAAACAACCAAACGGTGCGCCAACAAATGTCATCCAACCTGTGCTACCATGTGACGTGACTCGGGTGTGTTCACCATAAAATAACCAAGCAAGTCATGTTAAAATAATATTCCAGGATAACACAAGAAGACAACATTACTTTTCCAAGTGTTTTCCATGACTAGAAAATCGCTGTACTGTTTTCCAAGAACCAGGGAACCCTTTAGTTGTACATGAATACTGCATGTGTGTGACAGAAGACACAGTCTACAGGAACTCACTAGGTGACCATCTCTCCCCTGCAGAGACCCATTGGTGACAGCCCAGATGATAAAAGAAGATCTCCTCGTCGTAGCACTTCCCTTCTTGTTGGTGACTAAGTACATTCCCCCCTTAGAGAGAAAGGCAGGAAGAAAATAAACATACACTGGACTGAACTGATTAAAGCGGATCTGTTAAGTTTCTGGAGGCTCACCGTAGACCACCATGTAGTTTCCAATGACAGTGGCTGAATGGAAAGCTCTCTCTCTGGGGCCTGTTGCTGGGGAACCGAGCGAAGTCCAAACCCGCTGGTCCACGTGGAACACATCTGTGTTGTTCACATTCGTATTAAACCTATAAAGGAATATATACAACAATGTACTAGATATTTCAATTGAAATGTCTATAAAAGATCCTTCTTACTTTTTTATTAACTCTTAATATCGAAAGGTTCTTTGGGTAACCACTTTTATGATAATTATTTCTATGTCTGCTATTCTGATCTTTAGCTTTATTTAACAAGTTTCACTACAGGAATCATATTTAATCTGATCTAAGCCTAGTTTAAACTAGTCTATGAGAGTCAAGGGGTGATTGGAATATCTGGAAGAGTTGGCAACTCGACATCCATATTCAGCCAATGACTCACCGCCATTTTCTTTTTTGTGTTTTATTATACATAAACTATGGCTCTGTCTGAAATCCCCACTCATTCACTACACCCTATGTAGAGAGTTGTAGCTAGAGGACTACATTGTGAGCTCACTCACATTATGAATACAACACTTTCGGACACTACTCCGATCACTATTTTAGCGCTGTTAATTATGTCATTGCCGTCGTACAATCCATTGGTGGACTGTTTTTTTCTATCAGTGCAATGCATGATGGTATATAGGGCTTGGATAGTGACCATCGGTTGTACACTACTTTTCAAAACGCATTCTGGGATACATTGAGTGGACTATAGGGTATAATAAATATCACTATACATTCGGACAGCACTACAAAAAGACGAGCTCACTATATAATCCACTATATAGTATAGTAGTGGGTGATTTCAGACACGGCCTATTTAAAATAAACAACTCCTGCTTTGTACATGGTTTCGGGTCATTTCCTGTGACACTTTCTGCGTGTGTTTTTGACAAAACATTGGAGAACAGTCGTTGTAAGCTCATGTGATGTGAAAGCATCGGTGCCTTCAAGACTCCCGTTAAAAGACATAAAGTCGTGTCGTCTGCCCTAGGCATAGAGGGACAGAGAGTTTACAATTCACTGTGAAGGAGTAAACAGGAAAATGGTGACGTTTGCGTCACAAAATGTTGATGCGTCCATATTTTCTCATGTTTTTCCAACTGGCAGTGTGTGTATTTCCAATTTGGTCATGCATGAGTGGGTGTGTGCCTGGTAGTGATAGGCCTGTGGCCTCCGTAGACCAGCAGGGTCCTGGATGGGCTGTGGAACACCATGGAGTGGCCAGCAGCGGCTGGGGGCTTCCCAGCAGTGGGCTGAACAGCCTCCCACCCTCCAGAGCCATGCAGGCCAAACCGGTACAGAGAGGACGAAAACAGATCCTCCTCAGTGCGACCTGGGTAATAAGGAGAGATGCTGCTCAACATATGCCCATCCAGAAACAGACTGCAAGGTGACGATATAATGTGAAGCCTACCTCCAAATACATAGAGATAACTATCTACTACAGCTGCAGCGTGATTGGCCAGTTTAGGAGCACTCTGTGAATTTGAAAAGCCAAGCTGTTGCCAGTCGTCGTGGAGTGGCCGATACATCCAAACATCACCCACCAGGGAGCCATTGGCTAGTTCTCCTCCAAAGATCACCATATTACCCATCCACTCCACAGCCGTGTGGGAATGGCGAGCCACCTGACGACGTAGGAGAGCCGAACAGTGCAGGAAGGAAGTGAACGAAAGGGAAATGTAATTGTATAAATGTGGCCGGGAGAAATTAGATAACAGGAGACCATACACCACAGACATCCTGCTTAGATGGTCTCTCCACCCCTGTGACCTATGCTGCAGATTAGATCTTTTTGATATTTCATCTTTCTCTATTTCTTGATGGACAATTTTGAGTAGGTTTGGAGGAAGAAGTTTTTGTTACCAGTTAGCATAGCATGCGCGGCAGCTAAATGCTTTTCGCACAGAGGATTTACTCACATTAGATTTGTTCAACTTTAAATAAAAATGTATTGTACTTTCTATAATAGAAAGACAGTTCCTGTTAGACTCTTTGAACGGCGTCTGCCACAGCCTCTCATCTAAAGGTATGATTCCCCCTGGGATAGGTGGACAAATTTAGGATTTACAAATTTAGGGTGAGAATTAATCTACTGTTTAGCGACGGAAACCGATTTTGTGGGACAGTTTAGTTCAAAACAGATGCTGGATTAAATGTTTTTCAAAAAACTCACTTTATATGTGACAACTAATCCACAAAGCACTTACAGGAGAGTGACCATGAGACCTGCTTTCCCATTGGTTGGATGTGAAGTTATATATGATCAAGTCACCAAGAGCGCTGTTCAGGTCAAACCCTAGAGGAAAAGAAGAAAACCCAAATATGTCATTAATCACCAGAACCACAGTCAGATATCAGAGAAGAGTAAAAGTTAAACCCTTAAAATGTAAGTTTTTGAAACTATAAATAATGTGCTAGTACAAGTTATATATAAATAAATGTTTTGGGTGGGGGGGGGTCGCAAATATTAAAACAACTCTCACCGCCAAACAAGTACATGGCTCCAGTGGAGGACAGGTATACGCCAGCAGAAGCCGTCCTGGGCGTGTTGGGGTTTTCACCGCTCACACGCCACCACTGCCCAGCACCACTGTCGCTATGGAAACCAAGCTGGCAACTGTGACCCAGGAAGCCTGGGTTACACAGACAGCGCTCTCCTTTCTGAGGCAAAACATAGAGAAGAAGACCAAGAAGCAATGATTCACAAACTGCACAACTGCCATAATAAGAGCTTATTCAGTGAAGGGTGACTCTTTGGTTGAAGACTGTTTCCTTTGTGCGAGTTGTTGCAGAATCTGAATCTGGAAAGGAGGGAGAAGAGTTTGCTGTGTACATAGAGGAGCTGCCAGCAAGACTTTATTTCCTAACCTTACTCCAACAACAACTCCTCTCTTCAACTCTGACTCGCGTTTCCACCGGCGTCTTCCCGTAACAACTCGCCTCTCTGCAACAAGAAGCCCCGCTTGTGGACGCCATTTTGACCAAAGGAATACATCAGGGATTCAACACTTTTGCACCAACGAGTCATTTCAACACCAACATATGTGTAAACAGGGCCCAGGTTTAGAAATACAGGAATGATCCTTTACACCATCTCGCCACTCTTACCGTGTCACACTGGCCATTCACAGAACAGGCCTGGGAGCACAGAGGGGTTGTACAAGCTGGCCCACCCCAACCCTGATCGCAGTCACACTTTAACGTAGAGGAATCACAGCGGCCATGACCGCCACAGGCTCCAGGGCACAGAGAGAAGGTGTAGGTTGCATTGAAGCCTTGCAGGTTGTGACTAGCATCACTGAAGAGATGAAGCAGCATCTGGACCAAGGAAATCAAATAACAGACACAAAGTTAAGATTTGCCACAGAGCTTCTTTCAGGTCCCGTCTTCATTAGTTACCTTGCCGGACTTGGCTTCAACAGGTTGAGGCAGAGTGTTGCCACTCAGACTGGCAAGGAGAGGGCTCTGGTAGGAGTCTCCATCATAGACCAACAGGTAGTCTTGGGCACACTCTGTGTCCATGAAGGTGAAATTTAAGACGATGCGGTTGCCTGGAGCTGCAGAAGATATAAAAACGGTGGGAGTGAGAGTATGTCAGTCTGCAAGTTACTTGATCTGCAATTTTCCTGCACACAAGGCAACATCTTAGCACATTTTACCTTCGATAAGCCACTCGCAGTGCCCATTGTCAGGGTAGTCTCCTGGCCCATCTGTGACGTAGCCTGGCGGTCCCCTCAACACCTGCCTGTGGCCTCTGCAGTCCCCTGCCCGGCACACAGGCGCCTCAGCCGACAGCAGAACCACCAGGGTGAAGGAGACAAAGAGGGGGGAGGCCATTGCTGGGAGCAAAAAGGTGAACAAATGACTTGGTGTTTGTCCTAATAAACGCTATGAAAATGCAGCAGCATCGTGCGGCAAATGTGGACCAACCTCCTCAATGTCATGCTCTTGATCTACCTCACAAGACAAAGGAACAGTGACTGCAGGACATAGAAGATTACTTCTATTTAAATCCACAAGTCGAAGGCTACAACTTGGTGTGGCCTCTGTAGTCCCAAGATTTCAGTACGTGTGCCTCACCTAGGACTGGATGATACGGCCATAAAATGTTATCCCGATAAAAAGTTTAATATCTTTTGATAAAAATTATCATCACCATATGTATCAAATCTTTATTTCTCGACTTTAAAGGCTGATTCTTGCTCCTGAATGAAAATTGAAGAAACCTGATGGTTAATTGTGGTTAAAACTTTTCTTTATTGTCATAACAAAGGCCAAAACAATGATGATAAAATCCTTGTCTATGGATATGCACGATTAAAATTAAGTAAAAGCTTTTTTCAGTCCTTTTTCCTCAACAAAACAAACATCTAAATAAAACTTAAGTCCTAGTTCGTGCATGATTCAAGTGAATGAAATCTTTCACATTGCAAAAGTAAACACAAATTGACCAAACTCCGAGGAAGCCGGTGGAAAAACACTGACTCTGATGGAGCGAACACTGAGGAGGCTTTCATACCTGAAAGTCTCCACCAAGGTCCGAACCAAAGTTGCGTGTTTTGATGCATTTTGATACATTCGGTTAGTTTTGGTTTGGTTTCACGCTGCAAACCTGGGAGCGCACTAAAGGACTTTACATGACACACTTGCGTCCTGTCGTCATCCTCTATTGTGTCCTTGTTTCAGTGCATTTCTCCGTGCATTTGTTTGTTTCCGGTTAATACGACAAACGCTGAACTTCCAGTAAATAGGCTGAAAGTCCGAACCATCTAAAAAAAATGCTTTGACACCAGAGACGAACCGAACCAGGGTCCAGTTTGATCCGCACCGAGACTACCTCTTTTCACCAAACTGAAAAGCCTGAAAGTCCGGACCAAAGCAGGTAGGTGTGAAAGTAGTTAGCCTCATATAAATGAACTTTACAGTAACGATTCCAAAATGCACCAATCTCACTGTCACACTGAGGTCATCACGCATGCGGCATTATAACCTTACATATTACAGTCTGTTATCCACAAACAAAGTGTTTACTGATAATCAGGATAAAGTAACCAGCTCTCTCAGCAGGGTGTCAGTTCTCCACACCACATATTATTGGTGATCATTGGTGCTTCTTTTACTAATAAATCATGCTATTGGCTTGCAAACCTGTTGTCTCACCTCCTTTTTGTCACGGGCTAAGAGCTGGCCTGTGACACAACAGAGAGGAAACGTTACTAAGCTTGTTAACCGAAAAACTTATTCCAATAACCAAAAAGTTAATTTTGCAAATTTGCATGACCGTATATACTCACCAGCTCCCGGAGTGTTTGAACCCACTGGCCTCAAAGTGAGTCGCGCTTGAAATCTGGAGTGCACCCGTATTCCAGCCTTTATGGTAAATGCAGAGGGCAGCTGAGACTTTATTCTTCTCTCTGTCCAAAGTGTTGCAGTACGAGGGTCTTACCTGGAGACAGGCTGGGAATCTAATGAGCTTATTCGTACGTGATTCGATCATCACGTACGAATAATTTATAAAAGTGGAGGATACACGTGACAACGTCCGCTTTTCAAAATAAGGTCTTGGCTCACTTGACCGCAGTGTTGTACCCACAGAGGTGCAGCCTGCTGGTTTTCAGACCAGCTGGTTGTCGTGTTGTGTGCAGCAGCGTCTGCCTCCGTCCCGTTCATTACAAACACATTTCAAAGTCTCTTATCTATCTTCGAAAAAAGCAAACTAAAAGTAGCTACCACACGGTAAAAGTTGCTACTCTGCTAAAAGTAAAAGTGAAAATGTTACTGCAGCAAAAGACTCTGACCATCAAAGTAAAGTAGGCTACTAAAGCAGTAAAATGTCCCTGTGACTCTTACCAGATTATCAGTCCTCGTGCGTTCATGTAAAGCAGGATGTTAGCTGATCATTATTTTCATTCTGGATCAACATGCTGACTCTTTTCTCCATTACTCACTTGATTGTTTGGTTTGTAAGGATTCTGCCCTCACAGCTACCCAGAGCCCAAAGTGACACCTTAACAACGCTCAGCGTTATACAGCCTACAAACATCAGAGTTATTACAGTCATGAAAGGAAAAGCAGCAAATCTTCATGAGAGAATCTGGAACCATCAGATGCTCTCACATGAAAAATATTGTACAAACACAATATTTCATAAACCTTCATATTTTATATGTGTACAAAGGCTCATTTGTAAAGTAACTAAAGGGGTCACCTAAATGTAAAGTAAAAAGTGCAAATAATAATCTTTATTTATAGAACACGTTACAAAGGGCTTTCAGAAGAGCAAAGACAATAAAACACATTAAACATACAGTTAAAAGAGAAATTAATAAAATCAAAGGCTTTTCTATGAAAGTATGTTTTCAGAAGGGACCGGTGGGCCGCCTTCCTTCCTTTTTTACTAATAATAAAAAGTTGGCAGAAGGTTGGTCTGTTCCACAGGAACGTCCCCGCAGCTCTAAGCCCCGCCCCATCCAGCTCACTCACTCACCACAGTGACGCTGACAGCTGGAAAAACAGCTACAGCAGAAAATGGAAAAGCGGAGTTTCACTGAAATGCAAGTAAATGTGAAAAAGTAACCGACTCTTAGCAGCACTGATACCAGGGCCGCAGATGTATGAACCTGGACCGAGACCTTTTGGATGTGTTGAAGAACACAGCACGTTATTTAACATTAGATCCTGATGATCCTGTCGGCCTGTCGGGAGATTTAAATATGAGGTTACGCTGCTGTGGCTCGCGCGTAAATGCGCACAGCGTCTCTCTTCATGGGGAGACGCTTCACCCGGTTTCATCCACCCTGAAATTCACTAAACGTATTTATCGCTCAAAACTCTGCCTGCAAACAGAGCTGCTGCTGATGCACGCACTATACGTGCTTCACGTGTTTCCAGGTCTGGACACTGACCATCGATGGGTCAGTTTTTTAACTTGAAACGAGGGTTGCGACGGTGTAATCACATAGGTGTCATTTACACTGGAGACATGTCAACACCACTGTTTGAAAGCATTTGCTTAAAGTTTTCAGAAAGTTAGCTTGCAACAAGAAATGTTAAATAAATACAAATTCTATGAGAACTTGAACAATATGAAAACATAGAAGAACCTGATCAGCCTTGTCCAACAAAAGTAAAAGTTCTGACAATATTTTTATATTCTGATTTGTCACCAGTCACATGAAGTTTGTTTCCTTTCACATAAATAAAGACATTTCCACCATAAATTAGAGCACAAAATGTCTCTAGAATGCAGGAAATTAAGAGTTTAATGCTCAAATAGCCTGTTTCATCAATGAATATTTTTTCCAAATAGCATCGGAGTATCTTCTTCTCTTGTTCTCGTGACTCCAATATTGTGCATTCTCATGTCTCCTGGACTAAGTGTTTGGTCACACCACTAATACGAGGCCTTAAATGCCCCCACCACTCGCAACACAAAGCGACGCCTTTGTCTAATCCGCTGCGTCCACATGGTCCTTAATGTCCACATCCTTTATTAATAGGCTACAGACCACATGTAATTACAGCGGTCCGTACCTCAGTGACCTCATAGCTGGTCACGTAGTGGCCTACTGCCACAGGGGTCAGTGGCTGTGATGCTGCTAGGTGGTTTATTACAGGTTGCTCCTGTTTGGCGGCCGTGGTGAGTATACAGTGGACTGTCCTGGTGGGTCGTTCTGGATCAAAGTCCAGGGCCATTTTTTTAACCCCAGTACATCCCTGCCTCTGCCTCTGGATACGTGCCGGTGTTTGTGGGACTAAAATTCAGAGGTATAACAGGGAGAGAGGCCATGAAGAGCTTTAAAATGATCAATAAAACTCTATTCTAAAACAAACTGGGAGCCAGTGTGATGAAGCCAAAACAGGGGCGATGTGGTCATATCTCTTTGTTCTGGTTAAAAGCCTGGCAGCTGAGTTCTGGACAGTCTGGAGTCCATCAATAGATTTTTTGGGTCAAGCAAGTAAAAAGGCTGTCACAGTAATCCAGTTGTGATGATATAAAGGCCTGGAAGATAGTCTCAGTGGTCCCTCTGAGATGTGGTGGAGTGCAAGTAGAAAAGACAATACTCAAGTAAGGTAAGGTAACTCAGATGTGTCCTGCAGACCATCATGAGACAGACGCCTGGTGTTTCGGCGTTCATGGCTGGCTCCAACAACCAGGTTGAGATGAGCATTTACTCTGGCACTGTTGCTGATTCTGAGAATTGCAAGTTGAAAACATGGTCAACGTAAATCAAAGTAAGGCTTTTACATAGTTTATTACATCCATTACATGCGATCTAATCTTCTGCCAAGGCTTCTTTTGCCCAATTAAAAATGATTGCCGTGTAATCTTTAATCAAATATGTGCCACAAGTTCAGGCTTTCCTTTCATTTAATTAGCTATGATTAGTTTTATGTGGCTCAGATTAATGAAACAAAACATATTTTGTTGAGCAAGTGTTAATAAAAATAATATTCAGTAGTTTCATATCCTAAAGCTGCGCATGACTATTTCCTGGCCACACTTTGAACAGCAACCTAATACAGCGAGCCTACACAACCATGTTAGAGCCGAATCAGTAAAATCATATGAAAGCATAGGTGTCTTTTGCACTGGGGACAGTGGGGACATGTCCCCATCACTTTTTGAAAGTATTTGTTAAAATGGTTCTGACAAATATCTTGCAACATGACATGTTAACAACAACTGAGAATGCTTTGAATAAAGGTTTATTTACACAGTAAGAAAAATGCAATGTAAATATCTAAGAAATGAATGTTCGATGTCCAAGAAAGTAACTTAAGCTAAACAAGTTGCTGATTATATTACATTATATTTTGATATTTTGATACCTTACACCTGAATTTTGTGTTTCCCTTTACAAGACATTTCAACCATACGTTGGTCCAGAGAACGTCTCAGTGCAGGAAATTAAGTGTTTAATGCTCAAAATCTTCTGGGGGCCTCTGTCATATATCACAGAGGTGAATCTTTATTTTACTATCTTCTTGTTTTGTTCATGTTTCGGGGGGTCAGTGTATCACTGAACTCCTAATCTGGGCCCTTAAATGCCCCCCACACCTCCACCCCCACTTTTCAGCACAAAGTGACGCCCCTGTATGAAAGCAGTAAGGACTGAATTAAAAATGGTTTGGACTGACATGTAGGGGGTTTCTGCGCTGTGTTGACCATGTTCACTCACTCTTTTGGCAGA
Organism: Lepomis macrochirus; assembly: GCA_024633595.2. NCBI lineage: Eukaryota > Metazoa > Chordata > Actinopteri > Centrarchiformes > Centrarchidae > Lepomis > Lepomis macrochirus. The sequence continues at coordinate 8,239,981 of JALXJV020000011.1, read as the reverse complement.
AAATAAAAATAAACAACTTTATTAAAAAGTTGGTAACATTCCGAGCAGCTGCAGGGATGGAAATTCAGTCCGTCAGCCGGTCCACCACTTAGGACTGAAATATCAAGTGTTGGATGGATCAACATGACGTTTTGTTAAAACACGTCTGATCCCTGAGGAGGAAACCTTCTGACTTTGGTGATCCTCCAACTTTTCCTCTAGCGCCACCAGCAGGTGCACATTTATATTCATACCTGAAAAACTAATGACTCTCCCGTCAGCCTCAGCGGCAGCTTCTGATTGCGTTTTAGTTTTTTGGGAAAGTGATATCACTGCAAACAGAAAGCATTTAATCAGAGCATCGACAGAGGGGCGCAGGGATCATTGTGCCAGCCCCCCCCTCTCTCTGTCTCTCTCTCTCTCTCTCTCTTTATGTGGGAGTGGTCTCCTGCAGGTCACGTGGTCCCAGCCTTTGTTGATGTGATTCAGTGGAGAAAGAACAGGAGGACAAAAAAAAAAAAAGATTCCCAGTTCGACCGACCGACCTACCGCATCCATCCGTCCTCTCTCCCCGGCGCACACTCGCTCCTCTTCGGCCTGAGTGCCGCTGAAGCCCCCTTTCGGACCTCTACCTGGACCTTTTGTCTCCGCGGCGCTCCGCGCTTCTCCCCGCCGGTTAGAGGAGTGCGAGGCAGCGGGGCTGGGGGATGGAGGCTCAGTCCGGGCTGTGAGCAGACTGGTTTGAGGAGGTGGCGGAGGTGTGGGGGGTCGGTGTGTGTGTGTGTGAAGCCCCGGGCCCTGCTTTGCTTTGTTATCCTGGGCTTCGCTCAGCAGCCTTCCTCCCGGCTTTCTCGTCGTGTTTTGCAGCCGTTTCTGCTCCGGTTCAGCGTGCAGCCTTCCTCCTGAGGGACCCCGAAGGAGTTTTCAGGAGGGCAGCACATGGAGCACGTTAGCGTTTAGGGCTGCTTCTGGCTGCAGGATTTGATTATTCTCCTGTTTTTGTACTGAGGATTTTTTTTTGAAGGACGAATCCAGACAAACAGACTTGTTTTTCTGCCTCTTCTCCTTTTTATCTCCTCTCTGTACACCTCCATCTGCCTTTAGGCCTCTTTACCTCTCTGCCCCCCCTCTTCACCTCCATTTATCTCTTTATCTCGTCTCTTTCAGTCTCTGCCTCTCCCTGTCTGTCTTCATCCCTCCATCTGTCCCTGTACCCTCCTCCTCCTCCTCCCCACCACCACCGTCCTCCATCATGGCTCCAGTGTGCCGGTTCTCCTGGTCCTGCTGCCTTCTGGTTCTGCTGATCCTCCCCACCGTCCGGAGCTCGTTCCCCCGCAGCGGAGGCACCAGCGGAGCGGACTGCGGCCCCGGGAAGGCCGCCGACTGCCCAGGTGAGCCCCTGCCACCTTATTTCCACCTGACCCTCCTCAGGTGGGTCAGCCTTGAAGGTGTTTGAGGAGCTGCAGGTCAGAGGTCACAGGCATCTTTATTCATTTGACCCCCCACCCCTCCTCTGTGTCATCTCTAATTGGATGTTTTCAGTGCAGCTGATCACATGATCCAGCTGTTGTCATTGAGACATCTTTGTGTTTCTGTTGTCATGACGACCCACTGCAGGATGAACACAAGAGGTTTGATGGAGCTGATACTGCAGCACAAGATTAACAGTGTTTGATATCAGAGCAGAAACATGAGGTCAATAACAGCTGTGTGTGTGTGTGTTGTGTGTGTGTGTGTGTGTGTGTTGACCACTCCTCACTTTAACAGGCTCTATTTTAGGGTTAATTACAGGGTGGAGAAACAGGGCGAGGTTATAGGAGGGAGGACCATGTGCGGGAGTTCAGCCTATATGCTGTACGTACACAGCAAGTACTCATGGGTACATCACACTGGACCTTTACAAGAGAAGTCTGGTGATGTGTTCTGGTTTTCTTCATGTTCAGCAGTAGGGCTGCGGCCAGCGATTATTTTCATCATCAACTAATCTGCCGATTATTCAGTTTGTCTATAAAATGTGAAAAATGCTCATCACAATGTTCCAGAGCTCAAAGTGACGTCTTCACATTTGTTCTTTTGTCCCACCAACAGTCCAAAACCCCAAAGACTCTTCACTTATTATCATAAATTACCCGACAAGCAGCAGTTCCTCACATTGAAGAAGATGAAACCAGAAAATATTTCACGTTTTTCTTTTAAAAAATGACTGAAACGACCATCTATTCATTTAGCTGACACTTTTATCCAAAGCGACTTACAGTTGCTGTTCATGTCAGAGGTCTCACAGCTCTGGAGCAACGAGGGGTTAAGTGTCTCCCACTCCAAAGGCACGCGTCTTATCTGCTGCACCATCACCCTAATCAATTAATCGACTAATCGTTGCAGCTCCAGTCAGCAGTGGATGGATCTCTTAATGAGTCCTGTGTGTCTCTTCGTCCTCTGATCCATAGAAACCATTAAACCCATCAGTGAGCCTCTGCTGCACTGGATCACATGTTCCTTTCATCACCATGAACACACACAATGTAGTTTATTCTGACTCTGTCCCACATACACTGTCCTCCTGCCCCAAATACTCTCTAGAGCACCACACGTGGATTCATCCACCGCTGAAAATAGTCCCAAACAAGTGCACTATTTCCTTCTGTTTGTTTGAGAAATTCTTTGTTGTCCTTTTCAGGAAATATGTTTCCACCATCTTTACGTAGCCTCACATATAAATGACTTGAACTCACAACATATATCTTATATCAGACAGCACATTTAAACACAAAGTGACACCTATATTGAGACCAATACTTTGTCTCTTAGCTGGCGGTTTTGTTGAGTAGAGCTTTGGCAGAGGAGATGAAGGTCCTGCTGCAGCGAGTCTGTTTCCAGACCAGTGATCTGCGTCTGTGTCCTGATGGTCGCAGAGTGAAGAATGTGTTAAGAGGATGATGTTGTGAACTATTATATGTGATCCCACTGAAACTCCAGTGAGCAGCTGTTTTAGGGAACTACTGGAGCCAATGGGCTGGGAGCTGGGCTCAGGACTACACTGAGAGACGGACTGACAGGGTGTTGGTTTGGGTCCAAACATCAGATTTATTGAGAACAGACTGTTGGGGCGTTTGTCTGATCGGCCATTCAAACTTTTATGGAGCCTTTTTGCTTCTGTGATCTAAATGTAGACACCTGGAACTAAAATACTTCCTGCAAACACTGATCAGGGACAAACAGGCTACTTTCATCTGTTTGAAGCTTTTTAAGGATCTTTGTGATTTCTATTTTCAGACCATCTGAACTCTTTTTTTTTTAAAACACGTTCGCCCACTTTAGCTCGGCCACAGACGTTCTCCGGGGAAGACGCTCCACTCTGTTTCTCGTCCAGTTGTCTGAAACAGAAAAATGTGTAAATGAGAACTAAACAGCGAGTGTGTGCATTAAAACACAGTGTAGTGGAGGAGGTGGAAGCAGGACGTCTGTCAGACCGATCGAAAGTACAAACAGTTCCAGTTGTTTCAGTGTGGAAGGAAATCTTTACAGAAATGACCTGATAACAGTTCACACTTCTTCACTTCATACTTATGGGCCAAATCTACGCCGTAGCTTGAGGAGCACCTCCCTAAAATCTAAACTCGACAGCTACAAAGACTGTAAGAGCTGTGATAGGTTGGCTCGCTATCTTCACATTTCCGACTTGTCCTTCTTCTTCTGTCTCAACCGGTTCAAGGCTCGTACAAACCGTCTCCTCTCCTTTCTGCGTTTTAGAAATTTCACTAAAAGTAGCTGCTGTTCAGCTTTGAATCAGCTCCAACGTGACCCGCTCACTTTCAGGCGCCATTGATTGTAGCAGCCAACACCAATGAAGAAGAAGAACCTAGTATAAATGCTGTTCACGATGGCGTGGACTCGACGCAGAAGTTTAAACTGTCCTTCGGTGTGGATGTTTCAGTGTTGAACAGAAGCGTCCCTTTGGTCCGTCTCTTAGTTCAGATGAAGAGGAATTAGCAAAGCTTAATTTCCTGGAATGTTTCCTGGAAAGAAGTCTGTAATTTGATATGAATTACAGGGGAAATAAAGACCATGTTCAGCTGGTATTTCTTCTGAAGTCATCCTGATTAACTGACGGTGTAACCCTGACCGAATGCCTTGCTGCCCGCTGAGGTGAGGGTTAGGGCTGCAGGGGTTGGCAATAGCAACATGTTCCTTAGCTCGCCATGGCGTGCTTCAGAGGGCTGTGTGGATGCAGTAAAGAGTGGTGGGTGGTTCTGCTGAGCCCTCTCTGTGTTGTGGTCCGACGCCACGAAACACAGTATGATGGGAGGGGCCCACCTGATCACCCTGCAGAGCGGCCTGCGCTCTTACACTCAGACACAAACTCATATTCAAACCTTTTAGTTTTTAGTAAGGCAGGTCAAAGGACAAGTCATGAAACGGTTTCTGATACGAAGGAAAACAAAACACTAGTGGAATTAGATAAATAGTGATGGAGGTTTGGCCTTAGCCTTCTGATGAAGTTGCTTATTAAAGCCAGTGGCGGCCGGCCAGCTAGTTTAGCCTGAGCAGAGCCAATGAAAGGCCGGTCCAGCCACCAAGTATCTGCCCTTTTGATTGGGTAATGTAGAATTTAAAGGCAGCATGAAAGCTGGGAGACAAGCAACCGACGGGAAGAAGAAGCTTTTCAGTAACATAGGAAGTCTTTAAAGTGTGTCACGTTAAAGATCTGTCCTGGAAACCTCCTGGGAAATGATTTTGCACAAATAAAACTGGGAATCTTAATGCTGCAGCCTGTAATGATATGACGACCATTCCCTGTTTGAACACGATAATGTCCCCGTGAACAAAGCAGCTCTGTAAAGAAACGGTTTCCCCTGTTTGGAGTGGAAGAACTGGCCTCGCTCAGAGCCCTGACCTGAACCCCATCCAACTAAGACTGGAACCAGAACGGTGGAGGCCGTCCACATGTGGAGGGGATTTTCAGATACTTTGTAGAGAAACTGCAGTCAGTGTTGCTCTGCATGTGGGCTGGGAAGAGGAAGATAAGAGTGTAGGAGAGAGAGAAAAACAAGGACAGAGATAATGAAGTCATTAGAGCGTGAGAGGCCGAGAGACATAGAGTGATGCAGAGAGAAGAGAAGGTTAGTCAGTCTTCGCCTCGCTGATCCTCAGAGGATGAAAACACTCTTCCACTTTCAGTTTGAGGTCGATCTTCTTCGCTCGCTGCTCTTCATAACCGACTGGCCTCAGATCAGCTTCATATTCTTCATCACTGCAGCTTCAGTTCACCGCTCTGCTTCTGATAATAGTCCCTGACCCGCTTCACCAAACTTGTCACCAGGCGCTTTTACATGTGTTTTCACACTGCAGCAATTTACAGAATCATGTCGCTTCACTCCTAAATAAATAAAAAATCACCTGACTGTCAGATGTAGCTGTGTAGTCCTGTCACAGTTCACTGATCCATCACAGCGCCTGAAATCCCACTCAGCCATTCAGAGGGTTTATGGAGCTGAGCTAGTTTCAGTGTGAACGCTGATGTGAAGCTCCGGTTTGGTTCGGCTCTCTGGTCTGCTGGTCTTTGCCTGCGAGCTTCAGCGGTCTGCAAAACACTTTTAATGGTTAACATCAGTTTTTGGTCCAGTTTGCCATATTTTACTGAAAATTGTATTCTGCCAACTTGTTGTTCTGAGGTAGTTAGGGCTGCACGATTAATCGAATATTGATTGCGATTTTAGCTTCCCACAATGAAATGAACATGGTCAACGGCGATATGACCATTTAAAAAGCGTGCTCCATTCATGGGAAACTCTGCTGCATATCAAATCAAGCGCTTCCTAAACTTGGGGGCAGTTTGGCTGCGTGCGCTCCCTCCTGCTGCAGAGTCGACACATAGACAGTATATTACTGGACGAAGATTTGAATGAACAGCAGTGAAGCCAGTTTTGGACCAATGAAATACTACTACAGGGCTGCTTCCTGTTGGCACCAGCGTCTACTGCACATGATCACGCAGCATAACCCTGGTTTGATGACGTAGAAAAACGACAGAAACACATAATTCTGGTAGCTGCATAGCTGCGCCAACAAAAAGTCTCATGGCTCAGAGTGTTTGTCTGACTCGGATCGTCACTGTTGAATCAGCCCACCTACAGGCTCACCTGTCAGACACCAACGCAGCGTCTCTGAGGGCCAAGCAATACGGTTACATCTGTCATGTGCGACGGGATCTCACATGGTTTTCACGTCATTTTTGGGCCTACGTGGACCCGTCCATGCAGGCTTTGGTCGGCTTCACTGTTTCCACTGTGGCTCACCCTGAGTAGGCAGCAAAGTGCACGGCCTCGCACGTGTCCGCTGTGGGAGAGACAGCCTGCAGACAACCAAACAACCGGGTCGCATTATTATCACGTTGTTGTATTTTGTAGGTTTGAATTTCACACCTGCAACACACGAACATTGGGACAGAGTTAAAATAAGACTGAAATGTTCCCAGAATATTGAAGGATCACCTCCACAATAAACAGGCTAACTGTGAACAGGTGAGGCGCGCCTGATCGGATTCTAAAGTGACATCCAGCAGAGGTTGTTAAGGACGGCTCACTGCTTTGTGCCAACCTTCATATGAAAATTGTTGGTGTGTCTCGCCTTTATCGCCTGACTTGAGTGTGATTGTTGCTCCAGCTGTGTCGCTGCTCTGCATCCTGCCCCCACTTCAGACAGCTGTGTGGACGTTGTGTTTAGTGTGTGTAAATAAAGGCTTTACTCACTGTATCTCCCACAGGGCCTCCGTGACAGGGTCTCTGCAGACCGGTCTGACTCTGTAAACAAACTGTAATTGGTCGGTGATGCGACCAATGGCTGTCAGATGAGCGGTTAGTAACTATAGCAACAGGCCATTATTGAAAAGCCGCGGCCTGCCTGTCAGGTGGAGGTTTGGCGCTGTGATGTCTTCGGGGAGATGTTCAGAAAGATGAAGACCTGCTGGCAGGAGGAGACCTGACAGGTTTTATCATCCCTGACCCAGTTTGAATCTGAAGGAGTCTCTGAGGACGGTTTGATCACCTGATGAAGGAGCTTTCACTACAGTTAGAAGGGCTATGCCACATTTTTTACACTCCTGCTGATCAGGCAGACATTGGTTTCACTTTGAAGAAAAACCATAGAAACTTTAAAATCTTCAGTCATGTTTACATTGTGTTAGAGGTTACTGTTGGTTGGTGACGTAGTTAAGAGCAAAGCTTGAACTCTGCATGTCGGTGTGTTTCAGAGGACTTTGGCATCTGAAATTTAAAGACAAGCTACTTTTCAAAAAGCAAGCAGACGCTTCGTGAGATCCTTTATGTGACGTCTGTCTTGTTAGTTGACCACCAGCTGTCAGCAGCTGCCTCTAACAGACATTATTATATGTTCGTACAATAGAACATCAGCAGTAAAGGTCACATATGGATTACTTTCGAGCGTCATCTTGTAACTGCATGTAAAACTAGATGTATCAGGGTCTGTCTGATTCAGCTCAGCAGCTGAGTGATCGATCTCATCATAATGTTACGTGTCAGTAATTCATCACCGAGCCGATGAGTCGCAGTCAGGTGCTGATGTTCGAGCGTGTCCGCCTCCTCTAACCGGTCTCTGTGGGGAAACCTGCACTGTAACTGATCAGACTATTAACTTAAAAGCATCACACGTGTCCATCTGTAGTTCAGATAGTTTGACGGTTCAAACAGCAGATTGTCACAAAGCTAAAAGCAGAGAGTGAGTGAGGCTGTCGGCTGGTCGGTCTGAGTCTCTCAGAGCTGCTGATGTAGACTCTTTTTACCAGATGAACAATAAATCAGTGACCGAATTTAGTCTTAATTTAAGATCAATCATCTCGTCGCTCTGGTGTGAAAGTGTCTCAGCTGGCAGTAACTCTTACAGAAACTTAAACATGACTAAATTACGACTGATGGTTCGAATCGATTTAAAGTCTTGAGCGCTGACGGGAAGAGTCCGGCGGTAAAACACAGCAGCACAGAGGGATCCTGGGAACACAGTGTTTCTGTTATTCTGTCCGCCCCTGCAGTAGGCTCTGTGTTATTCTGGCTCGCTCAGCACACCGAGGTATTTGGTAATTACAGGGGAGGCGAGGGTCACGACCCCTGTAATTATCAGCTGTAATTGGTTAGCTTGCGGGGGCCGCCGACCAATCAGCTGCCATTGGGAAATTACTACCCTGGGTAATAGTTGGTGTGTGTGTGTGTGTTGGTCGATGCACCTGGTTGTGTTTCCCACAGTGTTTCATGTGGACTGTTGGAAGTTCATGAAGTCAGATTTCCCAGAGGAGGAAACACTTCAGTTGTTTATCACATTTTAATTGCAGAGCAGATTTCAGGCCATTTAAACTAGGGGTGGGGTGAAAAGTCGATACAGCACAGTATCACGATATTTTCCGTGGCAATATTGCATCGATACGTAGAGGTCAAGAATCAAAGTTTTATTAAATGAATTGTACATGAGAGTAGATTAGATTGTACATTATTTTTGGTACTAAAATAATGCAGGAAGTATAATGTTACCATGGAGTCAGCAACCTTTCAGGCCTAAATTTGGGCGGCGTTGGCTCAGGAGGTAGAGCGGGTCGGCCAAAGTCTTCTTCAGCTAGATGGCGGTTCCTTTGGCGTGCGAGCGTTTGTGTGAATGCTCAGTGTTTGTGCGCAGTTTGCACCTCGCATTTCGTCCATCAGTGTGTGAATGACGTTTAGTTTAAAGAGCTCTGATTGGTCAGAAGACTAGAAAGAGACGAGTAAAAAGTACAGCCCGTTTACATTTTGGTGAATCAGCACCATGAAAGCGGCGCTGTCACCATAGCATATAATTTTCCTCATTTATATTTTTTAAATATTTGATCATAATAGTCGTGATCCACAGTTTGGCATCAAATGTTTGTTCTGAGCAGAAAGAAATGATTTGACATTTATCCTGATAATTGTCCATATAGACTGATATGAAATAGTTTTATCGCGATAACATTTGTGCCCGTATCATCCAGCCTTTGGATCAGGCAGGATCTGAAAGGAGGAGCGGTTTTTACGTTCTGTTGCAGATTTTTGTACCTTCATGTGTTAGCAGCTCCTGTTAGCAGTTAGCGTGGATGTTCAGACTGGATCACTGTGATACTGAAGAAAACCTAAAAACATCCTGCTTCTCAGGCAGGTTCTGCAGTTATAGGAGTCTGTTTCTCTGATTTACAGACGTTTATTAGTGATGGACATCAGAGTTCATGATTTCCTGATTGACTTATGACTCGTAGGAGGAGGAGTTTGATTTTAGATGCAAACTGCTTCTTATTTCAGCTTCTGCAGACCGAAGGCTCCATGACCTGTTACATTACGTGTTATTTGTTAGATTTTCCTTTTTGTCTGGTTAAAGAACCACCGACCTGCGGCGTGCTGATGACCGGTTTGTTTTTCAGATGTGTCGGTGAAGAAGAGCGACCTGCGTGTTTGTGACGCCGGAACGTGTCGCTTCGGAGGAATCTGCCGTGAGAACGGCGCCGACATCAAGTGTGTCTGCCAGTTCCATGTGAGTCACACACACATACACACACACACAACAACATCCTGGTGATTCATCTGTCCTTTGAATCACTGTTTCCTGTTCACGCTGACTTTATTACAAACAAACCAAGAGACGTAAACATGAGGTCATACAGACAGCTCACTCATTGATTTGACAGTTTTGGAGATGTCAACCTGCTACACCTGATTTATTCATCCTCTCTGGAGTCACAGAGCTCACTGACAAATAACTGAATCTGAGCATCACTCGTCACGACCTTGTGCGTCCTGGAGGGTCACAACACCAAAGGGGACGCTAGTTACTGACGTCTGTTTGAAATGCTTTTAACTGTCTGATTGACTCTGCTGCTGTGTCAGGAAAAAGTCAGATTAAATACAGTATATGTTCCCATGGTTACTAAACAATCTACATAAACATACATCGCTTAGCGCTACAAGGTCGCTTCCTTTCACTTTCAGTACAGTTCATGACCAGAAGCCGGATGTGACAGTAGTTTCTGTTTTGGATTCTGCTAAAGCTGCATATCTATTATACAATCCTAAGTCAACCTGACACAGTGTGTTGTCTCAAAATGACCCCTGATGCAAATCAGGTCAAAGTTTACAGACTTTCAGCTGCTTGCAATGAACAAATCCAACAAAAGCAATTGAAAGAGCTCTACACAGCGAATGCCTCCAGTGTTCTTCCTAAATTCAGCTGAAAATGCAACTCAAACTGACGTCTCAACATTATTCAGCTCCCTGAGTGGAATCACAACAGCACAAATATGCAAAACAGCTGTTGTCTGAAACACGACGCAACGAGGCTTCGTTAGCTGCTCCAGGAAGACATGAAATACCTGCACTGACCAGGGGTCTGTTATGTGTCACGTTTGACTTTATGTTAGAAATACAGCTAATGTCGCGTTCCAGACCGGTCGGAACTGGGAAGTTTCCAAATATCCGACTTCGTTCCAGGAACATGGAGGTGCATGGCACCGAAAGTTACCAAAAATCATCAGCACTGCTCTTGGTGTTAATTAAAATTATGGTCATTTGAATGGGAACAAGTGCCATAAAGAGACGTACGTTACTAGTTAACTGTGAACCCGTCCAGCAGTAATCCTCAGGAGATGCTGTCGCCCTCGGCTATATTAATGTTTTCAAAGGTTTTGAGTGACTTCTGTGCAGAGAAGATGACTTTCAGAGATTCTTTACCAGCTTCCTAACAACACTGGCAACATGTTTCTGTATTAGTTTACATGCCGAACAAGGTTTACTATGATATCATGACTATGATGCATTAATCATTTTAATTTACATACAAGCAGTATCTTGCCTTTTAGTTTGAGGTTTACCATTTACACTGTGTGCTGCCATTGTTGTGTGACGTCATTCAGCTGCTACTCGTGAATTTGCAGAAAATATTTTTTCTAGGGGTTCACGAATAGGAACTCTGTCTTCAAGTGCCATTACAGGACTGTCAAAAATGTTCCAAAATGTTAAGAGCAGAGATCATCTACCTTCACAAACAAGTACCAGGATACAAAAAAGTTTGCAAAGGCACTGAATGTTCCTGGAGACAGTACACCTGATTTGCACGAGGGTTTAATTATTTTGACTGTATATGTTGTTACACATGAGACGATCCTTTCAGTCCGCGCCAGATCCAGAGCTTTCACACGAATCAAACAGAAACCAACAGGTTCTGGACACAGAGGCTCGTTTACACGTCTACCTTCTCTGACTTCAAACTTACTTAATTAACTGGATCATTTTTGGGAAATTATTTTGTATTTCACTTGTCAGCCAGAACTGTAGAGTGTCTGAGTTAATAATAACTGCAGGTAGCAGCTTCATAAAGTCTCCTGTGTGTTTGTGTCTCAGTGTAATAAGAAGTACATCCCTGTGTGCGGCTCCAACGGAGACACGTACCAGAACGAGTGTTTCCTGAGGAGAGCCGCCTGCAAGAAGCAGAGAGCCATCACCATCGTGGCAAATGGAGCCTGTTACCACGGTAACGCACATGAACAATGGGGGATATTACTTGCTGATTCCAGTTATTTAGTATATTTAAATCAGTCTGACAGTAAATGAGCAAAGACTCAGTGCCCAGTTTATTAGGAACACCTACCTGAATCTAATGCAGCAGTGACAAACTGAACTGCTGTTCAGTTTGTGTTCAGTCATGTCAGACTGACAGGCGTCTGACAGACAGGCGTTGGCGGTGTGTATTGATATAAATAGGGAGGACATGTCTTCTGATAGAAATCTGCTTCCTGTCAGCTGATAACATCATAACGTCTGTTTGTGTCTCTCTCAGAAACTGGTTCAGGATCAGGAGATGGAGGTAAACAGCTTCATGTTTTACTGGAATGTTTTGAAACTACAAGATCATATTTCCTCTACTGATGGTGATGATGATGATGATAACAACAACAATAATAATAATAAATGCAGAGGCCGTGTTGCAGTGATGTTTTGTGTCTGTGCAGATGACGAGGGCTCTGGTCGCGGCAAAAAGGCCTCAAAATGTGGAAACTGCAAGTTTGGAGCTGAATGTGACGAAGACTCTGAGGACATGCTGTTAGTACACACACACACACACACACACACACACACACACACACACACACACACACACACACACACACACACAGTGTATGTAAGGAGTAAAAAACATACCCTTCAAAATAAAAGTCTACACAATACAGGATTTCCCCAGAATTTCTGATTGCAAACATCACTGCTTCAAAAATAAGAGTGTGTGTGTGTGTGTGTGTGTGTGTGTGTGTGTGTGTGTTTCCAGCTGCATGTGTAACATCGTGTGTAACGGCCACAACGACAACCCGGTGTGCGGCAGCGACGGCAACACCTACGACACGCCCTGCCACGTCCGAGAGGCGTCCTGCCTCAAGCAGCTGAAGATTGACATCAGGCACGTGGGACGTTGCCAAGGTAACGAGAAAAAATATAAAAACGGCCGATTAATTAACAGGAAACTGAACAACACCCACACACACATGCAAAGCCTCAATTCAGGAAATGTAAATAAAAAGGGGTGGAGAAGAAGCTAGAGGACAAGCGGGGGTGGAGGAAAAAAGACAAACAGGAGGAAACAGGAGATAAACAGGAGGAGAAGGAGAAGAAACTAGAGAAGAGGAGGAAGGAGGGATTACAAAAGTATGAGAGGAGAGAAAACAATGAAAGGACAAGAACAGTTGGATGGATGAGTGGAGTCGGAGGGAGGGGTGTAGGAACGAAGGAGAAAAAGATAAGAGTAAGGAAACAAAATGGTGGGTGGAAAGGGGGGATGGTGAAGGAGAGGAGGAAGAGGAGTCAAGAGCAGAAAGGGAGGTGAAAGGGGATAAAAAGGAGACGGCTGTTTTTCTGCTCATCTATATTAAATGATGACCTGACCTCAATCTGAACAAACACTCACAGGATTAACTCGGCTGAGTGAACGAGCAGCCGCTCACACTTTAACACCACGACCTCTTCTTCTCTTTACCGTCTTTGTGCTGTCGTTTCCTCTTTCTCCTTCTTCATCGGTGCGTTCTTCTTTTTCTTCTCTTCTGACCGCATTCAGTCTGTTGAACTTTAATCAATTTCATTTTCTGTAAAAAAAAAAAAAAAAAACTAGGAGAGGGGGGCCACAAACCCCGGCCCCCCAAAATCAAATCAGTACTAAGTGAAATAACTGCTTTATGTTGCTGTGCAGATTTGCAGATAAATGTTGAACATAAATTTAACAGTGAAGATGAAATTAAGAAATCAGCTGGTATTTTAGGTGAAAAAGTGACGAAAACATTTGATTCGGTTCATCTTTTCTCTCTCAGTCACTGAAAACACTCCTGTTCTTTGTTATCACAGCTCATCCTGAGACGGGGCCGGAGGATAAATGTCAAATCATTATTTATTTCCAGTTTATTGGCTGATTTTTTTGCTCCTGAGTGACTTGTGGTTTAAACTTTTCTTTCTGGTCAGAACAAACGCTTGATGCCAAACAGCGGATCACTTCACAAAACATTCAGGATCACAATGATCTGTTCTCAACAAATATGCCTGAGGAAAATAAAGTAAAATCTCTTTTCAGTCCCTTTTCCTCAACAAATGAAATAGCTTGTGCTAAATTACTTGTGATTCAAAGGAATTAAATCAAACATTTATTGAACATTTGTTATAACGCGCTGATTATCACATTCATAACAATCCAACCAACAGCTGCTGAGACGATTCAGTCTGAACAGAGCGGAGGACAGATGGCTGAACTAATGTCGCCCCGTTTACAACTCTTCTTTTAAATACATAAATATATTCCTTTGTGTTATTGTTTTAACAAATGAGTGTAAAGAAGATACTTTTACTGTCACACCTCAAGGGAGCAGCTGCTGTGCAGCGTTAAGGTGAACTCTTCAAATAAAGTAATAAACAGGCTGTAGAAAACTTTCATGGTTAGAAATAAAACTACTAACTGTCACTGTTTTGATCAAGATCAGTTAACTTTGAAGTGATAAATGAAAAAAGTACTATTTTAGAATTTTTTGCATGAATCTTTATTGATGGAAAACTTAACTTAAAAACTTTCCATGGCCTTTTTCTTCTTCTTCCTTCTTTAAGATCACGTGTTTAACAGAGCGAGAGAGATGAACAAATATCAGTCGACCATCATTAGCAGGACATTTCTGCATCGCCCTGCAGCAAGAAGATATCAGAGTGTCTGACCCCCCCCCTTTACTGCTCGGTCACTTCACATTAACTGGGAGTCTGAATTGCTGTTAGATGACGAGAGTTGACAGTTTGTCCTGAGGGGGTAAAACTGGCCTTCATAGGAGACAAATACTGAACATTAATACACATAAAGAGAAGATAAAATCAATTCTGTGATGGAAAATAAATACTCCTTTGGCTTTGATTCAATATTAATATTAATATCAATATTAATGATTTAGAAAATCATTCCGACCCTCAGGTCCAACAAAACATTTAGTCTGAATCTTTAAATAAGATTTAATGATTCAATAACAATAATATGTGTTGGGGCGACGCTGCTCCTGCTGCTCAACTCCTCCAGATGAAGATAAATAAATAAAAAGATATAAAATAAGTCTGTCTCACATCTCACGTTTTCTTCTTCTGTGGTTTCAGATAAAAGCAGGAAGGACGACAGCATCAAGACCAAACCAGACATCTATGGTACGCCCCCCCACACACAGTCTGACTGTGATCCTGCAGAATCTGTCTGTAACAGCCAATCAGAAACCAGGTCTGTCTGCTTTCTTTTTTTTCCAGCCGTGCCCAAGCCTGGTGAGGGGGAGGGCTTTGTGGACAGCCCCGCCCCCTGTCCTGATGACTACGCCCACTTCTGTGAACACGGCCAGTGCGAGATGAGACACAACCTTCCCACCTGCAGGTAATACCTGCCTGCCCCCGCACCTCTTCGACCAATGAGAGACGTCGACAGTAAAGACACAAAAACATGGCCGACCGTGCCCTTGGTACCTCTAATAACCTCTGAAACTTATTTTACTATAACTTCTAAATTGTGCGTCATCATTCAGCTGCTTCTCGTCAGGGTCCATATTTTTTCACAAGTATGGAGGACTTCACGTTTTCCACGGTACTTTTTTTATAGTTGGGGGTCGGAGATGTGCGAATTCCCGAGAGTTAAATCCACTCGCAGATCTTCCTGAACTTTCAATACCAAAAGTAAAACCAAGCTCCTGCAGCCTGAAACTGCCCGTTTACTTTTCCCCAAAGTGTTTTGAAAAAAGGGGTCAAATTTTCCAGCTATTAGTATTTTATTTTGATAGCTTTAACGTTATATTGTGTGTTTTTACTCAGTGAATGAAAGGACAGATTAATAATCATGAAAACAGACAGACAGATTACTACATGTGTCCTGTATAAATCAGCCAATCAGACACTGAGACTCATGTTGGGCTGTGTATGAATCATCTTCAGGTTATTAAGTGCAGCAGATATTTATATTATATATTTTATTTAGCTGCTACAGCAGTTAAATTATGTTGTCTTTATTTCTGGATGCAGTTCATGAATCTCTGATCAATACAAAATGGATTTCCATGCTAAAGTAAGTTCTTCCTTTGTACTGTGCAGAGGAAACAAACAAGGTGACACCTGCTGTGTTTAGGTTCCATGTAGGTCCTGCTTCTTGAAACCAGGGGCGCAGGTTTGCTTTCAGAAATAATTAGATGTCATCTAAATGTAAATTATTTCCTCCAGAACATGCAGCGGAGGTGAGCAGGTTACAGAGTTTATTCTCAGGCTCACAGGCTTTTTTGTGGCCTTTGAGGCAAAACCCAGGGCCAGAAAACGTTCATGTGTCCTGACCTCCTGCTGTCTCTCTCTCAGCTGTGAGGCGGCGTACGGCGGCTCTCAGTGTGATCAGCTCCTGGACTTTAACATCCTGTACGTGGTGCCCAGCGGGCAGAAGCTGCACTACGTCCTCATCGCCGCCATCATCGGAGCCGTTCAGATCGCCGTCATCGTGGCCGTGGTCATGTGCTTCACCAGGTACTCACTGCAGAGACACCAGCACCACGTTTCAGCCCGGCAGCTTCGTGCATCTCAGTAACTAGCTGCAGTCTAGAGATTTAAAAGATCAGGTCGCACCAGTACAAGGTGACAAACATCTGCAGAGCCGCCCAATCAAAAGCTACCAACTATATGTAAACAGGAAGTGTTAGACGCAAGTGATTTACCTGCAAATCCTTCATAAATGCAGATGACTTAGTTACACCTGAACACATGGAGAAATAAGTGTTTGTGTTTACAATGATGGAAAGATCTAATTACTTATATACCTTATTTAGTAACACTGCCAACATATCGTAATATGAGCATCATTTTATCTTTAGTTTGTTTTAATTTACTGATGTTTATGTCTATATTTAATAAAAACTATTACACATGTAGGCTGATCTGATTGCAGCACTGTTATCACTAAAGGTTTAATGTTTCACAACAGGATCAAACAATGAAATGCAGCTGTAGTCTCCCTGTGCCAAATACAGAACATGTAAAAATATAAATTCAAATATTTACATTAAAATAAAAACAGATTGTAAAAGTAGCACTAAAGGAAGAAGAAAATCAGGTTTACAAGGAAGATGTTTGGTTTATTCACAGACACTAAAACACATGTACAGTATGTGAGAAGCAAGTAAGGATCACTATAATAATAGTGTAGCTCACACTTTCCTTACACTCCATGTGTAAACCAGTTTCTAACAGATCAGCAGGACGACGACAGGAGCAGCGGGTCTCATATTTAAATAATTCATCAAAGTCGCCTCTACGAGTTTAAGTTTGTCTCACTCACTGAACATTTCACAATTTGTTAAAATCAGACACTTGTTTAAAGTTTAATTCTCCCGTCTGAGCGACCAGAAGCTGCAGCTTTTGCCTGATTTATACTTCTGTGTTGAATCTGCGTCCTAGATTACGTGCAGCTCCCCAAAAGTATGACTACAGGAGCTGTGATTGGTCGGCTTGGCAGCGTTGCATCCCCTCCAAGCCCCTGAGGGAGAGCTCTGTACTCTGAAGTCGCTTCATTGGTAACCGATCCAGCGTCTGTAACACAGTGGATCAACCTTTTTGAGCATCACACCCAACAGTGAAATGACTCGTTTCACTATCATAATCTGATCCATTCGGTCGATGATATTTGAAACCTCGAGTATCATTTTACCCCCATTCAAGTTAGCGTAGAGCTAAACCAGGAGTTAGCCCACTCGGCCAGCAGAAGTCAAAAAGGTGGACGCTGTCGCCAACTAGCGTTTTGGCAGTGTAATTGCAGAGCGACGCAGACACCAACACACAAGTATAACTCAGGTTTGAGATAAAAGCTCTTCAAAAAGCAAATAAGTGGACCTTAAGTTATTTTTAAAATACAGTTAACAAGATGTCGAAGGACCTGAAAGGCTGAATCTTTATTGACACGTCCTTCCTGTCGTGTCCTGCAGGAGGTGCAACAAGAGGAAGCGAAGGCCGAAGCAGCCCCTCGGCCACTTCCCGTCAGGAACGTCCTCCAGGATGATGTAGCTGCTCTTTTTTTCTCCCCTCACGTTTTTATTAAAACACAAGAAGTCTAACTTTTTCGTACCACACAGACTGACTGCATTTTTGATATCTCGACTTTTTGGTGCCTCTTTTTTTCCTCCCCTTTTTTTATAATTTTTGAATTTCTTAAGGGGCCTTATTTTTAAGATTTTCCGCCATGTTTCATTTCTTTTTTCTTTTCCCTTCCTGTCTGGACAGCTGTGTCTCTTCGCTGTCTGCAGATGATTTTGAGTTTTCCATCAGGCAGAGCGGAGACGTACAGTTTGTGTTTGTGGCGACGCTGCCGTCCTCTCAGACTCTGAAACACTGTGGATCCTCCGGCAGGAAACATTAGTTATCTGATTGTATCTTCACTTCGTCCTCATTCAAACTGGAAAACATAGATTGTCTCTTCGTGTTGAACCCTGTGGGACGCAGACTGATGCTGTTTCTGTGCTTACATTCATTTTGAAGGAGACTCTAGTTTATGGATCATGAAGTAATAACTATTGACTATACCCATTTCTGAATCGTAACCACTACTGAATGCTTAATGTTGACCTTTAAACACCACTGAACTTACGGCGCAGAGATGTTTGACTCTGACTGTTTGGTCTTTGAATTGTCCTCAACTTTTAAGCCGTGGCATTAGGTATTTTTTTAATTTGATCAGTCAGGAAAAAAAGACCAGCTGCTGAAACTGGTTGCAAAAATTAAGTCTTGGAACATCTACAGAGGATAAATCAAATCTTCTGTGGCTCACATGATCTAAGCTGCCTGGTACAAAAGGAATTTGTCTTCTTATTAAATCGGAAAAGAGCTTTTAGCCAAAAATATAGCTTCTGGAAATGAGCGAGACAGGAACTCAAAGCGCATCAATTCACCTAATAGATTTAAAGTCAAATATGTTGATTATTAATTCAGTGGTATTTAAATTTCTGTGTTTGCCAGTGATTCAATATCACAGTTATGTGTTCAGTTGCTTATGAGATTAAAATTGCTTCTATATCTTTTGCTTCCATAGTTGGGGTTCGCCTTCAAAATGCAACAAAACTTCAGATTTCTTTGTTTCTTCTGTTGTGTTGAACCTGTTTGTGTTATAAAAGCCTTAATACTCCAGGGGGCGCTCTGTACCAGGACTACAGGATTATGAGGGACCACTGAAGCCCCTCTTGGGTATTGTTGCTGAAGTGGACTCACACCTGACGCTTTGTTTTCTGCTTTGCTGCGTCTCACAGGGCCTAAAGTACGATTTCATGTAACTCAGATAAACTTTACTTTGTTTTGTTTTTTGTATTTGTTATGATGAGACGCACCTGAAAACCAAAATGCTGTTTTTTCTACTGCTTAAAAAGTGAAACGGTACAAGCTGACGTGTACAGGTTGTTGTTCGAATTGTTTTATTGCTTAATTTTCAGATGACGCCATTCAGGAAATGGATTCCAATGTTTTTTGTGTGTGTTTTGACAAGGTGATGATAATTTAAATGACTTTGTTTGTTTGGTCGAATTTCTTCTTTTTTTATATATAATTTGTAACGATGGTACGAAGTGTCAGTGTTGGTCATTTTATTGTGGTAGAAGGAGTAGACTCAATAAGCTGGGAGGTTCCCTGAAGCATCGCTGCACTGAGATCAGATTTATTTGGCGCTTTGAAGCAGCGGTGAAGCTGCGGTCTCGGTCACGTGATGCCTGCGGGGAATCCAGCCTGATTTTACTGTAGATGTTGCGTACTGCATGAACCAGTGAAGATGTCATTTAGAGTGTGCTGTAGTTGAACTAGAATTAAATTATGATGTTCGAAAACACCGTGTCATCACTTTGATCTGTTCACTCTTCTCTGACAGCAGGAGTCTGAAGATATCAAATCTCAATCCTTCTCATTGAGGAGCCTGTTTCAGTCTGGAGCTACTGCAGCTTCAGCAGCAGGAAGCTCATCGGCTCAGAATGGACGAGGGAAGAGTTCAGCAAAATCTTAAATTAAATTATTTTAAATTGGTTAATCCATCCGTCCGTTTTCTGCCCTTACACAGGTCACGTCAATTTAATTAATTATCTCATTAGGGTTATTGCTATACTGCCGGGAAGGAATTGAAATATTAAATCATTCTAGGCCCCTTCTGGTTTTCCACTGTGTCTTTTTGGCAGTATGATTTTAGATTTGGATCATAATTTTGATAATATTGAGTAGACCACAATCCTCCAACCCACCATGAAGGGCAGGACAACCGCCTGTTGTCATATTTATGTAGCCATAACTCTGGTTGTTGAAAGCCTCGGCGCAGTAAAGTTGAAAATTGTTAAATAAAACTAAAAAACACTGAAAGACTGCTCCTACCTCAGCCTCAGGTATGCAGCACCTGGGTGGTGGGGGATGGTGATGCGGCTGAGTCTTCAAGGTGCCATATCATGCAGTCCCTCAAACGGCCACTAGGTGCTGCTCCATGGAGGCTGCGATGGCTCCCTTGACACCTCTTTCAAACCATCTATCTTCTCTGTCCAAAATGTGCAGCTGGTGATCCTCAAAGGAGTTTCTTTTATCCATCAGATATAAGTAACCTGCTGAGTCCTGACCTGAGGCCAACTCCCAGTCAGTCAGAACTGAAGAAGTCTCTTGGATGAGGAACAAACGTCTTAAAGTATCTTCAACAAAGTCCAGTTGCCTTGGTTTTAACCTTCCTTGGATAAAGCAAATAGGTTTTGGGTTGGTTGACAGGGGTTTCAGCCAATCATATTCATCTTACCCATCCCCAGTGCTAAAATCTTCTAGCTTCAAAAACTGACAGTTTTTTACTTTACATACAAAATCAGGCTAACTGAACCCCTAATCAAATCAAACACATTATCCTCTGAATCATTGAACTGTAGGCATATTATCACCAACCTTTAGTGAAGGAGGAGTGAAAACCAAGCGCTCCTGGTGGTTGTCAAAGCATCCATGTCTTCTACAGGGAGGCGGAGGTAAATATAGCAGTGACTGCGGTTAATTATAGGCAGCAGCTGGTGGAGGTTTTTAGACGGTGGGGAGTCCCCTTATGTGTTCATCTGATTCCATTCTCCCTTTCTCACCTCGCCTCATTTACGCCCTCTTTCTTTCTCTTCTTTCTTCTGTATGTTTTGATCGTCACTTGGCTGCCTTCCATGGTTTCGGAAGTTTTCTGATGTTTCAGGGGTACCGCTCTTTAAAGATCCAACTATGACATGACACTGTTTAGAGGGGCAAAGGACTTGTCCACAAAGATGGTATCCAGCTGGTTCCTTGATCAAATCTCAACCGGAGCAGTCAGTTCCAACCAGCTGGTTGGTGCATGTTTGCAGCCATGTTCCATTAAAGCTACATTAGCTTTAGCTTGCTAAGACCATGCACCAACTCTCTGTATTCCAGCTCAGATTCAGACTTGATCAAAACATTTTGCCACCAATTTCCCACATCAGTGTGCGTTTCCAGGTGTTTGGTGAGTCTTGCTGCATATGCGACACAAGTAGTGTAGAGCCTTGAGTGAGGATCTGTGAGATGTCTGATAAATGTCCTCAACTGACGTCAACGGAGTCAGACTACCGTTTTGAAGCCTTTAGTTTGGCATATTGGCCGCTGTCATCTTGTTTTTTTGGAACCAGAAGTGACCATATTAGGACAAGAGGTTGGAGCTGGGGAGGGATACGCCATGCAACGCCAGACAGGTAGTCGTGGTAATGCTGACTGTCAATTTACTAAATGAACATCATGCTGTGTTGAAGACATGAACCTGTCAACTGAGACCATAAACTCATTAGGAAAGTATTTCAGATGTAGCCTCAGTTTCTCATAGACGTCTATACAAGCAGACTTTTCAGCATTGGCTTCACTTCTCAGATGCAGAGGTTCCCGTTTCGGTTGGGGCTGAACAGTACAAGTTTCACATTGAAAAAAACCAGACCTCTGTAGTACAATAATTTTCATGGCACCTACAGCAAATTCCCATGTGTTTACATCCACTCACATCTTTCCATTGACTTTGATTTTTTTGTGAGTCTATGAGGAAATTGTGAAAACTAACATTGGATTAGACTGATTAGATATTAAGGCTAAAATTAGTCAATTTAAGGTGTGTTTGCTTTGACTCAAAGCTGTCTCACTCAGTTGTGCTGGTTTCTGCTTGCTCATCCCACCTCAGCTCCTCCAAGGCTTCACCCTGTTTGCCCAAACGCAGACTATCTGGCTCCAGTAACTAACAAAGATGGCAGCAGAGGCGAGTGTTACCATGAGGAATTCTATTAGGAAACCTAGATGTTCATTTGGAGCACGGGGACGCTAAAAAAGTCTAAACCTGGAGGGAGGGATTAAGAGAGAACAAGTGAAAAGGGGACAGTTGATAGATGGATGATGGAGGAATGGATGGGAGGGGGTTTCCATTCCTTTTAATACAGTCATCTCCCAAAGAGGTGCAGGGGGTCACTTTACCCTCACAGTATTTTTAGCAGCAGAGAACACAGAGAGGAGCAGGGATCCATGTCAGTCTTTATCTGTCTCGCTCATTAACACTTACATTCCTATAATATCATATTTCTTTTTTAAATCGTATGATTGATGGGAAGTTTGCAGATAGTTCAGTGTTTTTTCTTTGCAGATCTCGAACATGACCCACTACCAAACTGGGTTAAGATAAACTTGGAAAATCTTGACTTGTGTACATTTATTAGTCCGGTCACTCACTTTAAAATCTACCACTACATTGTCAGAACGTTGATTAAACATTGTTGAAGCTCAATAATACTCCGTGCTCTCAACTTTGTCTTCTCTCTCTTTTTAGCATCACGATTCCCCCCTCCATCCCTCTCTCTATACTCCTAACTTCTGTCCCTCCCTCTCCCAGCAGGGTGGAGTCCACAGTTGATCTGACCAGTTTCAGGATCAACCTCCAGTTGTCCAGGCGTGATCCGGTGCTCCTGGCCTCCTCCTTTCTCTCCTTCTCCTTACAGAGGAGCTTTCTATTCCTTCTCCCTTATACTCCCTCTCTTTCTTGGTCGTGGTCGTTGCTCCAATGCTTCAACCCTAATCCTTGTATTTTTCTTGGCTTTGATCTTTTTTTTATTCTAAAGTCCAAGATTTCGCTGTTAATTTCAACATTGGTCCAGCCCACTCTTCTTCAGCTCGCCTTCCCTTTTACATTTGGATCAACCAACCAGCCAGGCAACTAATAGACAAATCAACAGCAGGCGCAAAATCCAATCGACAAGCAAATATGACAGACAAACCAGGTATGGGAACGGGTGGCGGCGATGATGCAGGAAGCATCATGGCATTGCTGGAGCGTGTGGCGGGCCTCATGGACAGCGTCCAGACCACGCAGAAGCGCATGGAGGAACGTCAGTTGGAGCTGGAGAACACGGTAAAGACCATCCAGACCGACGTCGTCAAGCTGACCAACGACCACGCCAATACTAGTTCCACGGTCGACCGGCTGCTGGAGAAGACGCGTAAGGTCAGCCGCCACATCAAGGACGTCAGAGTGCGTGTGGAGAACCAGAACATCAGGGTGAAGAAGGTGGAGGCCACCCAGGGCGACCTCCTGGCCAAGAACAAGTTCAGGGTGGTCATTTATCAGGTAAGACTCAGATGCTTTGTAGTTTGGCTGAAAAGAGAAGATCTGTTCCAATTACAAGTAGTTTTTGGTTTCTATCGATACCTCATAGTACTTTATGACCCCTAGAAATGGACATTTGGGGTTCTGACCAACTGCCTCTTGGGAATTGATTGCTGAAATCTTCTTGCATCAGGGCAGAGGAATGTTGATTCTCTTCTAAAATGGGCGTACAGCATCAAACTAACCTACATCTACACGAGTATATGCAAAATGTACTTATGATCTGTCCAACGGCCAGCGGTTGTGTGTCAATGCACTTAAGACCCAGACTACCGATACTGGTATTGATATTAAAACCAACTGAGATCTACAGTATAGTCAAAATCTTGTGTTTAGCTCTGGAATGAAGTGGTTGCCTTCAGAAGACACTAGTAAGCGATGATTTTAGGTCCCTGCTGATTCACATCTCTGAGGGGTTTTTTTTAAATTTACTGTACTAGGTGTCAAACTTATGAGTTTCTTCTAGGGGTTGAAATAGCAACACGCACACAGAGCAGGCCTCATTTTACTTCTTTGGCCTTCACAGTTAGCAGCTGCCAGTATGACGGTGACTTGGTTATTTTAGCCCTGGCTAAACGTCAGTATGCTGAAATGTTACGCCACAGCTCTGGGGCTCATAAAGAGGGAAATTTGTGAATGATTAGCCAAATAACTCAGTAAACTAATTTTGGCAAGATTCTCTAATCTTGGCAAAGTGCTGCTGAAGACTAACCGATGGTTTCAGTGTGGAAATTTGAGTGCATGCTAACTAGCTTGTTGACTGGGATTAAATGTAAGAACAGCTCTGTGGGGTGTGGTTCATTACTGTAATCTGGATTTTGTAATGTACAATGTCAGGTTGCATGACATCTGGTGAGGTCACATGCTGATCAAACCCCAGAAAGACACTGTGATTGGCTAACTGCAGCTGCTGGATGTCAGGTTGCTTTGTGCACACAGGGGATGATAGAGACAGATGGGCAAGATTTAAATGTCTTATTCCCCCTTTTTACAATATCTGCACATGGCAACTGTGGAGTTATTAAGAATAAGTAAATCGTGTTTATGGTCAGATAAAACGCTAATTTCAGGTCTGTGACAGGACAAAAACCTGCTTCTCCTGCATGAAAGTCAGATGGGTTAAAAGACTGTTCACCAGCCCGACGTCGCCACAATTACTTTCCTCTTCTACGTGCTCTAACGAACACGCTAATTTCTGCACTGGGTGTAAACCATGACCAGCAGAATCATCACATATAGATGTTATACCTACTGGGCATTGTTTGGTTTTCAGAGAGCAAACAGTTTGGTCCGTAATTACAAGTAAAAATAAAGTCTGGATGCCTTAATAATTAATGTGACACCATCGTCATTGGCAGCTCTGATGGCAGCTCTCACATGTACCAACCTACACATACACTTGCCAATTTTATATTGTTAGTACTCTAATGTGGTATGGGGAAACTAAACTAACAAAACTAAATGAAAAGACTTCACGGTGTGAATATCCTCTCACTTTAGTCAGTGAGAGTTTACTGAAAGTTTTTCTCTAATTTCTCTGTGGTGCTTTGAAAAAGTATTTTAAATCACAGCTAGTTACGGCCATCCAAAAATGTAAATAAGCCATGAAATAAATAAACCGCTCTAATAAAACAAATGAAAGTGTTCAGTTAGCAGAGCTGTATGTGGTTTCTGGACTGTAAGTGACTGTGCCAGCTGAGCGCTGACAGACCAGGTTATTCTGAGTCTGAACCTCCACCATCTCCTAATATAGTTGCCTGCTCTCTCTCCCTTCCTCTCTCTCTCTGTATTAGCTAACAACGAGCTCCTGTGCGACAGTTAGAAATCATTTTGTTAGCTGCTCACAGACGATACCTGCTGTTTGATTTGTTCTGACAAGTTTAGTTAGACTGATGGAGGAAATCCAGGACCTGTGGGGCGTTCGGCGCATAACTGTGGCATCATGGGGTTGAATGGGCTCACGACCTTTGACCCTCCCTCTATGACCTCTCCCTACTGCCTACAGTTAAATCGAGCTGCAGGCCTTCAAGCTGAAGTCTTAACTTCTTGTGCTCTATTCTGTTAGGTTATATTAACTATATTAAATACGAGCTGTTGTTCAGTCTTGATACTCTTGACTGGCAATATTTAAATACATTGCACAGAAAGTGAAACGTTTTCTGACACCTTTGCAGTTTTATTCTCTGAAAACAGCAAATCTTTTGAACTTTTAATTGGACTGGGTACCAGACCTCAGGACTTGTACTTAATCTTTAAACATGTAAAGGATGGACAGTTGGCATCACTGGTGGTGAGATGAGAAAATAGATCCCAAGCTCGTATGATAAGTACAGAGCTGGAGTCAGGACATGGTTAGCCTAGCTTAGCATAAAGACTGGAGGCAGTGGGAAACAGCTAGCTTGGCTCTTTGTACAGTTCTAAAATACACCTGCCAGCACTTCTAATGCTCACTGATTAACACATTGTTAATCTGTTTTTATTTACATATTTATATATTTACGAGGTTTATTTGACAGGGACCACAAATAATAAAGTCAATCCTTGAAATTTGATTCATCATACAGACAAAATTAATCCGTTAATCTGATTTGGAAAGGAGTTCTTGTTGAACAACCGTGTTTTCATCTGCCCATGCTTCTGTGCAGGATCTTTGACTATTAATTGTTTTCTTTAGATACAGTCTGTGCATGAGGGTACCAACACCTCTTCAGACTTCAGGAAGATGCTCTCAGTCAAAAACTGTTCTAACATGCAACTCTCCCGAAACTACAAACAGCGTGTACACAATCAGAAATGTAAAAAAGACACAAACGAGATATAAACATGTTAATTAGTGAGCTCTTGAGGAGGTGCATTTTTTTAACTTTGCTTCCTTTTAGTTTGTTAGAGGACTCTGCTACATGCTCCTGCTGTGTGGCTCAGTTATCTCAGTTATGCATTCTGTCAAAGCTTTGAAAATGTCAGCCTCTCTATCAGGTGTCATATAGTGCCTATGATGCATGTAATCAAATATCCTTATGATCCCATTAGCATGTTACAGACTAGTGTGCTAATGAGCAGGACAGTTCATTCAAATGGATGAATTCCATCAACAAGGTCTGATGTAAAAACTTTCAATTCCTCAGATGACAGGATAGAAATTTAATGGGAAACACTTCTTAAAATATTTTCTTGCTTTCCAGCTCAGCTGTTCTAAAGGGGGTTGAAGCTGTTCACCAGTGAAGTTATGGCCCCACAAATTCAGCTTAGTACTTTCCAGGTCAAATTTCACTACAGATCACAATGTAGAAAACTGCCTCTATGAACAAGTACATGTCATTAATAATGATTATAACTGAGTTACTAATCAGACTGACTTTCTTTCTCAAATGGACTCACGCAGATTTTGGCGCATAGTTTGAGGACCAGTAACGCTGCAGTTTGTGACTAGCTGACAAACGGTTCGTCTTTACTTCTAAGGTTTCTACTAGTTTTTAGCTAACTGTGTTTACTTGTGGGACTCAGCCTGCGGTTTCCCAGTATTAGACTGCAGTTGTACTGGTCAGCTGCCAGTATGAATGTCTGATTGTGAATCAGGGTCAACCTTCCCAAAGTGAATTCCGTCTGCAGGGATCTGGGTCAGTTTGCAACTTTGGCCTTAACATTTTGCTCCATTTCATGTTCAGTGTAACCTGATCTTTGAGACTGATGCATGCCATGACGTGGCCTGAAGCTGAAAGTCATCCAGCTTTGCTGCGCACACTGCTGCTCGTTGATATGTTTAGCTTCCTGCAGCTGAGCTGCACAAACAGGTGCTGCAGTTTATTTATGGAGGCCGTGCTCAAGGCCTGCACGCTCACAGCCAAAGTCTACACGACACGTTTAAACCAGAAACAGATTTAAACCTGACGTCAATTAAACTTTGTCCATCCGAATAATAAGAAATATACATACAGGTTTTATATCTAAAGCACGGCATATTTTTCACCACCCCAAAATCTGGTTCACACTCTGTTCTGTGTTCTCCTTCCTCAGGGTGAGCAGGAGGTGAAGGCCGTCGCACCAGGCAATGAGCCAGCAGAACCCAGTGGCAGCACCGGCGCCAGAGCAGAGGTGGAACCGGACAAGTTTGAGCTCCCTCCAGATTCGGATGAGGAGTACATGGTGGTGGAGGAGGCAGACGCGGCGGCTGGCCGCATGAAGAAGACGGGGCTGACACGCATCGAGAGCTTCAAAGCCACCTTCTCCAAGGAGAACATGAGCAAGACCCGCGAGAACCTGGGCAGCAAGGTCAACAAGTTCGGCGAGCGCATCGTGACGGCCGAGAGGCGCGAGAAGATCCGCCAGTCCGGAGAGAGGCTGAAGCAGTCCGGCGAGAGGCTGAAGGAGACCATCACCAAGACCGTCCCGGCCAAGCTCAACCTGAAGAAGGAGAGGACTGTGGCGGAGGGCCAGGAAGGAGCTGAGGGCGCCACAGAGGGAGCCGCACCCGTCCCTCCACCCAAGGGCCGCAAGGGCAGCCCGGATGCTGCCAAGGCGGCTGAAGCGGCTGAGGGCAAGGCAGAGGAGTCCGAAGTGCCGATGTACGACATGAAGCAGCTATCGTAAACCGTGAGACTGTGACAAAATCTGGGCCGTTTTCTTTGGACCACTGAGACCACACAGATGGAGGGAAAGAAGTTTTTAGGGTTGGTGCTACCAAGCAGAGCTGCACGAGGGCAAATACTGAAGATTAACATTTGTTTGAACGTTGTTGAAGGAAGTGAGCAGAGACCAGGACGGTCACAGATCCAACCTGACTGAATATCAAGACAACAAGCAAACAGATTCCTGAAATGATTGAGCTCATTTCATATGCAGTCAAATGTGTTCTGGACATTTATTATCAAATCTGCAAATATATATCGTATTTTTTTTGTTTTGTGTTCAATAAACACTGACTTTGGAAAATAAATGAACAAAGTGTTCAGAACTTCTCCACAAACCTTCGTCACACCGCTGCTGTTCACTTTTTCTGCATGTTGATGAAATGTTGGATGATAAAGGTATAACAGAGTTATGGTACGTGAAATGATTGAAGCTAAAAGGTTCAAATCTGTGGGTCACTGGGGAGGCAACAATCAGGGGAGGTTATGTGTTCCTATAGAGGTCTTCACAGGTCCAAATGTCTGGAGCTGTATTACATATATTCACACACAGACTCCAGACAAAATAAATGAACCCTACCCAGTTAGATATAGAACATAATTTGGACCTGCACCGAGTAAGACCTAAAAGTCTGGTTGACTGAATACTTATTGAGCTGATAAACACCTCATGATTTAGCGGGTTGAGGACCTTTGACAGTGGATCTAACTAAAACCACAGGAATATTTCAGAATATTTCAGAAATTCTTTACCACATGACTAAAAGACTTCTTACATACGGTTAAGGAAGTCCAGCTTTAAAAGTCTTTAAATATTGATGACTAAACATCTAAATAATGGATTATAATATGTAAAAGGTGTACTGTATAAAGTTTTAGTGTGTTAGTGGTGAGTGAGAGAATTGTCCGAACAGTCTTGTAGCTGCAGAGTTAATAGGTGATTGGTGAAAATATTCCACGCTGGGGAAAATGTACCTTAAAGATCAGAATTCCTGATTCATTTGGAAGGAAATTAAGTTTTTGTGTCATCAGTGTGGTTTTATTTTCACCTGACAGCAGTAACAGTATGTCTTTCTGATGTTCATAATATAGGCAAACCTTGTAACATTGATTTTTTTGTTTTGTTTTACTGTTTTAAGCATTTAGTAGTGAGTGACTGCATGGCTCTAGTTTCTCAGATGTGACATTAAAGCAGGATTGTGTTTGAGTAGTTATGTTGAGAAAATAAAAGTTTACTTGATTCATTTCTGTAACCAAAGGGAAGTCTGCTCTTCAATGATTACAGTGAAACCAGTTAAGACAGATGTTTTATTTCCTTCAGTGCCATTAGAGAATATTTTACAACTTATAATCTTGATATAAAAAGATTAATGATTTAAATGAACGAAACGACAGTAAAGGTCTCACTGTAGATGTTAGTGTATGTTTCCACACTGAGTTCCTCTGAGTGTATTTCTTCTTTTTAAAGAGGTCATATTCTGCTTTTGGGCGTCTCCCCTCTCCTTTATTGTGTTATATATATTTTTGGGCATCTAATAGGTTTGCAAAGTGAAAACAGCTGGATTATAGTCGCCCCTTTACTTCTGTAATCTATCACCATCACTATGTGACACGCGGCATAATGCTCGCCAGGCGGCTACTGTGGCACGCCCTCAGACCAAGCAAGTTATACAGGAAATTTAATAACGTTAGAGCCCCTCCAGGCGGTCAGTGGACATAAAGTTGTTACTGTGATGCTCAGTTAAACGTCATGAAACATAAATGTGTTACAGATTAATAACTCACCACTCTGAAACTCTTGATCCAGTCTAGGTTCTGAAGCTGGTTCTGATTGTTCTGCCTGTGATTCAGGATCAGACTCAGGCGCGAACAAGTACGGCTGAACCGAAGCCGGGTTACCGTTTTTGGATCACACTACCCATCTTGTCAGGACCCGCCCTACTCTGCTTCTGATTGGCTACCTAGGCACTGTGCATGTGTAACTAACTACAAAGATCTAATAGAAGTAAGATGCTTCACTAAAACAGAGCGTTAAACACACCGGGTGAAAACGTAGCTGCAGCAGTGTGCAGTACGACAACAATGTGGTAACCAAAAACCAAAATAAAATGATGAACCTGAAAATCAGCACAATGTGACCTCTTTAACATTTTATTGTTATTTCGTTAGTTTCATTGCGTCTCTGCTGGATCTCTGTTAATAAATATGTATGTACTCTTGATGATGTTCTTAGATAAATTCAATAAAACGTCACTCAGTTCACGAGCTGAGTTTGAGAACAGACATCAGGTTTTCGTTTATAGTGATTTATTGTTAAATCTTCACAGTATCGCACACACAGCAGGAAGGTTACATCATTTATTCCAAAAACATTTAATTTAAAATGTGATTCGGGTCATTGAAGGACGGAACTCCAACTTTGGAGGAAATTAAAAAGGGAGTTGATCAAAGTCTTGTTTGATTAGATAAGTTGATTAGAATGTGGTTTATTGAAAAAGTATATCAATTCAAAAGGTGAAGTTAGATCACATTTGATTCATTAGTTTATCTGCAACTCAAATCATCATCCTCACTAACAGACAAGAGAAAATCTTGAGAGCATCGCAGTGCTGAGCGCTTAACTGATAATAAAGTGTATGTAAAGGAGCATCTGACATTTAGTACAATCTGTGTGTCCAGTTCAGAGTTGAGCACATGAAATGTTCATCCACACAGATTCATCACTCACTCTGTCGCTTTTGGTGTTGAGCTTCTTGTCCTTCAGTGCCAGTTTAGATTTTTATGTTTTTACAACCTTTTTAGGTTTGTTTGTTTTAGGTGATTTTGACAGTTTGACATATTTAAGTCTGTTTTAAAGTGTCCTTGTTTTCAGTGTTTTTTGTTTCCTTTCTGGTGGACAAGCTATGTAATGGAGCTTCTAAATGAGCTCAAACACGTTTTTGTCATTTACACGTATTGATCAGGCCAAAGCTACAAGCTACACTTAGCTCATACTGGTCAATAAATCGGCACTCCGATTTATCAGTTGGGGTCTACTGCATAATAAGTACCTTTAAAAAGATTCTCAAAACCAAAAACAAAGCAATATCCCTTTTTATATTACCATTTAGAAAGCATAATAAAAATGTCGAAATATTTCATAAGCTGGATTTCCCTATCATCCTTGTTTTATTTGCTGTTTTATTTCTGGGCCACGAACACGTCTGAAACCTAATTTCTGCTGGATGATTTTTGTGAACTAAAGTAAAACTTAAGGTTGAATGGAAGAAAGAAGATTCTTCCAAAAAGTGTCAGAAGGAATTGGAAAATGGTAAGTAGTAAAGTCCAATATGTGATATGTAGCTGATGGACTAAAAGTGCTATATGTGCCTATTTGGTCCTTCAAAATGCTTCTGAAACACAACAACATCGTCTCAGCAGCCGAACAAGGTCTGACGTCGTCACTCACACGGTCCAGGATCACTTGCAGTCGCAGAGCAGCGCGGCGCCTCGCAGGGTCCAGTGCTCCGCCGGCTGCACGCTCCTCAGCTGCAGAGAGAAGATGAAGTTTAGGTCGGTCCGACGCGGTTTCTTATAGACCGGACACAAGTACAGGCTGACCGCCGCCGCCGGCCGCTTATTGTCCGCCATGCTGGCTGAGCTGACGGCGTAGACGTGGACCACAGGGAGGGGAGTGAAGAGGACCTGAGGGGAGACAGCAGTGAGGTTCATCATCAACATTCATTTGTTTCATTTATTTATCTTTTCATTTAGTTCATTCTTTTAGTTTTATTATTCATATTTTGGAATTATTTTTCATATAATTGTTTTTATTAATTTCTTTAGCATGTTTAATTTTTCTTTTTTAAATTATTTATTGTTTTATTTTATAATATATTATTATAATTTATTAATGTAGAAACAGTCTAACCTTGGGCGGGGCCTCAGTGAGTTTGGCGCTGCGCCGGTCCCATCCCGCCCCGTCCAGAAAGAGCCCATAGATGTAGACTCCGCCCACATCCTCTGGGGGCGGAGCTGACACATCTTCCCTCATCATCTTGGTGACATCGTTGCTAAGGGTGACTGTATCCAAGGCCCAGCCCCTGGACAGGTTGGAGCGGGTCGTCTCCTGGCGCATGGCGGTCAGAAAACCCTTCGAGAAGAACACACACACGTAAAGATGATTGGACGGGACTGAGGCTTCTCATCCTCTTTGCGTTGACGCTGTCTGAACCGACCTGTGGGTTGAAGAAGCCGGTGAGCCAGAACTGGTTCGGTCGGCCGCCGCTGATCCAGCCGCTGAGCTGCTGGTTCCTCTCCAGCAGCTCACTGAACCAGAAGCCCAGCGTCGCCGACGGCCAGCTGAGCCGCAGCCACAGGCGAGGGATCCGAGCGTCGAACATGCAGTCGAGGGCGTCGCGCAGGTCCTCCGACATGATGATGGTGCCTGCAGACACGAACGGAGACACGTGACCTTACTGCTGTCTCATTGTTGACATTTTGCGTTGTCTGCTGTAACTGACCGTCAATGGCCAGTCTGAGGTCGGTGAGCGTGCTCCGTACGCTCTTGATGACTCGCTGCATGCGGTCCACTTCCTGTCGCAGGAAGATGTTCATTGGCTGAAGTGGACCCATCTTCTGCAGTTGACCTTTGACCTTCAAAACACAGTTTTTTTCGTGTGTCCGTGTGATTATGTTGCTTGATTATGAAAGATTTTGCTTTTTAGACAGAAAAAGTTACTACTTGGTATAAATTTGTTCTATGTTGATGGGATTCAAAGTGGGGTATGTGATTCTGGAGAAATCCAGAACCAGGACAGATAACA
This sequence comes from Lepomis macrochirus, assembly GCA_024633595.2. Classification (NCBI taxonomy): domain Eukaryota; kingdom Metazoa; phylum Chordata; class Actinopteri; order Centrarchiformes; family Centrarchidae; genus Lepomis; species Lepomis macrochirus. Next base: position 8,207,367 of record JALXJV020000011.1, on the reverse strand, counting down.
TGAGATAGAGCGAACAGCGACACAGCCAGTAGTTAACTAATGTTAGCAAAGTTAGCATTCTGTCGCAGCAGCAGTGCGGGACGTCCTGGACGCAGACATCATGGCTGAAATAGTGTTGTAGGGTTCTGTGCACTTCCTGTTTACAGAGCTGAGTGCAAACGCTGGATCGTTTTTCAGTGCACAGAATGGACAAGAAGACGTGTCCTGATTAGAATCACCGACACCACTTTTCAACCAATCAAAGTGCTTTACATTACATGACATTCACTGAGCCACAGCTGCCCCAACAATCGATTATTATTTATTATTGATAATAATAATAATGTTGATGTAAATTAACCATCAGGTTTTTTCAATTTTCACTCAAACAGCCTTTAAACTCGTGTAACTAACGATATGACACTTATGATGTGATAATTATCGATATCTAAAGATATTAAACTTTTTATCGTGATTGGGCCACATCGTCCAGCCCTGTGTTGATGATGACAAAGTTCAGTACACACAGTATAACTTTTCATCCAGATGAGCCTAAAGATCTTTACTAACATAAAAATGAAAAGTGCAAAAGTGTAAAACAAGATAAAATGTAGAGAAGGGATATTCTGATACATACACATTTGATTTTAAACGACCAGTCTGCTCTTTTAGGGTCTACAGATAAATCATTTCACTTCAGAACATTTCAACATGGCAGCCTGCAGGGTGGCATGCAGCAGAAAGGGCAGGCGGCCTGAAGTGGCAGGTATCTCTTTCAGCTGATTAACAGCAGCAGGTGGTGGAAATGCTGTGGTAAAGTTTAATTTCACCTTTTTACAGAGACAGAACACAACCTTTTTCTATTCAAGCCGAGTAAAACCTGTGTTAGTCTGTCTTGTGGCGGGATTTGGGTTTTGGAGCTCGCCCGTCCAGCACCAAACACACACCTCATGGGGCACGTAGTCCGGCGGGAGCTTCTCCAGCATCTCACTGGCCAGCCTCTGCACGCTGGCCTCTCTGGTCTCCCCGGCCCCACCTCCGCTGTCCTTCGGTTGGATGTTGATGATGGTGCTGAGCGTCTCATTGGCCAGGTTGGTCTGGTAGGTGATGTCAGCGTTGGGGTGGAGCCCGAAAACCTACCAATAAAACAGGTTTGAGCTTGCGTCTCAGCTTGGGCCGTCCGGCCTTTGTGTTTTAAAGCTGCCGTGTTTGTGAGCTCTGACCTCAGGTGAGTCCACCAGCGGCAGGGCCTCGATGTGCTGCAGGACGTCCTGGACCGTCTTGGCCTTGCCGGGGATGGTGTAGCCCTTATAGAAGCAGAACTTGTCGCTGAAGGTGTTCTCGCTGAACCAGACTTGAGTGAAGGTGTTGAGGAGATGTTTGTCCAGGTCGTCTGTCACCCGGCCGCCATACTGGACCTCACCTGGGTTTGACATGAAGAAACAGGGTCAGGGGGAGGCGTTTAAAGAAAGTGTAGTATCTTGCTGTGTAAGGAGATGAAACGTAATCTGTTTCAGGAGTTTGTCATCTTGTAGAATAAAAAGCAGAGCAGATTTAAAAAGGGGTCTAACCCAGCATGTAGCGCAGGCAGCTCCAGTTGACTCCTCTCTTTGAATCCAGGTCGTCCAGGTGGTTCTGCACAAACTGCATGCTGGAGGTAAAATCAGCCTGGTTGAACTCGTAGGGGATGTTCCAGCCGAGAGGTCCGAACTTCCGACGCTCCTAAAGAAGGACAATGACAGAAAAAAAACTGTTAAGAAATATTATTTACAAACTTTATTATTCAGTTCTCTGAGATCCGATCTTATAGAGACTCTTTAAACTTTCTGTAAAAAGGACGTGAATGTGGTGGTTTCCTGCTTGCAAACAGACCTGCACAGTAGTGTGGAGGAAGGCCACAGCGTACAGCAGAGGCTTCCACTGAGGGAGGTTGCTGATCTCTAACTGATCCTGAGTGACGCCATTAAAAGTCCTCTTCAGACCGGCTTTCATCCCTGATGAAGACAAACGGAGGTACAGATATAATTACAGCAGAGAGGGGGAGAACTTATCTAGCATCTCTCCAGATTATACAATTAAATGAATGAATGTATCAATGATAAATCAAACCGTAGCTCAGAGCTCCAGAAGCCTAATCTATCAGAAAATCAGTCTGTTAAGCAGCAGGAGGAAATATAATGAAGCTGAGGACGAACACAAAGGACAAGGTCAATAAAGAAAGGAGCTAAAGGAGTTAAGGAAAGAGTTTCTCACCAAGAGGAGGTTCATTGGTGAACTTGATGGAGGACTGAAGGAAGGTGATGGGGAACCTGTTCAAACGCAAACACAGTGAAGTTATAGCTGTCCAGTCTGGACTGTGCGAATCCAAAGACACGACTTCTGGTTTAAGCTAAAAAGACTTCTGTTAAGAATGTACTTCATCATATCCACCTAAAAACAGGATCAAGTTCAGGATCAAGTGCTGGACTGAGTTAGTCAACTTATTGACGGAGGACGCCAGCGGGCCACCCTCTCATCAGTTACCTGGGGTGCACGTCGGTCGTCAGCCACACCCGGAAACCTTTGTGGACGCTCTCTGGCGTTGCTACGGTGACCGTCTCAAGCAGCTCGTCCAGGAAGTCCAGTCCCAGGTGGCAGTTCTGGAGGAGGAGCCAGCCGCCGTCCGTCATGCTGTTGGCCAATAGCCTGCGAGCGTGAACCTCTTGGCCCTGCCCCATGGAAATGGGACGGCACGGCGTCCCCTGCAGGCGGAGAACAGGACTGTTCATCTGTACATCCCTTTGTTCTCATGCTCACATACACAACACTCATTCATTTTTTTACATCCACAGTTTGTTGTTTATCTTTTTTTAGCGAAAGACAAGTCTGATCTGATTTTTAGGCTGATAGTAAAAAAGTCAGAGAACGATTATTGCCTGGTTTGTACTGATCAGTATCACTGACACATTCACAGGTTTGAAAACTGATTCTAACGAGCTGTTAACCCTTTGCATTCGTTCATCCCAGGTGTTCACCTTGTTCTTGGCCAGTCTCTCTATGTTTTCAGTCGGGTCGGAGCCCATCGACAGCAGACAGACCATCGGCGTCCTGCTGTCACTCTCTGCCAACATGGCGTCCAGATCCAGAACCAAACCCTCAGCATACTGTTGACCCAGAGACTCCGAGATGTAGCGACGCGCCTGGTCAACACACACAAACACACACACACTATTTCATAAACTCACACGCCTGATACGTTTAAATAAATGCTCCAACTATAAGCATTGTATCTCTGACTGAGAGCATCACACAGCTGTAACATTTCAATCTGTTAACATCTCTAACTTTTAGTCTCCTTTAGGTCTTTTTCCTAATCTGTGTAAACAAATATCTGCAGAATGAAAGAGACAAGTGTTCTGGTTTCCGTTTCTAAACGTTTGCAGCTCAAGCAGTATTGACCCATCCAGTATGAGCAGGCTTTGGTTGCATGCAGGTAAACAGTTCGTGTTGAGAGCAAAACAGGCAGAACCCGTTAGCCGAAATGCAACCAGCAATAGTCTGATGATGATTTAGCTTTTTTTCAATCAGGAAACCCGAGAAACTCTTTTAAAAATGAATCTGCATTCAAATCATCATCAGATGGTAGCCGGTGGGTTCCAAGATTGCTCTGTAAACAACGTCCGCTGTAGGAAAACAAAGTCTTGGCCCGGATCTGTAACTGGCTGGTGACCCCAGAGGCTAAACTGAGCAGTCAGACCTGAGCGGTGGTTCGGTCGGGACACCAGCTCCGGATGAGCAGAAGCTTCCGGAAGGTGTCAAGCTTTTCCTCGTACCCATCGGGCAATGTGGCGTCCTCTGGCGCCGGACGGTCGAACCACGTCCTCCAGGCACGCTCGTTCTGGCTCACCTGGACACAAGGAAACAAAGTCAGTAAGGTAGGTGTTCCAGCTTCACGTGCTCTAACTGTCCGGGGATTTGGGTTTACCTGGTTCAGGATCTGGAAGAATGGCGGCAGCCTGGACAGCTGCACCAGGTTGAGCCAGGTCTGATCCAGAATCCACCGCCGTGGTTTGGATTCTACAGAGTTCAGGTCCAGAGAGGCTCCGCCTACACGCAAACAGCATTTTCTGTCAAATTATTTTGGTAAAATAAGAAAAGGACGGAGAGGAGGATGAGGAAGAGTTTGGGTGTGCAACCTTTGACGAAGGTCAGCACCTCGGGGTGCGAGATATTTCGGGCCTGCAGGTCGATCTTTAGCGCCAACAGCAGAGTGAACAGCAGTTTGTGCTCTTCGTACAGACTCCTGGCTGTGTAACAGTACACCTGAGGAAGGTACTCAGTCAGTTACAGCTGCAGTGTACAGCTCGTCCAACCAGCCTGAATCATAGCGTGGTCTTATACGTTACATTTTCTAGTATTAAAGAAGTAGGTCAGAATCTTTGCTTTGGACTTAAACCCGTGCTGTGAGCTCACCTGGTAGGTGAGGAAGTTGATGATGTTGCTGATACGTTTGGAGGTGAGCTGTGACTTGGCGGAGAGCTGCATGGACGAGTCGAAGAGCCCCAGGAACTGTCGCAAAGACGTCTGGTACATGACGTTGACCAGCGACATTTCCACAATCAGGAAGTAGAGGATGCTCCCCCTGGTGGCCACCGGCCGGTACTCCTCCCTGGCCTGGTTGATCTTCACCTCCGTCTCTGCTGCAACCGACAGCTTCTCACTCACCTGGAAGACGAGAAGATTGTTTTCTTCATCGTTAGTTTATGTTGCTTCGGCCACCAGTTGTTCATCCGCATTGAAATATGTCTAACAAAATACAAAGAGCCAACAGAGACAGCGAGCAGTACCTCCTGAGCAGTGGTCTTGGTGACCCTTAAAACCTCGATCAGAGACTGGTCCTCCACCAGGGACCCCTGGGTGCTGGTCAGCCTGAACAGCAGACTGTCCTCCAGCTCCTGCATCTTCCTCTTGTTGGATGTCACTTCCTCTAAGAGCTTCACTCGCTCCGCCTCCAGCTCCTGTTGGGACCCACAGGGTCAGATTCATGTTAATGTAGAAGTTGACTTTGAAAGTGTCTGTTCTGTATGTGTCTGTGTGAGTTGCTCACATAAATAATTCATAAGAATTTTAGTTAACTAGCCCTCTATTGGCCCGGTGACGTCACCTGTTTCTCCAATAGTATGACCCGTCCCAGCAGCTGGTCCTCCAGGCCTCGCTGGGTGACGGTGAAGTCGACCACAGCCGTCCTGGCGCTGACCTCAGGGCTGTACGCCGGGTTGGCCAGTTTGGTGGTGATATAGAGCGTGAAGCCCTTCATCACATCCACCTCCTTATCGCCGACCTTCACCTGCAGGGAGAAAACCACGTTAACTAACTGATGATTGGAGAGATGTGACCTGACAGAATGTGTTATTTTTAGATTCATGTAGGGAAGAAAGTGAAGTCACAGAAGTCCTACTTTATAAGTTGATCCAGACTTCATGTAGTTTTTGTCCAGTATGTTGTCCAGGACAGGGTCCAGTTCCTCCCCTACGTCCTCCAGCAGCAGGGGACGCCCCAAAGACAGACTGTCCTCCAGGTGGGAACGGAAATATTTATGGTTCAGAGACGTCACCTGAAACACAGAGGACCACCACCACTCAGGAAGGCACTGAGATCGATTTTGACCTCCTGGTTCTTTGTCTCGTCTCTTCTTCTTTCTACACACGAAGATTTATAACATTTATTTAAAACCTGTAGCTGCTGGTTTCTCTCTTTGTTCTGGATCCAGGTCTTGCCCTGGCCCTGGGGGTCTATCAGCAGCGGGTATCGGGACGCCTTCGTCACCACGATGCCGTTCTGGATGGACAGGTCGTCGCTGGGTAAACCCTGCAGGTTCCACTCGCTCACTGTGGCGTTGTCCACCAGCAGACCAATCACGTTCAACTCCTGCAGACAGCAGGTGGATTTATTCGGTAATTATCAAAAGTTTTTGGTAAAAAGTTCAGTTTGGTTTATGGAAGAAATGATGAGTTCTGGATCCAGCAGCGCCGCCATGTGGCCACCTATGAAACTGCTGAACCATGAAGTGTAGAAATGTTTGATGGATTTTGTGGCTCTGAAATTTACCATCATGTTTTACATGATGTTTGACCGTTTTTCACCGCTCCACCTACGAGTTTCAGTTTTGCTCTACACAACCTGCTTTAAAGGCATTTAAACTCATTTAAAACTTTAAAATAAAAACATGTTAACAAAAACCTTGTGGGTGACACAGTTGGCAGGCTTCAACACACGGAGAAAAATCTGCACCGTCGCTGCGTTTAAAGAGACATTAAGTGAAATAAAGCTGAAGGAGCTGAGGGAGCTCAGTGAGCCGTGAAGTCTTACAGGGTCGAAGGGGATGAGTTTCTCCTCCATCTCCTTCTTCCACAGCTCCAGCAGCAGGCTGCGGTACTCCTGGTTAAAGGGGCCAGCGTAGGACAGGAAGCCAGCGGACAGAAGCACGTCCCCGACCAGGTGCTTGATCTGAGTCTGGAACCCTGCGCTGCTGTCGGTCCAACGAACCTGAAACAAGACCAGGATGGAGAGGGACGGAGGGATGACTGAGGGCTGGATGAAAGGTTAGATGGATGGAAGGATGATGAAAGTGTAAGAAGCTGACCTTCTCTCCTCCCAGCCCGTCGATCAGAGCCGTGGCGTTGGCCATCTTGCGGCGGCAGGCCTGAGCGTCGTCCTGCAGGTCCTGCTTCTCCTTCATGGCAGCATCATAAAGCGCCTGAAGTTCAGCAGAACACGTATTTATAAGTTTTAAAATGAACATGAACTCTGTCGCTAATGCAGGAAGAAAAGAAAATACAGAGGCACGGACAAACAAAAAGCGTCTCTGATGAGTGTTTGACCTGCACTGCGTCCAGCTCCTGCTGTTTACTGTCCAGCTGCTCCTGAGCTTTAGAGAGTTCGGTCTGAGCGACCACCAGCCGAGCCTCCTGCAGGGCCAGGTTAGCCTGCGCACACACATGTTTGATTCATCGCTGCACAGTAACATCAACATGTCGTCTTGTACAAAGCCTCAGTAAACACTTGACTCCTCCGTGCGCACCTTCAGAGGCAGCACCTCCTTGTTGATGGCGAAGAAGTCGGCCATGGCCTCAGTCCAGGAGCAGAGTCCAGCCACGTTGCCGCAGATCCTCTTGGCTGACTCCAGGTTGTAGTCGTCCATCTCCAGGTAGGGAGCGAGCAGCTCCACCACCTCCTCTGTGATGGAGTCCTGCAGCACAAACACACAGTACACAAGAGTAAAGTCAGCAGATACTAAGATCTTCTGTCAGCTATTGTCACTTCTGATGGATGTTCTTTTATTTATAGACTGAACCTTAAATGGAATAATTGCAGGTATAAGTGTTGCACCTTCCTGGACGCTGCAAACAACTCAAATACAGATGGAGATATTTGTAGCGTAACTGAAGGATCATGTCAGCACATCACATTAAAATATCCTGGAACAAAGCCAACATCTTATAGTGAGAGTGAAGGACACAGACAGTTCAGGGTCTGTCCAGCTCTAAACATGTCAACAGGCAGCTCAGCAGGCCTGCAGCACAGAGACACACACAGAGTGTAAAAGCAGGTGATGAGCAGGGAGTTTCCCTCTGACACACACTGACACGCCGTGAAGAGTCTGTGTGCTGTTGTGCATCTATCTTTGAACCCGTTTGAGTGTTAGACCTCGACTGAGAGCGCATTTTGTCAAGTCGTCACTTCTTCATGCCGCAGTATGAAGGTTCATGAAACCTGGAATAACTGATGTAATCTGTCCACTCGTGACAGACCATCACTGTTTAAGTGTGTTAAACTTATTTCCAGCTCTCTCTCTCTGTTAGCTCTGTGTTTGGTCTCCACCAGCTCCTGAGGGAAATATCTGCCTCTTTAGCTGCTAAATGCTCCCTGATGCTCACCAGCTGCTCTCTGACTGAGGCTGTCAGCTGTTTGCTGCTGAGCAGCTTTGTGTACAGAGGCTTTTTGCAGCTTCTTCTACAGAAACGACGCTCTGAGAGCTGAGAGTGAACCAGGACAGGAAAACTGCAGCCGGAGAGACAAACAAGGAGCTGGAAGAAGCTGCAGATTCAGCTGATGATTCTGTACCAGAGTCACTTCATACAGTGTTATTATAAAAATATCCTTTATGGCTGCTTTAAGGTTATAATCAGGTTTAAGTTACAGTTACTATATTATAGTTTGGAGATAGTTTCTCTTTACTGAGAAAGAGAATTAAGTCCGATAGTTGCAGACTTTGACATGATTTTTCATTAAATCTACTGTAGATAAAAATACAGTCTCCTAAATCCCAATAAACAGGACATTGTCTCCTCTAAACTGCCCCACAGCATGTTTTTAAACAGCACATGAAGCTGAAATGATTTAATACAGATGAATAAAACAGGTAAATTATTTATTTGGCCTCTTTGACTGTAACTGGCCTTGTTTATTGTAACATTAACTTACTAATTAAAATGATCTGTCATCACATTCAATGTGAAAACTGATTTATAAATCTTATATTTATTAATATAAAATAACATGCAGGCCCATATTAATACAAGTGAGTGTGTGTGACCTTGCTGAAGTTGAGCAGCATGCTGAGGAAGGACGAGTTCTGCATCAGCTTCATGGCCTCGGGCCACGAGGGTCGAGGACAAGGTCGCTCAGGGTCAGCCGTCACCGTGTCGATCTGACAAACACCAGCGAAGGAAAAAAGCGAGATGAAAGCAAAGAGTCCCAACATGTCTGAATATCTGAAACCAGGCGGTCCCACCTTCCTCTGGAACAGCAGCAGAACGGCGTCCATGATCCTCATGATGAGATGAGGAGGCTTCTGCAGCTTCCTCACGGTGGCGATGTCTGCTGGTTTAATGGTCTGCAGAAACACAGGAGGTTTAACTGGAGGCGATGTTTGAGGAACAAACCACTCATTCAGCATAAATCACCTCTTCACTTCAAACGCTGTGTGTGTGTGTGTGAGAAAGAGCTTGTTGTACTCATGTTGTGGGGACATAAATCTCTTTACACAGTGACGTTGTGGGGACTCTCCTTCCTTTAGGGGACAAAATGCAACTCCATATATTTTAAATCATTAAATCTTTGGGTGAAGATTTGTTTAAAGTTATGGTTACAGTAATTCATCAGGAAATTAATCTAAGTCAATGTAATGTCCTCTGAAGTGATGGAAACATGACGTGCGTGTTGTGTGTGACCTGTAATGCCGCCTCAGCAGCCTCCAGTGCTGGTTTTGCAGCTTCTAGTTTGGACTCTGCAGATGTTTTATCAGCTTCAATCTCGTCGACGATGAGCTGAGCTTTGTCCTTCACCTTCTGCACCTGCTGCTTCACCTGAAGAGAGGGGGGGTCAGATTATGTCTAACAGACCAGCTACAGAGCGACATGTGGTGTTTGTGTTCAACCCTTTTGATTTATGTAACGTGATGTTTTGTCTCTCTGATGGTTAAACTCTAAGAACGGTTCAGTTCTCTCTCCATGTCTTTTGTTTCTTGGACCTTTTCAGCAGCCTGAGCTTTGGCCGTGACCTCCTGCAGGACTTTATCCGCCCTCTGGGAGGCGACATCGAGCTCCTGCTCCTTCGCCACCAGCTCCTCAGAGAGCTGAGACACCGACTGCTCGGCCTCCATCAGTTTACTCAGACCTGCAGAAAACAGCAGCAGATGATGAGCAGCAACACTCACACCTGTTCAGACCTGACCTTCAGTCTACAGATGTCAGTGTGACGCAATCGTCATCATTTTCATCATCAATAAATCTGCCGATAAACACAATCATTTACTCTAGAAATAATTTGTCACAGTCCAAGGTGACGACTTCAAACACTACTAATCCCAAAGAGTTGTTGTTGCTGTAAACTGTTGTAAACAGTTATTTTGTATTTTGCATTATAAAGAGTTGTGTTTCTGTTATTTATGTTACCATTATTGATATAAATGGGGTGGACAAAATAATACAAACACCTATCAATATAAGGAAACATTATGACCTCCACAAAGGAGGATTTATTGATTGACCATGAAGATCTTTGAGAAGCGACTGTCGAGCTCTGACGGCAGATTTTCCACCTTTAAGTCAGCACACATTCGTGTATACGGTAGGAAGTGTGAACTAGATCAAACCCCGTTACCTGTTTTCATGCGCTCGGCCAGCGTGCCGACGTGAGCGATCTTCTCGGCGTAGATGACCTTGTAGCTGTCGATGAAGGACAGGTAGGATTTGGGCGTCACAAACGTTTGACGGCGGAAACGCTCAAAATACTCAGTGCATTTTTCAGCCACCAGGTCCTGCAGGTACAGAGGTCACGTGATCAGTCAGCTGGACGTGCCGATACTACACACCTGACCACATGCACAGCGAGCAGTACCTGGAAGGTTCCCATGGTGACCACCACGCTCTGCTTCACATCCTCTGAGCAGCGGAGGTCCCGGTACTGAGACAGGAAGTGATGCGATACGGCCACCAGGGCGTCCCGAGGCCAGCGCTGGAACCAGTCCACCGTGCAGCCAGATATAAGTCCTGGGAACTGTTCAGGTCAGAGGTCAGAGGTCAGAGGGGCTCCTACAGCACACGGAGTCAGCCAGACCTGATCCAGCTCAACTCACCTTTAAGGCACGAGTCCGAAACTTTTCCCCGACCGGCGAGAAGCAGAGGACGACGTGGAGGTTGCTCCGCACGCGGGACAGGAAGAAGTCGTAGAGGTTTTCTGAGGTCGGAGGTCGGCGAGGGTGCTGTCTCTTCATGACAGGAATCAGGTCCTGAGTGATGTCGTCCAGCTCGTCACGAGCGAACAGGTTGGAAACTTCACCGCTCGCCAGGACGTTGTTCATGTATTCTGTGGGAGAGACGGTTCAGGAGCAGCTCAAACTAGACAACTGCTGGGCAGATATTTATGGATATTCATGGTGTCCAGAGGATGATCCCAATCACTGTGACCTTTCCTCTTCCTCCTCCATCAGGACAAAATTGCAGATATTTGTGTAATTTATCGATGACATTCGCTTTTTCCTCAGAGGACGAGACCATTTAGACTTTTAGCCACCCTCAGGACAATCTGTACTGTTTTAGCTCCACCACTAGTGAGAATAGTGAAATGATTTGTTATTCTGGCTGTAACAACGCAGCCTGCAGACGGTCAGGTACCCAGGAAGGCCTCGTCCTTAATGTCGTTGTCGGTGAAGAGGAACGTGACTCCTTTTCCCTGCTGACCAGCGATACGATACAGGGCCTTCAGATCCTCCAGCAGGTTACTGCTGCTGTACGACCTGCAGGACACACGCACCAATAACCTGAGTGGACGTTTGTGTGGATGATCAGAAATATTCACAAACACAAGTACAGAACATGTTTTAGACTTTTTTCTTCATCTGGATCAATGACTGCCTCCAGTGCAGCTGCTGCTGGGTTCAACATCAGACACATCAGACTCATGCATGAACACACATTCATATGGACAGTACTTATCCTCTCCACCCTCCCCAACTCACACACAAAATAAAAACAAACAAACATTGTTAAGATAAACTGGTCGAGCTGGTGGCCCGAGTTTTAAGGTTTGACTTTGGTGGGGGTCTTTGTAGAACCTGTCGTCTCATTACTGTGGACTCCCTAAAGCAACTAATTAAACTAATTAAAACAACGAACACATTCTTCGTGATGGAGGTGTGTGTCGTGTTTCAGACCTGGTCAGTGTGATCTGGAAGGTTTGGTATCCTGCGATGAACGACGCCAGCCTCGTCAGACTCTGCTTCCCCGACCCCCCGACCCCGACCAGGAGGGCGTTCCCCTGCGGCGTCCGCAGGATCCGCGAGATCCGCATGAGGTGTGTCATCGCGTCCTGCCATTGGACGAAACAGAGAGGGTCGTTAACCAATAGAAAAACAGAGAGGGCCAACAGATAAATGTTCTAAAGCAGAGAGAGCTGCATGTTTTAAAAGTTATTAAAGTGTTAATGTGAACGTCACCACCATCGCTGGTTTGTTTGATCCATTTGACCACAGCGCCGGTGAGAGTCACTGGATGTTCATCAGGTGAGCAAGTAAGCCAGAAATGAGCCAATTACAGAGCTTCTAATGCTACTTTGTGTGTTAGCCACTGACTGCTAACTTTAAAGCTGATATCCATCAAGATGTGAACAAAGTCCTGAGTGTTTCGTCCATTTTAAAGCTGCTCAGGAAAAAAAGGTAACAGAGTTTGTGGTTTGGATGAACCCCTTTACCTTGAAGAAGACCAGGTCCATGACTCCGCCCCTCACCGCCTCGTTGTACTGCTGCTGGAGAACAGACAGCCGCTCTGCCAGAGCATCCAGTGACGGGATTGGCTCATACATCTGTCAATCATATCAAATATTACAGGTCCAAACCATCAGAGGGATCAGAGGTCTGCTTTGTAATGTTACTGTACTGATGTGTGACAATTTTTATATTTTAGAAAGTCAAAAGTTCTGAGCACAATCACACAAAAACGTGATTTACTCTAATTAAAACATGATAATAACCAAAAAACATGATGAATGAACTGGTTTGAGCTGAGGACCTTCGGAGCTTCCAGCTCGATGTCTTCAGGTTCGTCTCCGGTCGCCTCTGGAGCTTCACGCAGGAAGTCCACAAAGCAGCTGTTCCACTGAGCATGCTCAGTCAGAGCTCTCCCATGATCCTCCACTGTGATCTGAGGAGAGGAGGGTTAGAGGAAGGAAAATGGATGTTTGTGTGCGATGTTGACACTGTTTGTCTTCAACATCACAGGAATGTCATGATGCAACACAGGACAGTATGGAGAAAAAAATCTGCCTGTTGCTGTTTTTTCAATTTTGTCATATGAAACTTGTATTATTATCCATGCATGGCACCATCATATACTATGTATGTATTTATTACATTGTGCATATCGAGCGTCTTACGATGTCTGTAGCAGACAGAATATTTCCAGGACTGAAACACTGCATTAACCAAACCTCACACACCTTCTCCATGATGCTGTTGAAGGTTTGTCTGTCGCTGCTGTCGATGAATCGATCAGCGATCACTCTGCTACACTCATGATGGAAGAGAGCAGAGAGGAGCTCAGAGCTCTGACACACCTCAGACGTCACAGTCAGGATCCCCTGAAATACAACACACACACACGGTGACGTGTTCACACAAAGGAACAGAAACACAACACAGATGTTTTAAATAAAATACTACATTACATGTGAAACATGCATCTAAAACTTTGCTCAGTTGCAAAAGTATTTGCAGTTTGATGTTCAGAAATACCAAAATAAAGGTCCTCATACTGCAGAATGAACAGTGTAAGATGATCGATGTGTTAACATGTCTGACTGCTGCATTACACTGCTGATTTTCATGTGTTCAGATCAGCTGACTGATTTCCTGAGAGGTCAGACAGACTGTCAACATGTTAGGTCTCATACACACTTAAAGATGTTTTAGATGATACTGACACAAATGTGCTGTCAGTCAGTGGTATGGAAACTATCTCTCTAAGTGGAAATACTGAAGAAAAGAAGAACCTCTAAAGAAACAAAAGGCAGAAAGTGTTTTGCTTCAGAGGTATTCAGACTAAATGACGTGTGTTTTCTACCTGCCAGATTCTGCTGAGGTCCCTCAGGTTGAAGATGTAGTGAAACTTTGCAGGAGACGGTAACATCTGAGCAAACGCAGAGGAGAGAAGCGTGTCATTAGGCTTTGATTGAATCTGGTCAACAGCTGGTGGCTGAACGCATTTTAACTGTGCGCTTCAACAAATATTTTTTCCTGAACAATATTATTATCATCAATACTTTTCCTACCATATGACCCCGGACTTACTCCATGTTTTTCAGAGCTGAGAAAGTTTTTAGATAAGTGATGGAAAAACTGGATTTTGAATTTTTTTTAAATAAAATGCCAGAAAGATGAACAGAAGGGTTTTTTGTTACAAAAAAAGTAAAACAAATCAGGTACAAGATGTGAGCATGTAAGGTAGAGAAAGAAGTCCGAAATGTTTTACCTTGGCCTTCACGGCCTGCCACACCCGCCTGGTGGTGGGTACGAGGGTGGCGGCGAGGTCGCAGACCCCGGCGGGGAAGCCTCTCTCTGGGCAGAAGTATCCCTGAGCCACAGTGCTGAAGATCTTATCAATGGAGGAGTTGGAGGGCAGCGTGCAGTTAAAGATGGAGAACTGCCTCTTCAGACGCTGCGGGATGTCGTTCCGCCCGCCGCCCGGGTGGATCATGGCCGCCACCAGCTGTAAAAGGTTATTACACTCCTGATTCAGTCATTTAGAGTGAAGGCATCATCCAGCTTTAATACTGTTTATGATTCAGAGAGAGGCCATTTGAACCAGGACAGTCTAACCCAAATAACCTTTCTTAAAATATACGTCTGTTTAGAGAACTGTTACTGACAATAAATACACAACATACAGTGTGTACTTGTGTGGGTGCACAACCAAAAAATCTCCAGGCTCTGATGACAAGTGGATGCGATTAAAAGCTCTAAAAAAATGTAGTAAGTGGACCTTTGAGTTTTGCTCCACTACTGTTCAAAAGACTGAACCTTCATGCTGAAATCTGAATACCGATGTCGTGAAGTTGAAACTAAAGAACAGACTATTTGTAGCTGAAGGACGAAAATAAAAGTGATTTTAGAGAAGAAGCTTGATGATCCTGCAGATGTTGCCTCCATGTTGTTACCTGAACGTCCACCACAGTGATGAACTCTCCTGGACGGTCCAAACTGTAGAAACCTCCCTGCTCCATCAGCTGACGCACAATCTCATTGGTTATCTGAGGGAGACAGGGGGCCGGGATAATTCTGAATAAGTGACAAGCAAACAAGACGCAGAAGGAGAAAGGAAATGAGCAGAAATTGGCCAATCACAGAGCCTGAATCCGACCTGGTCTCCCCATTCGTTGATAACAGGCATGTTGATGTCGTCTATAAAGACCGTCATCCTGCGTCCGGCCGGCGGCCCGTAGGTGGCGCCCATTCGTTTATCGATGTAGCTCTCGATGGTTCTCTGGAACATGCTGGGCAGCGTGGCCGACGAGAAGTTCACCGTCTTACTGAGGTGGAGCTCCGGGTCGAGCTTACTGGTGTAGCCCTGCAGGGGGAGCCAGAGAGACACACACAGCATTAGCATGAGCTAACTTAACCTTTGTCTAATGGCCTCTAGATGCTGCAGGAAAACTCTCACTAGACAACATCACATCTGTCTGAGTGCAGTAACTGACAAATAAGTGCATCTGTGTTTAACAGCGTGTCAGTGAAGTGGCCCTTTGAGAGCAGGGTGCCTCCTCGGTGTTGCTCGTCTCTCTGTGTCTCACTTTGATCATGACGGTCTTGGCGGTCCCCTGCTCTCCGATCAGCAGCACAGCCTTCCTCTGCTTCACGATGGTCTGCATCAAGAAGTCCGTCCTCACGTTGTCCACGTTGGGAACCAGAATGGATGAGTAGTCTGGGATGTGGTCTTTGGGGTAGACATACTCTGGGACCTGCACATTTAATTTAATGGTTAAGATCTCAAACCAAATACCCAACATGTCAGACTGCAAAGACAACCAGAACCTTCTGACAGGATCTTTGCAGTGTGTCAAAGTGTCCTGGACCTCCGACCACGTGCTCGGTGTTTGTGAGTCTGAAGGAGACATGTTTGTAAATGTACGTAAGACACAGTTTAGTGTCCACAGACCTTGTTGGACCAGTGCTCCCACTGTCCCTGCTCGTTGACGGTGAACTCAAAGATGGTCTGGTCGTCCTGAGTGGGCGGCAGGTCTAGAGACGAGCTGAAGCGCTTCAGAGACACAACAAAGAAGACCTGTTAGCGTCCCACAGAGGACACGTCACTCCCAATAGGTGCAAAGGCAAATGTAATGACCAGGCGATCAGGTGACTGATGTTCCTTAAAAACAAAAATCATTCATAGATTAAAGAAAAATGTTGTAATGGGAATTCCATAATTGCATTACTGAACATGGTCATGTAACCTTTTGGCTCTCTGGGGCCTCTGTGTGAGAGGAAGAAGGTCAGCTGAAGGTAAATGTTTGCAGCCCAGAGGATGTTTAGATCTTAAGCGTTTCAGCTTTACAACGTTTCTGCCACGTTTCAGTATTTAGAATCTGAGTGTTCTCCACAGAGAGCGCCACCTACAGACAGAAGAAGTGCATCAACAGACAGAAAGGATTCTCACACACACACCTTTATGAAGGCCTCCATCTTGGCTCTGTCGTCCAGCTCCAGCACCGCCCCCAGAGACCACATCACCGCAAACACAAACAGCCGACCCACATCGCCACGGCAACCCTGTTTCTCCTCCGCTGCTGGGAGCAAACCCTGAACACACCAACGTGAAAAAAAAAAAACACAGAATGACCCGCGACGCCACAAACATCAGGACTCGTAAAGAAAAAGCTGACGGAGAGGAATTATTTTTACTGTGTTTACTGTGTTTCACTCCGGCGTCGTACCTGCAGCAGGTCGATGGTCTGTCTGATGTACATACACTCCAGCACCTGCATCTTAGGAGACACAGCAGTGGAGACAAAGTCCAACAAGTCCTGTAGGAGGAACAGAAAACAACATCAAAACCTTTTCTTTTTCTTCTGTCTCGATGTTCTTCAGTGCACAGATGGAGAATCTTTATAAAGAGACCCACACCATATATTTTCTCTCTGCTGTAAGGTTTAAATCTCTAAAACTGCTCATTTGTAAAGCAGTGCTGACTTCCTCCTCCTGACCTGGTAGCAGCAGGTGAAGCAGAGTTTCAGGGCGTCGGCCTGCTGGTGCGGTAGCTTCTGTAACCAGGCCTGCAGGATGGGGCTCCAGCCGAGCACCGAGGAGCTCATGAACACCATCCCGTTCCTGGACACCGTGGCCGGGGAGGCGTTGTCGATGTTGTGGGGCTCAAAGACAATCTGGAGGCCGGACACAGAAGACGCGGCTTCACTTTAGTTTCTAAACCTCCTCTGGCTCTGTTAACATAAAATGACTGATTGGGAATAATAAGTTCTCACAACACTGGACTCTGATTGGCTGACAGCAGCTGCTTCAGGTCACGTAAACCTGCTCACTGAAACATGATGGACAGACAGATGCTGTGAGGTCACCTTGCAGCAGGGAGCCATGGGGATTCGGTCTCCGTTCGCCAGCGTCAGAGTTTTATTGTCGTCCAGAACTGAGTTCAGGTTCTCGATCCAGATGGCGTCAACCGGACCATCCAGCACGATCCAGATGTATTCACCCTGAGACACACAAAGTTCTGACACACTGTACATGTCCTGCTGTGGCTTTGTTTACTTTACACTTTGGAGATGTATTTATCTTTGCAACTTTGAGATATGATGAAAACATTATTATTAATAATTCTTAATTCTCATCTTATAGTGTATCTATATACTAGTAGTATTATACACTATCTCTGTGGAGGAAAAAAGTTAAACACATCAGTACACTCATGCAACACATATCATCCAGATTAAATGAAGTTATGAAAGACTTTTTTTGAGAATCAGTTTTTAAAAAAGCTGATTTTGCAAGTCTGAGTTTGTCTGGCAGGTTATTCCACAGCTGAGGTGCAACAACAAAAGGTCCTATTTAGTCACTAATTCAGATATATTTATTTCATTCTAAAATCATTAAAATGTAATGTGATCTCTCAACTGTTTGTACAGTTTAGGGTCTGGATTGTTTACTGATTTTCTCCTGTTGAGAGCTTTATAGTAGTAGAAAGAAAATGACACTTGAATGAAACGGTTAAACATTCAGCTAAACCAACTCTGCAGCTAAAATATGGATCCACCTTCTTGGCCTTGAGAGTCTTCCTCCACAGTGTGGAGAAGATGCCGTCGGTCCAGTCGTTGGTGGTGACGTCCAGCGTGCCGAACATCTGCGGAGGCCGTGATCGCTTTGGGGTTCATCCTCATCTCCCGGTGGGGGGAGCCGCACTCTGACATGGCCTTCATCAGCATGTGGATGCAGGCCGTCTTTCCGGCTCCGCTGGGGCCCAACGTCATCATACCTGCAGCAGGACAGCTGTACTTATTCCACTGAGGATGTGTAATGATGCAGACACGTCTGCAGTAATTTAAACATTATTTTTCAGAAGGAGTTTATCGTTTATAGTTGATGTAGAGAAATTAAACAGTTTAACTTTATTTTACTGCTCCTTAAATTCATAATCTCCTGGAAGTTTTGAAACGACTAATTTAATCAGGCACATGTTTTATTAAAAAAGACAGAAGTTCAGAGTTAGGATCATTCCAAACATGAATGTGTGAGAAACCTGACATCTAGTGGTGAAAAGCAGGTACTGAACACCACCTTGTTTTTGCTGGTCATGTGTAGAAGTAAGTAACTTTTTAAAAGAACAACATAAACACCTGCTGTTTGGGCTCAGTTTGAAATGCATATCTGCTCTCCAGAAGATGGACGCTTTAGATTTTAATAACCCCACAGACCTTCTATAACACCATGTTTATCTCCACTAAAGAGATAAATCCTCAGGATTTTATTTGTTCCATACAAGAGTTTCATATTCTGTCTCAGATGATCCGTACCATGTCGGACTCGCTGCGTCTCGTAGAGCTGAACCAGTTTGAGGATCCAGGGGGGATGAGGGATGAGACCGGCCTGCTGAGCCTGACTGAAGATGGACGACTCCAAGTCTGGATACCCTGCTTTATCCAGAACTACAGAGGAGGGGGAGGATAAAAAACTCTTGATATTATCGTCAGACACAAAAAGACCTGCGATGTACACGTAAGTGGCTACTAAACTTGTGACTTGAAAATAGACAAAATAGACAGCTGCAGAATAAAGCAGTCCCTTCATGGTTAAACTCGGACACCATGGAAACGTTCATGTTCATGGATGATGTGGATTACATTCACTGACTGTGTTAGTGTGTTGCAGTGTGTTATGTAGTGAGAGATAGAAACCTACCAATACCAGGAAACAGATCGTTGATCAGACTCATAAACAGAGGCTCGTCCTCATCAACCTGCAGATGCAGAGACAATCTGTGTTACTGCTGTGAAAATATTTCAGCTCTGAAGTAAGATGGAACTCTTCAAGCTCAGAGACAAAACACAGGAACATTAGTAGCATACATGCTTTTTCCTCCTTCCAAGGTGGTAAATGTGTATTTCCCAGCATGCCTCTGTGACCAGGTAACAATGACAACAGCTGATTTAACACGATGCATGCTGGCGCTGCAAAACGTCACCATGTCACGTGACATTAAAACTTTGCAGGAGCAAGGCAGCTGCAATTTTCTGAGTTCGGCGACTGCAGTTGCTTCAACATTGCTCACATTTGACAATGAAGTCAGCAAAAGTCCTCTTGAAGCTAACGTGTGTGTTAAGCAGAGCTCCCCATTGTGGTTAATGAATAAAACCTTGTCCATGTTTTACAGATATGTAGAGTTACACATGTGGTCCTCTCTCTCCACAGTGCAGGTTACTACAGAAACAAACCCACCAGTTTGGAGAGGTTCATGTCTCTCAGGACCCTCATCACCACAGTCTTCTCTGGTTCTGATGGGTTCGATCTCTTCACGGCTCCCAGCGTCCTCAGAACCGACAAAATGTTCCTCAGACCAAAATCATAATGGACCTGTTATAAAGACATTATGGGATTATGTATGTTTTAAGCAAAAGAAATGACAAGAAACTGAGACACAAAGTCTTTTAGCTAAAGAGTCAAAGTGTTTCTGAAGATAACAAGTATCACAAAGGTCTGACCTGCTTGGAGAGCTGCTCCTCGCACAGTTTGTAGAGGGTGTAGAACTTCCTGCTGAGGACCTGGTTGTCACGGAAACCTGCACTAGCCAGCTTGACCCTCATGATGATGGCCCGGTCCGGGACCATCATGGCTACTGTGCGGAACTGAATCTTCAGGTTTTCGGGCAGCTCCTGACGACCGGCGTACCCGGGGTTCTGGAGGACCAAGAAGTTACAGGTAAAGTCTGAAACTTTGGGGTTGGTTCCCAGCTAGTTCAGACCTAGATCTCTAACTGGTTCTGAGGTAGAGCCCTTACCAAACTCTGGTTTAGAGGTACTTAAGTTCTAGAGCTCAGACTGGTTATAAGATAGATCCGTTCTAGAGTCAGTAGCATTCTACTAGGTCTGATGTGCCAGATTCTTCTCTGATAGTTAAGGTTTCTTTTCTTACTGAGCTAAATAGATCTGCATTAAGAACAGATGGTATTCTAGAACTCTATTGTTGTTTTATGGTGTTTCATTTCTAGAGCCCACTGCTGAACAGCTGGCCTACTGGAGTTTATGTTACTCTTTAGGCCTTTTCACAAGGGAAGCGATCTTCACGGCTAATTTGGTTGTAAAACCTAAGTTTAGCCTCACTCTACACTCAAAACTAAATCCATACACTCATGAACTGACAATCTGTGATACAGATTGTCAGTTCATGAGTGTATGGGAACATCACCTACAGTTTCTGTAATATTCCTGTGAATGAATGACAGCAATAATGCCAGTAAACCCTCATGCAGGTGCGTCATTAGGTTCAGAGCTTCGTTACCATGGTGAGGAAGATGCCGAACTCAGGGTCCATGTCAACCACGTCTCCGTCAGTGAAGACAAACTGTTTCTTCTTGTTCTTCTTACACTGCAGGACGATGTAGATCTGCTGGGCGGCGACAGACAGGACCGGCAGCTCGATGCGGTTAAACTCATCAAAGCAGCCCCAGGCTCCGGACTGGGCCAGACCTGCAGAGACACAACAAACTGGTGGACTTATCCCAGTAGATCCTCTGGTGTTAGTTTAGTAACATTTTGTCTACATCTGGTTGCTCAGATGTTTGTTTGGACACCACGTCTAGCTTCTATGTGTTGACGGTAATTAATGGATCTCTAAATGGTTTATCAGCGGTCAGTTACTACAGGACCTGAGTCTACTTGATATGTCTTAGTAAACCAATCTGAACTGGAATGGAGTCCAAATACATCCATACACTTCTGCACTATGACACACACATTTACACACCTTTGTAGATGCGTCCAAGTCCTCTGTAGTCCATCTGGTCCGAACAGTTAAACACCACCACATATTTCCCCAGACAGCGGCCCATGTCTTTAGTGGTTTCTGTCTTACCTGGACACAAACAGAATTAGTGGCACATGGAACAAAGTCAATATTGCTGTCACAAGAGACAAATACTGTTACCTGTTCCTGCCGGACCGGCCGGAGCTCCTCCCATACTCATCCCCAGAGCCTGGGACAAAGTTATGTAACACCTGGACAGATGTTTAAAAGATGATTCACAGTTTTGGCTCTGATAGGTCATTGAGGGCATCGTCTTAATAATCGTATCAGCCAGCAGTTGGAGATGTGTTAGTGTGTCAGGTGTGTGTACCTGTCTGTCAGCGGGGTGATGACCAGTCTGTCTGTACAGCCCAGGTATTCGTTGCAGTAGCTGAATTCCACATCTGTGATTTGGATGACACATCTGTCCGTCTCCTCCAAGAAGTAAAACCGGGACTGTTTTTGCCACTCAAAGTCCGACGCAGATCGCACGTTCAGACGCACCTGATAAAACATGACAGAAAATATTACACAACATCTTTACACAAAGTCTTTTTATCCGTCTCCCGTCCGTCCACCCACCAGCTCGTCAAAGATGTCTCTCTGGTGGACGTGGATGGTGATGAGCGTCTCGTACTTGGTCCTCTCGTTTCTGCTCAGCTCCCTGGTCGTCATATCAATCAGCTCGTTGAGGAGGTCCAGGAACTTCTGATTGGTTGTCTGCATGATCTGTAAGCCAATGAGAGGGGACCGTGAGGGGAGATGACCTTCATTACAGTGAAAGATGTTTCCACTCTGCTCTTATTTCAAAATAAAATCACCTTCTTGTCAGACTTGCTGAGGACGAGCGCCTCTTCTGCATCTTTGGTCCAGATCATCTGGATTCCCAGCAGGCCAACCTGAGCAGGAAACACAGACTGGAACTCCAGCATCTTCAGTCCCGGGTCGCTGATGGCCAGGTAGGCCTGACGAATGATAGCATGGAGGGTCTGCCTCACGCCTGCTAGCAGCTGTCCTAACCACACCTCCACGTTCCCCTGGAAGAGACAAGTCTCCTTCATGAGGCAGCACATAGTCCATACTCATGAGACATGTTTTAGTGGACAGAAATTTAACAAAGCAGATGAGGGTTTGGTTTAATAATTGCTGTCAGGATGGAAAGAGACTTTCAGCAGATATAACAAAACATACTTCTGAAATAAACGGCCTACCCCAGCTTCAATGGGAAGTCCACATAAGGACAGACCTGACATGGTTAGACGTGATTGTGTACCTGTGCCATTATAGGCTGGCTCAGATCCACAGTTTCTCCTTCCTGAGACTGAAAACTGACGATCTGGTCGTAGATCTTCTCATTGAAAACAACTCTGTTAACGTTGTCAAACAGACTGAGCAGATGAGCCTGACAGAAAAACAACAAAGACAAACATTTACAACACAAGAAGGAAGCTAAGAAGAAAATAAGATATTTTACTAAAGTAACCCAAATGATAATTAAAAACTACATTTATCAAACTGTATTTGTGTGTTTCTATCCTCTGTGTATCACCTGTGTGTTACCTGTATGGTGTGCGAGTCAGAGGCTTGGCCCAGAATCTCTAGCAGCGAGGGGTCAGACACGAAGAAGAAACGAGGAAACACCAAGCGCTTCTTCTCCAGGTAACCAGACAGAGACTTCTGACAGAGCTCCAGCTGCTCCAGGAGGTGAGGCAGCAACTGGAGGACGAGGAAAGAAGAAGATGATCCTGGTCTGAATCAAGACTGAACAGACACAGTCTCATGTTTAACGACCACGGCAGAGTATTGTGAGTGTTGCTCAGAGGCACGTGGGCAGCACCTGGCTGAGCGTCTCGTCTCCCACGCAGCACTGCACCACGTTGGGAAGCTCGTGTGCTCGCTGCATGATCCTCTGCCACGACTTGTCAATGTTCTGGAAACGTTTGGCCTCCTGGACGAGATAAAGACAAACTTTAGAGTTCCAACCACACACATTACACGATGAACGAACACGAGCACCGACAACTCTGTAACCAAAGTCACCATGGTGACATGGTTTACAGTGTCGGTGATGATCAGACTGCTGAGTTGTGCTGAGTGTCGTTTGTGACCTGAGGCAGCTGCTTGGCGATGTCTCCGCCCACGAACACGGCCTCCAGGTAGATCCAGAGGTTCTGAACCGACAACCACTTCTCGATGATCTCTGAGGTGTTGGAGAGTTTCTGGACCCAAAGCTGGATGGACGGCTTGAACGGAGCGTTGTACCTGCAGGAGGCAGGACCTCAGACGTTCATTCATTCACTCACTGACCTTTCCAAGCTCTTTCATTCCTTTCTTCCATTTCATTCTTTCTGACATGCTTATTTTCATTTTTCCCTTTTAGATCGGTCTTTTCTACCTTTCAAGTCTTTTATTTCTTTCTTTCCTTCTTTGCACTCGTCTTCCTAAATGTTGCTCATTAATTAACAGATCTTTCACTGGCATTTCCTCACTCCTTCATTTCTCTGTTCTATCCATTTGATTATTTCTCGCATTCCTTGCTTATTAATTTTTTTTTGTTTTAGATGTCTGTCCTTCTCGTCTCCTCACCTGTTGCTCAGCAGAGACGTCAGCACCATCAGACTGTCCTCCATCATGGAGATTTTCTCAGCCGTGTCGGCTCCTCTCAGCAGCAGTTCTCCTCTGGTCCTGAAGGTGGCGAAGCTGAGCGTCTGGCCGCTCCACTCGGCCACCACGTCCCTCAGCTTGGCCTCGATGTCCCGCTCCTTCACCGCGCTGATACAAACGTCCTGAAACACAGGAAAGCAACAGGAATCAGCAGGTTTCTTTCAGCAAGAGAGAGAAGCAAAAGTTTCTGTGGTTAAACCTGGAAAACTGGATGTTCTCTATCATTTCAAGGTTGCAGAACTTTGAGAGTTGGAGAGTTTTTATTGAATGAATATGAATATAAGTTTATTCCCAATTTTTTAAGATAATTCTCGACTTTTCAGGAACAAACAAAGAAACATGGGACTAAACATGAGACTCAAAAGCTAAATCCCTTTATATCATAAACAAAACCTTTAAAACAAGTGAAACACAATCTGTTCAGGAGGGACAGGTAAGTTTTACATTTGTGCATCTGTAATTTGTGGTGAAATTAAAGAAGAGGCAGAATTACCAAACATCTTCAGCGTTCTCACTACCTCAATGTCTTCCTTGTTTTTCAGCAGAGGAGCCTCCATGATGTTTCTGAGGGAGAAACTCTCCGACTCCACCTGGAAGCTGTGACCAGTCAGCTCACTGAGACGAGTCCAGTGTCTGGGCAGCATGGCCTGAAGGACACAGCGAGCTCATTAAACAGAGCAACTATCACTGCCTTAAAGAGGATGTTTGTACATAAACAAGATAGGAATGAAAAAATCTGTAACGTGGACGTGGATCAAGCTGACAATTCTGTCACTGAGGTGTAATGTGAACAACATTAAAATTATTTCAGCCCCACAGAAACAGAAGTCCTACCTTGTTGGCCATCATGTAGAGCAGAGGACAGGTCTCAGTGAAGTCATCGATGGTTTTCTTCAGGTCTCTGAAGGCCTGCCACTCCTTCAGCGCCTTCGGGAGCTTTCGGATCCTGAAAACGAAAGAAGACCCAGTGAGACGTGGAGCGATAGATGATGACCAAAACTTATATTTTATTGCTGCGTGCATCTTAATCTAATCTAATGTCCAGCATGAATGTTCGATAACATCAGAACCTACTGCACCTGTTCTGGAAGTCCTGCAGCTCGGTGTTGATCTTCTCGATGTTGAGGTCGGCCCACAGGATGTCGTAGTATCCGGCGACGCTGTCGATGACGGAGTTGTACAAAGTGTAGAGTTTGGACAGCAGAGAGAGCTCCCTCTTTATCCTCTGCAGCTCCGGATATTCTGCAGGGAAGAGAGGGCTGATTAGGAAGGAAGGAGAGAAGGAAGGAGAGAAGGAAGGAGAGAGGAAGGAGAGAAGCCAGTCAGTCAGTCGTACCGGTAACAGGTAGTCCGAACAGCTCCTCTCCTCCGGAGCAGGTGGTGTATTTCCTCCACAGCTGATCAAACTCCGCCTGAAAACTCTGCAGCCGGTCACTGGCTTCAGCTGGAGCCAGGCCCTCCATCCCTGGACCCCTGCAAACGCACACGGTTGACTTGTTGCCTGTTGTTATGCAGCGTCCTACCAGAGCGTCCCTGAAGTGTGAGTGTACCTGTGGTTGTACTCGGTGCAGAAGCTCTGAACGTGGCTCTGGAGGCTCTGCACTGCAGACAGCAGGTCCGCCTTCATGCTGGGCTGGATCTTCACAAGAGTGTTCTGGTTCTGCACCACCTGAAACCACAACACAGTCCCATCTGTACCTTGTGATGGCAATTCGAGTTTTCAAAAAATAGCTCAGGCAAACACTTTCTGTCTTTCCGTGAGTTTTATTCAAGTATTCTGCAGAAGGACTCACAGCAACACACATACGCCGTGTACATGTGTGCTCGAATGAGTGAGGAGAGCTCAGTGAGCCTGTTATTTATCCAGTTTTACGTTCAATTATATCATCCCACAGAGACACATTGTCCCTGAAGTCTGGATAACACAGAGAACAGAAATATTTTGACTGTTACGTTTACACACCACAGATGAGTCTCCCTGAGTCCAGGGTTACATGCAATATGTTTGGAATTCCCATTACAAACTCTTTATTCAGTTTTCACAAAGTGGTCACTCGTCTTCCTGGGTCCACACCATGACAATCAAACAATGTAAAACCTATTTAAAAACCACAGGATCAACATAAGAAGCCAAGTATAACAGCAATATTCTGCAGTTGTAATATTATTTCTGCTCCATGTATCACTTTCTGAAATGAATGTTGGTTTAAAACATAAGACAAAACAGTTTTCCTCCAACATGCTACAGATGATCACGAGCGTCCACCAGAGGGCGGTGTCACAACACATGTGTCTACAAAGAGAGTGTAGGATTTTAAAACATTTCAAATCTATGTTACAAAATGACAAACTGCCATCTACTGTGTTAAAGTTGGCTGATGTGAAACACTGCATTGATAATGTTAAGAGTCAGTGAACTCATCACAGCCACTGTGTTTTCTAAACATCTAGTTATTTTCCTTCAGCTGTCCAATCAAACACCATCCTGTGCTATTTATTTTTAATATTAATGTTTTGTGTTTATTAACAACATTTCCTCTGTAGTGACCATAGACTGTATAAGAGTGACACCGTTAGCGCTCACCAGGCCGTTGAGGGTCTTCCAGGCGTACGTCAGGCCGTCCACGCGCTCTGCGTTCCCGTCGTTGAAGAGCAGCTCGTGTTTGTTGAGCAGAGCGAAGGATTCCTCCACCGGACCGATGGTGGCGTCGATACGAACCTCCGCCTCCCGAACCTCAAACAGTAAACAGCGAGGAGGTGAATGAGTGAAGGAAACAACACAAGGATGACAGAGTGAGAAGGAAGTCCTGCTAACAGTATTAGTAGTACATAGCAGCAGGATTCTTGTGTTAGTATTAGCATTACACACAGACCATAAATAGAGAGACAAAACATTGATACAAATTAATGTTAATGAATGAAAAGATAAATTCATGAGGAAATAAATAAACTCTACATGTAAGAATGAATTAATGAGCTGCTGTTTAATTAAAGAAGGAACAAACAAATGCATGACAGAAAGAACAGATTCATATAATAATTGATTAATTAGTTCAAGTATGGCTGAGTGAGTCAAAGCTGACTGAATCTGTGAAGGGTTGAGTACAAGAATTACACTGAATAAATGAATGTGTGATGTCTGAGGGAGAAACAGCCAATCAGAAGCTGGCTGACCTCTCTGAGCGCTGCCATGGTTCCTCGGACGTCCTCCAGGTCTGTGATTGGCCGCTGCAGGCGTTTGGTCAGACCGTCCACGAATGAGAAGACGTCGTCCATGTCAGCGGACGCGCGGCGGTTGAGCGCGGCGCCGAAGGCTCGTTTCCAGAGACGACACTCCTGAGTGAGCGCCAGCTTCAGCTGGTCGTTGTCGAAGAGGACCGAACCCACCGTACAGAAGAGCGGGAGCTCCGAAATCTGCACCTCCAGCTTCTGCAGGGGCAGCGAGGCATCATGGGTAAAGAGAGCAACTTTATGTTTCAACACAAATTTTAATGGCAGAACTGATCTGCTAATTCTGAAACTGTGAAGTGGATTCATCAGAGTGCAGGATGCTGCCAAGCCAAAAACACACCTTCCAAAGAAGATGTCTGATTTATGCCGGGACCAGACTAAAGGCCCTTTCACACCGGCACCACTTTACGGTAACCTGAAGGTCATTTCACTTAAATAACTTAATAAACACGCTGGTCAGCAGTCTGACTGAAACGTTTCTGTTTCACTTTCAACCTGACAGAACGGCGTCAGACTGCAGCAGCACGAGTTTAACATGCAGAGAGATTAACTCGCATCGTGTTCTGCCTTCACTGTAACAAATGCAGCTCTTTGCACGAACGCTGGTTACAGTTAGACAATTTGGATTAAGGTAAAGTTGTTCAAGAAGGGAGGATAAATCATCAGAAACAGGTTCAAACTGTGACTCAGCGCAGAGTGCTGAGAAGAGACTGGACTCACAGAGTAGAAGCTGATCTGAGAGCTGAACTCTGTCAGTGAGGGGTCGGACTGAAGGAAGGCCTGAACCTGCTCCTCTGGGTCCTAAACACATCAGACTGTTAGTGCAGATCATCATCATCATCATCATCATCATCATCAACATCATCAACAACAACAACAACAGATTCACACACACACACACCTGGTTCCAGAGAGTCGAGAAGTGAGTGAGTTCATTCAGAGTTTCGGCAGCTTGAGCTCTGAGAGACGAGACGATGGAGCTGAGCTGGATCACCAACCTGCTCCAAACAACAACAAAATGACATGAACTGTGGTCGGGCTGTTTGTCTGTCATCAGATTAGCTGTCGGTTAAGGTCAAAGATGGGTTGAAATCAGTCTCGTTGCCACAGGCTGCAGTGATTCAGTGCAAACCCTGTAAATGTGTCCAGCAGGAATCACCTAAATACCTCCAGAGGTCTCTGTGAAGTTAATCCTGCTGCACATGTGGTCCAAACGAGGCTTAAGAGATATGGTTCAGTATAAAAGCAGATTTTCTGCAGCTCAGATCATTTTATTAATTAATTAATTAATGTCAGATCCAAAATCTTTATTCTTATTAAATTAGTTTTTGCTGCCAGCCAGTTGAGCAGTCAGTGTTAGCAGATGAAAATATAATAGTTCCATCCTTTATTCTCCACTCGATTGAATTTGTTGGAGGTCTGCAAGACTCCTGAATTCTTTCTACTTTCTTGTTAAAGTGATTTTCTCCCAGGGTTTTATACAGTAGCTTTGTAACTTCATGCTCAGATTGTATGACGTTTGTCAGAATGAGGTGTTCTAATGTATTTTATTTGACAGGAAACACTGTGTAACTGACTTGGTGACGTCTTTGTGTTCGGCCAGCTGTCGGTCCAGAGGCCTCAGCACCGGCGGCTTCACCGGGATGTCGTCTCCTGCATCCCGGACCGCCGCCTGCTCCACCTGGGAGAAAGAGACAGAGAGCGAGAGGGAGCATAACGCTGAAACGTGATTGGCTGTCTGGTAACAGGTGTTTCCATAACAGGATGCCTGAGCTGACTGATGAGCGTACCTGCTGCTGTCTGTACTGCAGATGAGAGTAGGTCCACAGAGGGATGTCTTTAGTCACAGACAACACGACGCTCACCAGCTTGTTGACTGTAATCTGAAACCCACACAACACAAACACATCCAAAGTGGGAGAGATGTTTCAACTGTGATGGTCCTGCACTGTCCACAGAGGTGGAGACGTCCTGTCAACACTTACCAGACTAAGACCTGTCAATCACACATCAAATGATCAGGAGGAGCAGTGTTCTCCAACCGTTTCTTTCTGGGACCAAACCAAATCTAACAGGTTAAAACCAGCATCTGGACCAGGAAGCAACGTTTGAATGGTGAAATAAAACGAAACAACACCCAAGCAAGCAGGGGCATTTCCAAGAGCTGATGGAAAATCTCCTGTGTTCTTAAAATCACACAAGTCTGTCAACCAAAAATACCATGCTGTATAGATTATGGGTCACTAACAGGTGAATTATGCTGGATTTTTAATGCAGAAGCTTTGTGATCTCAGTGAAAGCAGAACAAACAGCCCCGGATCATTACTTCTCCCCCACTCTGCGTTCAGGCAGGTAGTGTTCTGCTGGCATCCACCCAACCCAAATCCATCCGTCAGACTTGCAGAAAGTTTAATGTGATTCTTTACTCCAACGGCTCCAGAGTCAACAAACAGAGTTTCCATCAGCTATGGAAACCTGAGCCACAGAGCTCCAGATGAACTGTGTAAGAGCTGAACTTTAGGTGAGGGGTTAATGTTTCAGCTCTCTGTGGTCCTGTTCTGTGAGCTTGTGTCTTTCTTCATCCTACAGGAAGAACCTGCTGCAAATGTTTGTCAGTGCTGACTTCACAGCTGTGTGCTTGATTTTATGCACCTGTTAGGATTAATTGGCGTGGCCGAGGCAGCTGAAGCGTCTGCAGGTTCACCACGTTAAATTTACTTTGAAACTTTTATTTTAAACTGCAATTTAAATGCAATTTCATACCATATTCCTGATCACAGACCTGGAGTTTATTATTATATCACATTGTTTGCTACTTTCCAGCAGTAACCTAAACCACAATAATTCCAAATGATTTAATTAATGAAATGATCCAAACTTGGACCAGTTAAGGGCAGAAAAGGATGGATTAACACATAATTTCAAACATTTGTTCATTTAAGTTTTCAACAACATTTAGGTGCTGAAGCTGCTGAAGCTGCCTCAGTGACAAAATGTTTCCACACAGCCTGCAGTCACATCTTATAACTGACATTACTGTGTTTAGGTTTACCACTTTTTATTAACTTCTAAGGCTTTTTAAAAACTGAATTCAGTGCTTTTAAAGGCTTTTCAAGACGTCCAGATACCTTGATGATCCTCCAGTTTGGCCATTTAGTGTTTTTAAAAAAAGATCACACGTCTTAG
Organism: Lepomis macrochirus; assembly: GCA_024633595.2. Lineage (NCBI taxonomy): Eukaryota > Metazoa > Chordata > Actinopteri > Centrarchiformes > Centrarchidae > Lepomis > Lepomis macrochirus. The sequence goes on along the minus strand of JALXJV020000011.1, from coordinate 8,177,270 downwards.
CAAAAAAGAACTAAAAGACGCTGCAAGAAACAGCAGATCACAAAAAGAGAGAAGAAAAAGTATGAAGAAGATTTCATACCTTCAAAAATACAAAAAGGGGCTAAAAAAACAAAATGATGTGTTGTTGACAAGCATGAATTATTTAGTGCTGCTGGTACAGTTCTAACTGCTTAATCACGCTGTTATCGTCAAGAAAATGATGTAACCTGGAATTTCTTATGGAGTTTCTTCTCACACCGGCTGGGCTTGATAACAATATCATTTTTTAGAAACTGCTGAACACACTGTCACATGATTCTGTGCAGCGTTTGGTTTGCAGCATGACACATCAGCTCAGCAGAGTTCATTGGAGCAACAGAACAGAAAATTATAGATGTACCTGGATGTCGTCCAGACTGGGTCTGAGGACGATGTTGGGGATGGCGAGCTGGATGGAGGCTCTGAAGAGAGGAGGAGGAGCTGATTGGCTGCTGGAGGAGGAAGAGGAGGAGGACGCCTGATATTTGGGGACATGAAGTCTCCTCCTCAGGGCGTCCAGAGAGGATTTGGTGGCTGGGAGGAAAAAGTGAACAGTGCAGAGGACAGAAGTTAAAACAGTCATACTTTCTATTAAATGACTCATCTCAGTCATAATTACTGTGAATGATAAATGTGGATGTGAGTTTTGGCAGGTGAGGAACTGAGTTCAGCTGTGGGTCTCTCACCTGAACATTTCATTTAGAAATTTAAACAATTCTGCAAAATATGAAGAAAGGGCTTTGGGAAATGACTGGCTCTAACAGGACGTACTTAGTCAGTGGTAGTTATTTGGAGAAAGAAAAAAAAGAGATGGAAGATGGAGGAAGGGAAGGAGACATGTTAGGAAAGAAGGCTGACCTTTGACCAGGGCTTCAGTGTTGCGATGACAGAGCTGACCGATCAGGTTGTAGAAACGACAAGGAAGACAAGACTGACAGCGAGTCTTCTGCTTGGAGTCTGGGTGGAGACACAGGAAATCTCCCTGAGGAGGAGATGAAGGAGATGAGACAAGGAAACAAGGAGAAAGGAGAAGAGGAGACTGACTGAATGACAAATAAATATGTTGTTTTTGGTCCACTAACATCTTTGTGTGTGTTACCTCCAGATTAACTCGTCTCTGTCGTCTTCATCTTCCTCTTCAGCTCCTCGATCAGCTCAAACACGTACTTCTCTACCTGCTGACTCTGCCTGCACACACACACACACACACACACATCACTATATATGGTCATGTAATTTGACGTCACACACAGCAGACGCTCCAGAAGAAGCCAGGATGTAAGTAAACAGTAGTGGCAGCAGCATCAGCAGCAGCCGTGTCAGTAGTGTGAATATTGTTTTACCAGTTCAGAGTGGCAGCAGCAGCCTGGACTGAGCTCTCTGTCTGCAGCAGGAGGTCCTGAGGTGAGACAGGTGAGTCCTCAGGCAGGACCAGCAGACAGCAGGACGACATGGCTCGAAGCAGCCGGCCGATGCGACAGTCCAACAGGTCTGTGGCAACCTTGGATACCTGATCCAGTTCTTTCAGAGCCAGATACACTCTCTCTATGACTGCAGGACAAAGAGCCGAACTGATTAGTGGTAGTATTTTTCATAATACTGATGTTTAATGACTGTTGCATGTTCATTTTTCGTCCTGCTCACATGCATCAGTATTAAGAGCAGTCCAGGACAGTGTGGTGAGTCCAGGAGAGAGACACGCCTCCACCCGCCCAATGAAGGGCTGCATCAGAGGGAAGAGGAAAGGTGGGATCCGGTCTATCACAGAAGTGTAGTCCTGGAGCAACTCCAGCAGCCTGGACCAGCAGAGCAGTTACATAAAGACGATCCAAGTTTAACAAAGGCAGGGCGGGTCAAGGAGACATGGGTCAAATTAAGTCAAGTCAAAAAGAGCTGCATGCGACGTTGAATAAGGTCTGGAATTTATTTTATATGAAATTTCACCTCAAATTGTAAGTCAAGTAAAGTAAAAACTGCACAAAAACACACAAAACAATTTAAATCAGGGCACAAACACACACAAACCACAATAACTACTGAGTATCCTGCAGTGAAATCAAACAACAAGCAGTCTAATTTCTCCTCACATGACTGCATCTTGTGAAACTGAGGTGTATTTGTTTACTTTCTGTGGCTTCATATTCCTCGTCTGAACGCCTGTGAAACACTTTGGCTTCATCAAACAACACAAAACATCACACAGTTACAGAAACAGCTGTTCTCACCGTTTGTACAGAGCTTTGACTTGTGCTTCTCTGGAACTCATTTTTAGGATGACCTTTGGCACAGGCACTCCCAGTTTGGTCATCCACCGGGCTTCCTGCAGGACCTCCAGCACCACAGGGTCCAGGTTCACAAAAACCTCCTGGGAAACAAACAGTTCCTCAATAATTGTGTCCATCTTACTGAATGTTTGATATAATCTGTAACATCAAAAAGACACTGAGTGAAGATTGGAACGATGGGTTGGGTGTTGACTTGGTCAAGAATAAAAATGGAGGCCTTGGTATTTCTTTTATAGGACAGCGTTGCTGAGTTTTATAAATATGGATGACTCCAAGTTGCGATGATAAAAGTACCTACAAAAAAACAAAAACATGAGATCCAGATCTTCTTTACCAAAGTGGGGTAAACTGTGAAACGTGCAGTATTTGGTTGAACATCAAGGAAATTGCCAAACACGTAAAACACAAATGTTAAAAACATACGCGGTGAATGGCAGAAACGCATGGAGGACATCAGAAGAGACAAATCACTGAGACACAGGCTGCTGAATCAAGGTAAGCTGGTTTAAATATGCAGGGTTAAGGGAAATCCTGGAGGGACTGTTTAATGATTAATCTATGATTCTAAAGTAAAAAAAATCAAATCTACCGTTGGAGTTTTCACTTAGTCCCAAAACTTCATCACAATTTCTTTAGAAAAGCTTCCGCAAAATCAGGCATTTTACGTCGCAACTATTACTAAAAAAGCTAAATCCCGGAGGGACTGATTTATAATTACGTCATCCAGCACCTTGCTGTTCTCATGTCGGACCAGCAGGGCGGCGTTCAGGCAGTGCGGGGCGCTCTCTGCAGCCTGACTCCAGCCCTGCAGGTGCAGCACCTCGTACTGCAGCAACACCATGGCCATCTTGTTGTAGCTCCTGATCACTTTACTCATCTCGGCCCCTGGCAGACAGACAGACAGGCAGGGGTCACTGAGGTCACACTGATCAGTAACACTGAGGATTGATGTGGTGAAATCAGAGGCTGCACCTTCAGGACGTCGAGCTTCTTCTTCAGGATCAACATGGGAGCCTCGATCTTCCTGAAAAGCTGGCGACACCACAGGATCCTACCTGCCACCTGAGAGGAAGGCAGGGACACAACGTTAATCAGCAGCTATTGATAACTGATAATCGTTTAAGCCAAAAAGAAAACCAGTAGCTGGTTCCAGCTTCTTAAATGTGAGAAGGTGAAGCTTTTCATTAACATACACGATGTTAAACAGCTTTGGATTTCTGGACTGTTGCTCAGACAAAACAAGACATTTAAAGACGTCACTTTGGGTTGTGGGAAATTATATTTGTCTGACATTTTATAGACAAAATAATTCACCCATAAATGGAGAGAATAATCTGCAGATATATCAAACATTAAAATAACGGATCACTGCAGCCCTTCTGTTCTTGACTCAGTCAGGCAGGTGTTCGTACCGGCGGCAGGTTGCGGCCGGTGGGCGGTCTCTCTCTCTGTCTCTGGTAGGTCTTCCTCAGCAGCTCCAGCTCTCTGCTGTAGCGCTGCAGCAGCAGCAGGTAGTGCTGCTTCAGGTCCAGACGGGCCGTCGGACCCGACTCGAACACCGCCAGCAGCTCCAGCATCCGCTCCGTCTGAAACACAAACACTCAAACGGTCTGGTTTCTCTACACATGGCAGATCATAGTTTCCATCAACATTAGTGACTCTATAAACATTTAATTGATTCTTCAGAAGAAGAACAAAGGTTGGTTTCAGTTCTGAAGGTGCTGAACTCACAGTGAGAGACTGATGGAACCAAAAGTCCAGCAAAGACTGAAGAGACTGGAACAAACCCTGAACCTGGAGCTGGAAGTCTGCATAGTCACTGTCAAACTGACACACACACATTTTAAGCATTAAACTGGACTTCCTGGATTGTATTTCAGCTCTTGTGATGATTTGATTCTTCTGTTCACATTTAGCATTTTTATATAATATAGCACTTTATACCATTTATATACTGTTACCTCCAGCCTGCGGAGGTCCAGCACGTCGTAGGTCTTGGACTTGGTTGTGGAGACGATGGTCTGGTAGCGAACATTAATCTTCTCAATGCCCTCCATCTGGAACAAATCAATCAGCATCACTGTGCAGTTTGTTCACATGGTGTGTTCCACACATTTACTTCTCCTGCTAGTTCAGGGTTTTGGAGCTGCGTCAATATCAAAATGCACATAAACTGATTTGAGCAGAAAAATCCGCCAGGAGTTTTACCAGCTAAACCTTTTTGAGCTTTAAAATAAGTTAATAATAGTTTTGTGTTTCTATAATATATTTCTGTTCAGCACTGTATCACCAGGAACCTCATAGGAAATTCATATTCAAAATATTTTTATGCAGTTGTAGTATTGTGTGCTAATAAAAGAAATTCGGAACCATAACCCCCAAATAATTTAACCTCATCTGCATTTCAAAAAATAATAAATAATTTTTAAATCATTTATGGTCATTTTTAGCATATAATAAAAAATGTAGCAATAAAAGAACTGGAGAACAGATTAGACCTTTAGGCTGATGGTACTGATATTTATTTAAAGAAGAGTGAAATGGTTAAACGTTGCAGACAATATATTAAAAGCTGGTCACCTTCATGTGTTGCAGAGCAGCCAGGCTCTCCAGTGAAGACGCCATGTCAGCGATCTTCTCCAGACGTCGGCAGAAAGCATCAAACTTCCCAAAGATGTAGTTCTCACTGACAAGAAAAGGGTAGAAGTATCAGCTATACAGTGACTTTAGAAATCCAGAGGATCAGCTGCTGCTTTGTGTTTACCTGAAGTCAAACTGTCTGTTTTCAGGGTTTTCTCTCAGTTTGTCTCTGACGCTCTGGAAGCTCCTCTGATACTCTTTATTCAGGTTACAGCAGTCTGAGATACGCTGCAGCAGCACAGGCCTGACACACACACACACACACACACACACACACACACACACTTTTGTTAGCTAATCTACACACATCTGGTCAAACTGGGTCTAGTGGTCTGGTCCTCTGTACCTGCTGTGGTCCCAGATGCGGGCCACGCCCTGCGACAGGTAGCTCCTGCAGGTGGTGATCATCTGGTTGGTGACCTTGACCAGCAGAGAGGTCATTCTCTCTGAGGTGTTGTAGAACTGAGAGACAGTGTGGATCATCCTGATGCTGGTCATCAGACCGGGGATGTGCTCCAGCATGCTGGTCTGTCAGAGAGGAAGGAGGGCGAGAGATTCAGCCTCCACACATTTAACACCGCTTCATAACCCAAAGCTCAGTCTGAGGTTTCTAGACAAGCTAGACAGTTTTTGCTTCGGCCTGATGTGTAAACAAACACATTTAATCATTTCTTTAATCTTTTCTGTTCTCTTGAGGTTGAAATTTTTAAACTGAGAATAAAATATGGGACCAAAGAGTCGAACTCGGGTCACAACCAGGCTGCTGGTCTGAAGACAGGATATAAAGACATAAAGGGTTTCTGTGTACCGGAGTGCATTTCCCCAGGGGTCCAAAGAACTTGTCCAGAGTGTAGAGATACTTCACGTTGTCCTTCGCCTCATTAGCCACCACAGTGATGTCCCCGTCCTTACACAATCAATCAATCAGTCAGTCATGATTTTACAAATATAAGCTGTGAAACCAAACTTCATTTCAGCTAAATTTAAATTTCAGCAGCTGACCAGCTCTCTCCAGGTTCGTAGGATTCGGGACTTGGTGACTTGCAGAACTCCCAGAGTCCTTTTCACCAGAGGACGCTTCACCTCCTCCATTAGACTGACACACACACACACACACACACACACACACACACATTTTAATCAGCGTCACTGATGTTATAATTTAGTGACTGGATGTAAAATGAAGATGAAGCTAAATGCTTCAGACCTTCTGAGACAGAAACGTCTTTACTGAAGATTCTCAGAAAACTAGAAAAAGACAGAAACAACAAAGAAGACGAATCCTCCACCTGTTGAATGTGACCATGCGTCTCTTCCAGTGCTCCAGCTCAGCTGATGGTCCGACATCATCGGCCTCCTTCCTCATCTGCTCGCTCTCCGTCAGCACCTGCTTGATCTGATTGGCCCACGCTGAGACCACGCCCTCCAGGCGCTCCACCAGCTCGCTGTTATTGGCTGAGAGCAGAAGCACAAGCTGTTTTTTTTTCAAAATTTGTAATTTGACAACATATGGATAAGGCTTTTGGCACATGGGCATCATGTAGGATGACCTCGCTGTGTGACCGCGATCAAACCGATAATCGATTAATCGATTTCAGTCAAACATTCAGCAGCAGCTTCTAAAACGTGAGGTGCTGAAGTTGATTACTTATCACATCTAGCTCCAGATCACTGCAGGAAGCTGCAATAAAGTGGATCCTGGGTGGCTCGCTGTCGTGTTGAGGAGGAGCCGGTGGGAAAGGTAGCTGTAGCTGTGGTTGACCCTCCTACCTGCGGCTGTGTAGTCTGCAGGGCTGCTCAGCTGACTGATCGCATCAGGGAGGTCGACCTGCTGCAGCTGGAACTTTCTCTCCATGTTGACTCTGGCCGAGTTCAGATTACTGACGAACTGATCCACTGCAGACAGAAAGGTCTGGACGTCTGGACAGGATGCGCCCTCCTGCACTGAGCCCCACGTCTGGACACAGGAGAAAGGGCCAGCAGTTCAAATACAGAATGCAGTCAGGCCGAGGAAACAAAGTAAATAAATCCTTAAAACTGTCAGTTGTGCTTGTATTAACTGATTCTTGATGATTTGTTCTTACAGCACAAACAGACGGCAGCAGGAGTTCAGATAGAGTCCAAACAGATCTGACTGACACTAGCTCACCTGCTGTCTTTGGTCTGATTCGGTGCTCTTGAGAACATCACAAGAAAAGATGCCAGGAAACCATTTGACAAACTTGAACCTTTATTAAAAAAGCTGCATTCACTATTTACAGTCTGTACAGATCAATCAAACAATAATATAATAATAGAATCGATCAAATAAAATGATTTCAGTGTTTCTCACCAAGACGATAAAATCAATGCAGCTGTGTTTGTTTACGAGGTGCTACACAGGGTATCTTTAATAATTTGCAACAATAAACAACTAAAAAGATAAATCTCGTAATAAAAAAATAATTTCGTGCCAACAGAATCCAGGATGGGTGGTGGTTTACCTGCTGTGACCTGAGAGCCGGTAACATGATGTGCGCCAGCAGAGTTTCCAGACCGTTCAGGATGTTGCCGTCACTGCAGTCCAGCATGCCGAAGTTCACCTCCTGTAAACACAGCAGGTACGACAGCGTGACGGCTCGCACAGGTAGGTTAAAGCTGTTTCACTAAACATGTGGAGTCAGCAGGGTCAGTCCAGCCTTCTTTAGTCTGAAGCTGGAGGACCAAGACGAGTCACTGACCTGCTGCACGTTAGCGGTGGTGATCGCCTTCTCAGTGGTTCTAAGGAAGAACAGACACTTCCCCAGTAGAGGCTGGAAACAGCAGAGACTGTGGTTAGTTATCTCACACATAAAGACGCTGTGCTGCAGTCACACAAACAAACTAAAGATTTAAGGGGTGCTGCTCAAGTTATCAGACTGCTCCCAGCTGTCAGTTTCAAAATTTGGCCCAGACGAGAGGCAATTTAGATCAGACTGGAAACTGTTAAACCAGCTTCTGTTGAGCGAAACCCTCGTTTTTTTTGTACTTTATAATTGTTAGCGTGTAGTCTGATGGTTGTTTCTCATTGAGACAGAAACTTGGTACAAGACAACACAGAATCAAACAGTAGGTTTATCAGTCAACTTTCCCTGACACAGTCTGAACTCTAACGTACCCTGAAGGTGTTTTGTATCACCTTGCTAACCACCAAACAGAGCAGCACACAGGATTTTCATCCATAGCAACACAACACAGACTCAACCACAGCAGTTATTATCTCTGAGGCCGGACAATGGTGAGCATTAAGCAGCATTGTGCTGAGTTCACAGTGAAACTAAATATATGTTGACAAATCCTCAGACAGATCTGCAGTCAGAAAGTAACACCGTGTCTGCATGGCTGCAGAGGGAAAGCAGCAGTTCAACAGAGCAGCAACTTCAGTCCCTCACACACTCTGAAACCAACACACTTCACATTGTGTGGATTTGTCCAGCTATCCATGAAACTTTGTAGGAAATCAGGAACATTACTTTGACCTGGGTCTAGATTCTGAAAACGTGTAGTTTCTAATACTCCGGATGCTCCTCATTTATCTGTCTGGTGTTTTTTAGATGCATAATCGGTCAATTGTATTTAGGATTTCAGAAATTTAAATGCACTAAAGGGACATATAGTTCTTGATTTAGCTTGTTACAGTATTTGGTGGAAATTACCATAAATAAGGTTTGTGTCTCCTCTCTGGGAAAGTCTCAGCTTTCACTGTGGTGTGTTTTATAGAAACTCAGACTTTCAAAGGGTGTAATTAATGCTGGCTGCTGCCTACCTCAAAGCTTCCTGTAGTGAGGAAGAGTTTTCTTTGAGCAGCAGCTGCAGCCGCTACGTCCACAAAGGAGGACTGACTGGACGACAGATTCTGAGGAGAAAGATGGATAGAAAGTACAGAGAGCCGGGGAGGAAACAGAGTGGAAAGGGCAGATATTTAGGAATGACAGACTAAAACATTTTAAGTTATACATAAAATAAATTTTCTGTGGGACAAAAGTTACCTGTTTCACAGTCTGATAGAAGAAAATCAGTTTCTTGGATCCGTTTGCAGCAAAGAACTCATCAATCAGACTGAACTGGAAACATCAGACATAAACGATCTAAAGACTGAACGCCGACTCGTGGAGAACAGAGGAACGGTTGTTTCTGGGTTTGAGGTTTTAGAAGCAGACTGTGGTGTTACCTTGTCATCAGAGAGGAGGGCATCCTCCACCTCCTGCTCCCCCAGCGGCCCGGCGTCCACCAGCCTGCTGATCAAGTATTTGTGTCGGGCATCCAGCGCCGCTCGTCTCTCCTCCTTCATGGCTCTCGCCTGCTTTGCTATCTCTCTCCTCGCGTCATTGGACAACAGCACCATCCTTTTACCAGAGACCTGGGGAGAAACGAGTCTCTGAAAACACTGACCAGAGCAGGTTGTCTTTCTGACCCTGGTGATCAGAGCAAAGGCGTGTTCATACTTTGGCAGTTTTTGTTTGTCGCCATGTTTTTCAATCACCAGAAACAGAAGTCAAGTCACCTGCAAGAACTGATTTATTTATTTCGCATTGTGATATTTTGGTCACGAGCTCTGAACACTGCACTGACATGTCATCATTTCCACGTCCAGCAGCTACAGAGCAACATGTGGAGTCGTGTTTGTGTCACCTGATGAAGGTGAGTCCAGTGTTCTCTCTCTGTTAGCTCTGTGTTTGGTCTCCACCAGCTCCTGAGGGAAATATCTGGCTCTTTAACTACTAATTGCTCCCTGATGTTCACCAGCTGCTCTCTATCTGTGTCTGTCGATGACTTTTACAGCTTCTTCTCTGAAAACGGCGCTCTGAGAGTGAACCAGAATGGTGATGCTGCAGCCGGGCAGATAAACAATGACCGACCATTCAACGCACCAAATGTTCACAGTGTTGTGTTAGTTGTTAGTGCAAACTGATGTTAAAGGATAACTGAAGTAACTGAATACCAAATGCTCCCAAGAAAACATGTTCAAAGATCTAAGCAGGTTCTGTGAAAATAGTAATGATGCACCTGCTCTGTCATCAAGTCACACATTTGGCCCAGATGTTTTCAGGTGAATTAGTCACTCAGATTAATTTATTCAATTACTCACAGCTATTGATCATCATGGTATTGTCTATTGATGGCGGAAAGATGCATTTTTTCATTATTCTGCTCCGATGCTTTAAACTAAAAACAGTAGTGACATGCTTATATCCTATGGCTGGTACTGTTTACTCACAGAGGTGCCAGTGGTCGGGGACAGAGCAGCCGCCGGAGAAGACATCTGATTAATGGCTCTCAGGTTCTGGCTTCCTATTCGCCGATGTCCTCTGCCAATCACATCTGGAGATTTGGAGGGAAAACCAGTGAAAATGTACAAAAAACAAAGAAAGAACCAAAACACACCAGTAAAGCCTGAATAAGTGCTGATCACATCGTCAGACTGATCTGTTTTTGTGATTTTATGTTAGTTTTGTTATTTTGCCATTAATTGGCAACCATAAAATCAGCGTCTGTCAGCCACAAAGGTATGAAATCTAAGGTCAGTGGCGCTGCTCTATTTAGCTGGCATGCACTGATTAAAGAACAGAACAGCATCAAAACCCAAATCAGATCTTGCAAGACAGTGGAAACAACCAAATAAAAGTGCCCAGTGTGGATACTGTTCTGTTTCCTGAAATGGTTTATTGAATAAACCACATGTGTCTGGTATCAGTGATCACAGAAACAGCTGCATTAGGAGTAAAAGTACCATTGTAGATTTAGTAGAAGCCACATTACTGTTACTCTTAGGACTCAGATTAGGATCATTTTTGAGTCCCAGCATTAGAACTAAGCATCAGTAATAGTGTTGTGACTAGGTTCAGTTTTAGCTTTAGTATTCATTTTAAAGCACACTTTGACTAGTTTCTGGATCAGTGTGTTGTCTATACCTCTGCGGAGGTGAATCAGAGGAGGCCTGGGTTTGCCTCGGTCTGCTCCTCGCTTCCTCCTCTTGTTCCTCTCCCCCAGAGAAGTCCTGGATTCTCTGAACCCCTTCCTGGAGCTCTGTGTCCGGAGTTGGAGGACAGCCGTTCAGCCCAGGTTTAGAGCTGTCAGCTGGGGGAACAATCGAGGGCCGCTCCCTGAGTGACACCTCCGCTGGAGACTGAGAGTCTGGATCTGCCATCTGAGAGTCGAGACAGATTCAGCTTCAGCATTTTTAGCACCGACTCAATTAAATGGTGACAGAACCTTTTATTTTAAAATGTCCATACTCAGTAATGTTTAACCACTACATGTTTATTGACTTATAATGAGTTAGTCAGGTCGACCTGGTAAACTTATGTGAATCTGTGGCCCAGCTGGCTCTAGTTCAAAGATCTAACAAGACCTTCACAGTCAACAGATCAGAATATGCAGCCAGTTAGAAACATGGTTGTGTAAAGTAATGTGGTTTAGTGAATCTTGGGGGTCATGACCTCAACAAGGGTCACCAGCTAAATCTGAGATGATTTACAGAAAAGAAAAAAAGTTAAAACATGCTTCTGACTTTTATCAAGTCTTTTCTTCTTTCATCTCTTTGGTGGAACAACTTACAAGCTCACTGACAACATGCGAGGAGAGATTGTACGTAGAGATTCCTTCATGCACATAAAGACATGGGGACATAAAGATTGAGAAACATTATGTTTATATTCTAGGAAGGAGGATTAGGAAGTTAACTGTATGTTTAACTGATGTTTTTCTGTTCTATGAACAGGGCTCACAGAAAAGTCTCAGGAACCAGTGTACTAAAAGTCCTGAAATGAGCCTCCTTTATGTTATAAGAAATTTAACAACAGTAATAACAACCAAGTTATTCTTATTGCCACCCTACAACACCATCCTAATAATTCTAAAATGAAAGCATTTCTGACTGTTTAATTCATTCATTGAGTCACATTTGAGATCATTATCTCTAACATCAGAAACCTCGATGGGATAAGAAAGAAGCTCTTGACTGTAAATCCTTGTGTTGAACAACCTGAATTTCCTATGTGCCCTTGAGCCACAGGGCGACCCAGTGGAGCAGCTGCAGAGCGTGGCTTTAAGGCTGCAAAAGAGGAACAGAGTGGTGACTGACCTGTTTGTTGTCTGTCTGAGTCAGAAGACGAGCTGCTGCTACTCCAAAAAACTCTAGAGGTAGAGCGAGGCTCCGAGACAATGAGAGAGAGAGAGAGAGAGAGAGAAAGTCAAAACTGCAAAGGAAAAGTTTGAGTGTTGCCATGGTAACCTTTGCAGGGAGGTGTGCGTGGGTGTTGGTGACTCGGCAACTAAACAGACAACAAAGCTGCCTCGTTTGCAGAAAAGACACCAGCAGATAAAGTGTGCTGACCGATGCAACCAGCCGTACTTAGAGACTGCTCCATGACATTACATTTATTTAAAGGTCTTTTGCAAAGCTGAGGGGGTTCAAAGGTTCAGAGTCAGAATCAGAATCAGGTTCATTGCCAGGTACATTTTCACATACCAGGAATTTGCCTTGGTATAAATTGGTGCTTACAGTTCACATGAAACATAAATAGAAAAATAGAAAAAGTAACAAGATCAAAACATTTACAAATAACAAAAAATACAATAATACTGCAATACAATGCTTTTAATGTATGTGGGTTAAAGCATTGCTTAAACACAAACAAAAGCAACAACATATACTAAAAAGCAATTGATTATAGTTCAATGGTAGGCTGATGAGTGTTTTTGAGACAGAACCATGGACAGCTTTAGGAGAGAAGAGAGACTTTACTGACTAAAATACTAAATAGAAAAAAAGAAACTCCCCTCTTAGAGAAACCTTTGTCTGTTATGTTACTAACTGGTTATGTTATGTCAAAGCCTGACAAAGCGCCGGTATGGGACGCCCTGGAAGGAGACGGCTCTGGCTGCACGGTGCACTAAATTTTAACCTGTAGCCTAAATATTAGCTAGTACAAATAAATAAATTGTAAAGAGATGAATGTCTCCAACTGTAGAGAAGTGAAAGTAATGATTTTTCTTTAAAAATCTACCTAAGTAAAAGTATGACGCATTAACGGTACTCTGGCAAGTACCATTTACTCAAAATAGTTACTTGAGTACATGTACCAGAGGACACGTAACTCTGTTACTACCCATCTCTGCCCATAATTGATTTAATGCACTTATTCGACTGATGGGAATGCTTACATCAAGAGCTGAGATTGCACAAGCAGTGGAATGAAATTTCACTGAAGAGTTCATCCAGCAGCTGGTACAAATGTAAACCATGTTCTGTCAGAAGAAACACACTAGACATCCAGAGAGGGAATTTAACATTTGGCTTTATTTATTATGAGAAAGGCAAGATATACATCAGGCTTTAAGTAGTAAATATATGAAAAACAGTGCAAAGAAATTATTGTAATGATTGAAGTTACATTTTTTATTAGGTTGTTGTTGCATGTTATAAGTAACAAGTATATTTTCTCTTATTAAAAGATCATATTCTGCTTTTTCCCTTCCCTTTATTGTTATACAAATATTTTTGTGCAGAGTGAAAAAGCCTAAAGGGAATTCCCATCCCCCACAGAAAACAGCTCAATTGTAGTCCAGCCTTCTCTTCAACAAGCTAACAAGGATCATAATGACCGCCTAGGTGCTAGTATGGCACGCCCTCAACACAAGCTTGTTGAATAATGAATTAAAATAACGTTACAAACTCTGCAGGCAGTGACTGGACATAAACGTTACGTTATGAAAGATGCATTTGTTCCATATTATTACTATAACTCTTGCTCCAGTCCAGGTTGCAAAGCAGGTTCGGGAACTCATACAACTGAACCGAAGCTGTGTTTAAAGGCTTGTCACTACTTCTGATTTGCTAGTAGTTTTTAACTGGGCACTGCTCATGTGAAACTCCTGACAAAGCATTCAACACACAGGGTGACACCCAAAATGCGCTTTGGTCTTTTGAAAATGAAACCATGTAAACCTGTTCTGGTACAACCCCTAAACCAAATTAGGAACCTGAAAATGAGCAGAATATGACCTCTTTAAGACAACTTATATATGCATGCTATATGTGATTCATATAATCTTTATTATACATGTAAAAAATCAAAGTGTGCCTGCAGTTGCTGCAGCCAATCAAGAAGCCCCACCCCTCACAGCCCTCCCTTTCTAAGAGAGGCGCCAGCAAGTCTGTAGGTTAGCTGGACCGAGTAGAAGTTAGATCATTAGTTAGATAGAACGGAAAACCAGGTGCTACAGGGTGGAGTAATTTTAACACTAAAGGAGTGCAATATGCCAAAGGGGCTTATAGAGAGTGAAGTGCTAAGCAGTATGGAAGAGATAAGGCTTAGGCAGTATAAGGCAGTAAATATGCCATATTGTGAGGATGAGTTAATCATGAGAATATGAGGGGGTCAGATCAAAGGAAGCAAGGACAAAAAGCCCCAGAGGCCTCTGCCTAGAAAGCTGTTAGTGTGCAGATGCACAAAACTGTTGAAGTACACATAAAGTGACATTGAAAGACCAAGGTTCTATAAGAATTATAACCAGGAAAGACATCTGTGCAGGGAAGTGTATTTAAGCAGAGTTGCAGTGCTTGTTGGTCAGTTCTTCATCTTCGGACCTGTGTGGTGTGAACTCATTTGTCACCGGTTGAAGAATAAAGAACATCTGCAGAACTGAAACTCTTGCTGTCTATGATGCCCTTTTAGGTCTTCAGTGCTTCATTCATTTCTTATTTTTCCATCAAGCTTTATTTTTTATTTGACCCCACATTTTTTGGCGAGCCAGCTAGGAACGAGACCGGGTCACACAGAGGCACAGAGGCATGGCACGCTGAAGAGATGGAAGAGAAAAACACAATGAAGTAAGAGCGTGTCTAGGTGAACCTTACAGTCAGAAATAACACCAAATGCCTTCGCTGCTAAAAAGTTTTAAGTAGTAAAATAGATAAAGGTGAAAAAATAATCAAATCCCAAATTGAATTATCCAAAATAAATAACCAAAGAGTTGCACGAAAAATTAAATCACAGAATATTGGTGACAGAAAGCTGTTTGAAACAGGTTAGTGATTGAAAAAGCGGTCTGAGTGTTATTTTGCATGAGTATGTTTAGAAAATTACAGCACTTATTAAGGTTAATAAATTGCTATACCAGCCTCTGTGCAAATATAAATGTTCCCGTATAGCCCTTTCTAGTCTTTTTGACCACTCAAAGCGCTTTTACACTACATCGCATTCACCATTTACACACATTCATACCAGAAGCAATTCCAGGTTCAGTATCTTGCCCAAGGACACTTCAACATGCAGCCTGGAGGAGCTGGGAATTGAACCGCTGACCTTCTGATTAATGGACAACTCTCACTCCAGAGCCACAGCCACGGATCCGTTTTAAAACAGTACCACTCGAACTGGGTGAAACCACATATAAAGGGCAGCAGATGTGCGTTAAGTGTGGAAAAGTTCTGGAGTCTTAGTCTAAAGTTCTTGGATCTTAAGATTGTATTTTGGTTTTTTTGTCTTGCATAATATTCAAATGAAAGAAAAAAACAGTCTGATTTAACATCTCAAAGGTAATAATGAATATATATCACAATAGTCCAAAAATAAAAATATGAAATGTATTTATATAAAAAAGTTAATGCATACTAGTATAGTGCATTGTAATTTGACACACATATCCAGAGGAACACACAGGGATGATGGTGGACTTGACTTTGTGTCTGACAGTGGAGCTGATCTCAGAGCAGTTCAGACTGCAGCACTGTTGGGATTCCTCTGTCAGTCACTGCTGGATGAAGCTCTCCTCTCCCTACCACCTCCCAGTAACATTGCCCAGTCAGAGCATGTCCACATGCATTTCGAATCTTAATTGGCTCCCAGCTGTTGAGAGAACAGGAAACAATATTCATCATGAATCAGTGTTTACAGAGACTCCCTTCATCAGTGATGCAACACATCAATTATAATCTTTAGTTCAGAAACTGTTCAGAGAGGGATTTACTTTTGTTAAATGTGAAATACTGTTAAATCACTGTGTGATTTTGAACATCTTATGTGTTTTTGAAATATCACACAAATAAACATGCTGGCTGGTATCAAAATATTGTGACAGAGGGAAAATTGTGATCACTGGACTACAGCAGAGGTTCTGGGGTCTCATTTATATATAAATATTCAGACTTGCGTGCGTACGCAAACTTGTAAGCAATGCACACTTGAAATGTGGTGCATGTGAAGGAGTGCCATGTCAGACCCTTCAAACGCCCATAGTTGCCTATAAATGGTCAGTGAAATGTTAATGTTAATACATCTTGACTGCAGGAAGAAAAGGAGGCAAACTCTGACAGAAAAGCTACAAAATGAAATTTAACTTAGTGTGTAACTGACATTGTTTGGTGGGTTAAAAAACGCACTTTCACCCAACGCTTGTGCACCAGTGGAAAGAAGGCCCTGGAGCTCCATCTATTTATAACCGATCTGCAGGAAGGGAACACACTCACACACAGATGGGATGACCCAGGTACTAATTAGGGCCCGAGCACTAACGGTTCGAGGACCCTATGAAATTTAGGATTTCTGGTCTCATTTGAAAAGAGAGGAAACCAAATTAATTGCTTGTGTTTAAACATTTATTTAGGCTCTACAAACAGTCCACTCTATTAAAGAGTCCATGAGTAAAAAGAAATATGACTTAAATGATGTAAATGACAATAAAATATTTTTCCATAACATGTTTTTACAAGCAGCGCATCACATCCACATGCTGGTACAGTGTTTGGCTCGATAAGGCAATGAACATGTGATAACAATACATGAAACTATGCACTTGTATTTGCTCCACTGACGCACTGAAAACGACATCAGTTTAAATGTAATTTCTCTCCTGTTCACCTTATTTATGAGAATAAATTTCAATGCATGCAAGTATTAATATGATTCTTGATTAAACTGTCCAACTTATTTGAGGTGTTCTTTTGCAGAAACAGAATCTCCGTTTGTGTTTATTATCCTCAGTCATGGTTGTTTTTGTGAGCCACAAATTATCTTAAATTGTGTGTGTTTTTTGCGCACTTCAGGAAAAATCAATCAAACAATGTCTGATTGTTTAGAAAGACTTTAAGCCTGTACTACTTACAAGTAATATTTTGATTTCTGTCTACACATGTGAGTTGCTGTTTCTCATTTCAAACCGTTTCATCTTTCTGCCTGGTTCAGAGTTTACTTACAGGACGCACATTTTCCCCTCAAGTTTGTTTTTTAGAGATCACAACCTTTGCTTGGGAAGTGGCACACAGACGTTTCCAGCCCTGTTTTGTACATACGCACTGTTTATAATTGAGACCGCTGGTCTGTAGAAAGACCACATGGTTACTAAATGTAATGATGGTTCTCTGAAAGAAGAGCCAGTGACTTGCAGGCTTCAGTCAGACTGATCTAAGAGCTGTGACAAAGATGAACTGATCAGTAGTTTAGTGTTGAAATGAGAGAACA
>JALXJV020000011.1:7977124-8159345 GCA_024633595.2 Lepomis macrochirus | reverse complement strand
AGGTTTACAGGAAATACTGGATCTCTGCTTTGAAACTAACTTTGTGTTTAGTACAATACTGCTGAAACCAGCATGGACTGACTCCAACCCTCTACTGACCTCAGAGTCTCCAGATTCTCCAGTCTGCAGTGTGGACTCTCCTTCAGATCAGACAGCAGCTTCACGTCTGAATCCTTCAGCTTGTTTCCACTCAGATCCAGCTCTCTCAGATAGGAGGGGTTGGACTTCAGAGCTGAGGCCAGAGAAGCACAGCTGATCTCTGACAAACTGCAGTCCCTCAATCTGAATAAAGAATAAATGATGGAGATAAAAATCCATTTCTAATCCAATCAGATGTGTTCAGGTTTTAAATGTGGAGCTCAACATTACTATGTCCTAATCAATGAGCTTTTCCCTAAACTAAGTAGAAGGACTTTGTCATTGTGGATCATTATAATATCAGCCTTCTACAGACATCATCCAAATGTGCTCTGATTTATCTGCGTGCGTGTGTGTGTGTGTGTGTGTGTGTGTGTGTGTGTGTGTGTGTGTTCTGAAGGATCAATATCATTGATCAGACATTATTTGTGAAAACACATTGAAACCAACAGAAACAAAGAAATATAGCACTTTATAATAACTACACACTATAAAGCTTCATCATTTATAAACAATTGTTCATACATTAATACACATTAGTAAGTCATTTATAAACAGTTATACATGTTGTATTCTTTATTAATAAGCTGATCTTTAATGTGCTTAAATATTGTATTTTCATACTTTATACATGATCGGTTCACTATTTATAAATGAAGTATTATTTTAAAGACAAACCATTTATATATGAGTTGTTAATAGGGCTTTACATATCGATTATTTTTCAAGTCGATAAATCTAACGATTACTTTTTCGATTAGTCGATTAATCTAACGACTAATGTTCTTTATTCTAAAGAAAGAAAGAATAATGATAATAATAGGAATTTTTTTCACGTCTCTGCTGTGTTGTGATAATAACAATAATCGACATTTAGTAGGCTACTTTACTTAAAACTTAATTTTTTTTGACATGGATTTATTTCAGTATGGAGTAATGCAGTATGACAATCAGATGTAATTCTGCATCAATGAACACCTGAAAGGACTGTTCAGTCACAGATTGTGATTATATTCAGCTGTTTTCATACGTGGCCGTTAAGTGTTTCCCATTCGTTCAATTACTTGAGGCGGCCCACCACACTATCAGCGCTGACCGCCACAGATTGATTTTTGAGTTGTTGTTTTTTTACTAACATTCGTGCAGCACTTGCTCGTCAGTCTCTCTCACCTGTACCTCTCTCACTCTCTCTCTCCCTCATGAAACATTGTTGCACTGGTCAAACTGCCCATCTTAACGGTGTCTCCTTACCATAGACTGTAGCCCACATAAAACATACGGGCCTTAAAGCAGCACTATTTTGACCCTCGGCGCGTTCAGTAGTCTCTGCTGTGTGAGCTCATTTTAGTGCCAGACCGCACCGAGGAAGAAAAGAGAGAAGCAGCTAAGACACAGTGTGAAAGACGAGATCCCACGGGCCCAGAAGCAGGTCTTAAAGGAGAACTCTTAGAGAACATGAGAGCTCTTGGGATTAGCTGTTGCAGCTCCTGTGTTGCAAGCACCAATCCAGTTTGGTTTTTTTCTATAGACAGTACTCACAAAAGGTATAACGATGAAGATGAACTTAAAATTGCCCAGAGTTCTCCTTAAAGTGTGAAAACACAATCACTCCGGATTTCTGAATGCCGCCATTTGCCGAAGGTGTTTTTTTATTCCTGGAAACCACCTCACTTTGTGTTGTGTCTGTTTCCTTTTTCTGTTCAGAAGATAACTGATTCTTCTCTTACAATATCATTTGTAAATGCTTTGTAAGGCATAGATAGTCCTCACTTTAGATGAGCTCACACAAAGTACTTTACTAACCATTAGGAACCAGAATTAATCAGGAATTAAATAAAACATCTATGAACACGCACTATTAGAGCATTTCTAAATAACTAAATGTCAGTATAAAAAAACAATTTTCTTGATCTTATGAACCATTAACAACTCATATATAAATGATTTGTCATTAAAATAATACTTCATTTATAAATAGTGAACCGATCATGTATAACCTATGAAAATACAATTATTAAGCACATTCTAGAGGAGCTTATTAACAAAGAATACATGTGTAACTATGTTTATAAATGACTTACTAATGTGTATTAACGTAAGAACAATGCTTTATACATGATCAATTAAAAATGTACTAATACTTAAAAACTGCTTCATAGTGTGTAGATAATAAAGAATAAAACATTTATAACTGTGTTAATGAATGACTAACTAATGTGTATTAATGTAAGAACAATGCTTTATAAATGATGAATTCTGTATTTACTAATACTTCACTAAAGCTTTATAGTGTGTAGTTATTATAAAGTGCTGCTGAAATATTTCTACTTCAACAAGTAAACTTGATCAGTTTCAAACAAATATTAGTTCAGAGGATCTTCTGTATCCAGATGTGACCGTTTCAGATAAGACATACCTGTGTTAATCCCTGTAGGGGAAAATCAGATTGGCACAGCAACACAGAGGAATGTAAAGGACACAATACAAATACAATAAAAAATAGAACCAGTAACATTCTACGTAGATGTGTAAATATATACACACAGTGTACACACTATAAAAAAAATAGATATACAACAACAAATATGTTCAATAAATCAAGACAAAATGGAGTCTGTCAGTTTGGTGCTGTGGTGTTGTGGAGCCTAGGGGTGTGCATCTTCACTGGTCTCACGATTCGATTACGATTATCAGGTCAGTGATTCGATATCACGATGCATCTCGATGCATCACCTCAAGGGCGGGAATTTCGAGGCACCTCGTTCCGATTATGAGGCTACGATGACATTGTAAAACGATAAAGATGTATTTTTCTCACTGTGTGACTACTTGGTACTTTTAAAGCAAAGTATTTGTACCAATCCAAAGAAGTAAGTAGTAATGAAATGCAGATATTTAATGTTACTTCATATAAATGTAGCTAACATAGCATAGCATTATTCCATTATTACTGCATTATTACTGACCTCTGCTGCTGTTTTCATTTCTGATGCTGCTGTTATTAGTATAGAGTCAGATACATGTTGAACTACGCACTTTACAGTGCTGCAGCCAAACCACCTTCACGCGACCTTAATATATCTGTTCCTGTTTTTGTCTCGTCTAGCGTAGTTACATGTTTGTTTCTTCTAACTTGATTATTGTAATCTTGTGTTGAGCACCGTGGGCCTTGAGAAATGGCTTTTCGTTCATTTGTGTACTCGATATGTGGATGAATGACAACAAACGAACTTGAAGTAGCAGCAAAAAAGCGTCCTGCTCAGCTTCCAGACCGCAGTCTGAAGAGGAGATGTTAACTAGAGCTAACCGCCTTCACTTTTCCAGCAGTTGGAAAACAGACAGACTTTACTGCCAGACTGAAACGTAACGCTCATCTTTTCCTCCTCTGCTTTCACCGTCACCTACTGCCGCCTGTCCTGTAGCTGTCCTATAAAGAATGAGGAGAGGACGCTAGCTAAGCGCTGCCGTGCTGCACAGTGTCGCGGGTGAAAATCATTAACGTTAGTTTGATTTTATTGATCATGTCAAAGTTTAGTAGCAGCAGTCATTAAACAGCTGTCTGTCTGTGCTGAACAGGGAGAACCACACGTCTCCGTTGTGTTCACACCACAGACGGTCCGGAGCTGCACTTCCACATTTCTGAGTTCCGCCTTTTTCGTCAACCAACCTACATCAATCAACTGTTAATTAAACATATCAGATCTACAATAGCAACAGAGAGTCAGTGAACTGACCTCAGAGTCTCCAGTCTGCAGTGTGGATCCTCCAGAAAACCACACAACAGCTTCACTCCTGAATCCTTCAGGTTGTAGTTCTCACTCAGGCCCAGCTCTCTCAGATGGGAGGGGTTGGACTTCAGAGCTGAGGCCAGAGAAGCACAGCTGATCTCTGACAAACTGCAGAGCCTCAATCTGAATAAAGAATAAATGGAGATAAAAATCCATTTCTAATCCAATCAGATGTGTTCAGGTTTTAAATGTGGAGCTCAACATTACTATGTCCTAATCAATGAGCTTTTCCCTAAAATGAGTAGAGGGACTTTGTCATTGTGTTATTGTGGATCATCATAATGTCAGCCTTCTACAGACATCATCCAAATGTCAGCACAACATTCATACACCTATTCATGTCAACACAGATCAAAAACATGCTGCTGATCTCAGGCCAGTCTGGAACTAGAGAAGAAAAACTATATTGATCCTTTAAACAGCTGCATTTGGAAATATGATCTTCTGTGTGTGTGTGTGTGTGTGTGTGTGTGTGTGTGTGTGTGTGTGTGTGTGTGTGTGCGTGTGTGTGCGTGTCTGTGTTGAAGGATCAATATCAGTGATCAGATATTATTTGTGAAAACACATTGAAACTAGGGATGTCCCGATCAGGTTCGTTTGCCCTTGAGTCCGAATCCCAGTCATTTGATATTGAGTATCTACCGATACTAAGTCCCGATCCGATACCTCTATACTACTTAAAAAAAAGAACGAAGAAGAGCAAAAAACAGATCTAGGAAGTTATTTTTTATTTAATTCACCTTATTTTAACATTAACCAACTCTGTTAACAAACAGAGGACTTCTGTGAGGTAGCTTGAACAATCAAGTAATAAATAACATAAATTCTTCACTTTTGGACTTTAGTGCAACAGTAAATATTTAAAAAAGTCTAAGATAAAAACAAATAGCACCTCAACATAAAATACCCGGCAGGCATGGAAATACAACTACAAAAATAAATGTGCCACAGTGTTTGCTAAGCACATCTATAGATTGTGTCGTCAGAGGAAGGAGTAGAACAAGATACATATATACATTTATATCTGTGTCCTGATCGGGAGGTAACGTCCGATTCCAATCAAGTCTGAAACCTCGTGATCGGATCTGGACATCCCTAATTGAAACCAACAGAAACAAAGAAATATAGCACTTTATAATAACTTCACACTATAAAGCATTAGTGAAGTATTAGTAAATACGTAATTCATCATTTATAAACAATTGTTCTTACATTAATATAATGCTTTATATGGTGTAGTTATTATAAAGTGCTGCTGAAATATTTCTACTTCAACAAGTAAACTTAATCAGTTCCAAACAAATATTAGTTCAGAGGATCTTCTGTACCCAGATGTGACCGTTTCAGATAAGACATACCTGTGTTAATCCCTGTAGGGGAAAATCAGATTGGCACAGCAACACAGAGGAAAGTAAAGGACACAATACAAATACAATAAAAAATAGAACCAGTAACATTCTACGTAGATGTGTAAATATATACACACAGTGTTCACACTATAAAAAAAATAGATATACAACAACAAATATGTTCAATAAATCAAGACAAAATGGAGTCTGTCAGTTTGGTGCTGTGGTGTTGTGGAGCCTAGGGGTGTGCATCTTCACTGGTCTCAGGATTCGATTACGATTATCAGGTCAGTGATTCGATATCACGATGCATCTCGATGAGTCACCTCAAGGGCGGGAATTTCGAGGCACCTCGTTCCGATTATGAGGCTACGATGACATTGTAAAACGATAAAGATGTATTTTTCTCACTGTGTGACTACTTGGTACTTTTAAAGCAAAGTATTTGTACCAATCCAAAGAAGTAGGTAGTAATGAAATGCAGATATTTAATGTTACTTCACACATTGATATTTATTCATTTAGCTGACGCTTTTATCTAAAGTGACTTACAATTGCTATATATATCAGAGGTCGCACGCCTCTGGAGCAAGTAGGGGTTAAGTGTCTTGCTCAGTGACACAGTGGGGATTGAACCCGGGTCTCTCACACCAAAGGCAGGCGTCTTAGCCATTGCGCCATCCCACCCCGCCACAGATGGTCCGGAGCTGCACTTCCACATTTCTGAGTTCTGCCTTTTTCGTTCCGTCAACATTAAGTTATCAGTTAACCTCTAGATAATCCATTATTGACATTTATCAATGGATTCAGAATCGTCAAGACGATGAGAGGGGTTGTCCATGATGGTTTTCAGCTTCCCTCTCATCCTCCTCTCAGTCACTGCCTCCACACTGTCGGCTTCCATCCCCACCACAGAGCTGGCCTTCCTCACCAGCTCGCCCAGTTTGTTGGTGCACTTACCAAACATCAATCAACTGTTAATTAAACATATCAGATCTACAATAGTAACAGAGAGTCAGTGAACTGACCTCAGAGTCTCCAGTCTGCAGTGTGGATCCTCCAGAAAACCTGACAGCAGCTTCACTCCTGAATCCTGCAGGTTGTAGTTCTCACTCAGGTCCAGCTCTCTCAGATGGGAGGGGTTGGACTTCAGAGCTGAGGCCAGAGAAGCACAGCTGATCTCTGACAAACTGCAGAGCCTCAATCTGAATAAAGAATAAATGGAGATAAAAATCCATTTCTAATCCAATCAGATGTGTTCAGGTTTTAAATGTGGAGCTCAACATTACTATGTCCTAATCAATGAGCTTTTCCCTAAAATGAGTAGAGGGACTTTGTCATTGTGTTATTGTGGATCATCATAATGTCAGCCTTCTACAGACATCATCCAAATGTCAGCACAACATTCATACACCTATTCATGTCAACACAGACCAATGACATGCTGCTGATCTCAGGCCAGTCTGGAACTAGAGGAGAAAAACTATATTGATCCTTTAAACAGCTGCATTTGGAAATATGATCTGATCTGTGTGTGTGTGTGTGTGTGTGTGTGTGTGTGTGTGTGTGTTGTGTGTGTGTGTGTGTGTGTGTTCTGAAGGATCAATATCAGTGATCAGACATTTGTGAAAACACATTGAAACCAACAGAAACAAAGAAACATAGCACTTTATAATAACTACACACTATAAAGCTTTAGTGAAGTATTAGTAAATACAGAATTCATCATTTATAAACCATTGTTCTTACATTAATACACATTAGTAAGTTATTTATAAACATAGTTATACATGTATTCTTTATTATTAAGCTCATCTACAATGTGCTTAATAATTGTATTTTCATATTTTATACATGATCGGTTCACTATTTATAAATGAAGTATTATTTTAACGACAATCCAGTTATATATAAGTTGTTACTGGTTCATAAGATCTTTTTTTTAATACTTTCCCGAGAAAGAAACAATCTCAGCGTAACTCATAAATCTACCAGTGGCAAAGCCGATAGGATGCTACTAAAACTAGGGGTGGGAGAATTAATCGATACTCAGATGCATCGCGATGCTGATGTGGAAGATTATGAATCGATTAACAAATGTCTATAAATCTATTATTAAAAGTTAATAATAACAATGTTGACTGAACGCAAAAGGCGGAACTCCCTGAAGTGGAGCACCCGGACCGTCTGCGGAGTGCACACAACAGAGAGGCCAGTGTGCCCCTGTACTTGACACACCTACAGACTGAATAACCACCCCACTAAAATGTCACACAATCATTAATATCAGTGTAGAAGTGATGATTTTAACTCACACACTTTGAGCTTGGTGACACTCGACGCTCGGCAGCTCACTGTGAATCTGGTCGACATGCATACAATTAATAAGTTAGGTTTAGGAACACACTCGGTGGTGGTTGTTGTGAAGATAACTGGCTTCAGGGGGCTTTAAAGAGTAACATAGCTAGCCAGCCAGTCAGCTAGCTGGCAGTATCAAAGTAAACAAGGGTCCTGGAATTTCTGTTCCAGTCCATGGATTGCGGTCCTGAAACTGCAGCCTCCGGTGCTACAGCTACATGCCCGTGTATCCTGTGCGTGAGGCCGAGCAAGTGAGAGAGAGAGAGCTGCAGCACGTGAGGGTGAAAGTTAGCAGAAAAATATATCAACAGTAAGTTTCAGTCTGGTAGTAAACGTGCAGCGTAGGTCACTGTGTGTCCATTAATAAAAGTCTGTAGTTTCCAAGACGGCTGGAAAAATGAAGGCTGTTAGCTCTAGCTAACATCTGCCCTGCTCTCTGTCCCCCGGACTTTGGGGACGGCCTTCAGCGTCACAGCCCCCACCCTCTGGAACTCCTCCCCACAGAAATGATCCCTGTCTGTACTCTTTCAAAAATCTACTAAAACCCAGCTCCTGGATGACTTTCTGTTGTCACTGTAACTATGGGTAAAGCTTCCTTGGGTCCCGTGAAATGCACTAAAATATTTATTTATGTATCGTTAACTAAATTAGTGATTAAAAATATTAATTTTCAGCTGCATGTCATTACTACGTAACCTACTACTCAAGGGCTGAGAACATCCGGTACAGGCTTAGACTAAACTGGTGTTCAGCTCTGTCCTGGACACAGACTGTAGGCTGTATCCTAATAATTAACTTTATATGTCTGCTTTCAGAGGAGTCTGGATGTTAAAGGAATGGACCTTAGAGCTGAGGTTTATAAAGTAAATTGGGGATGCAAACTACTCCTTTTAAGCTAATTAGGAGATGTTTCTTTTGGATTTAATGTGAAAATTAAATGCTTAGTAATTATCCAGGGATCCTGTATAGAAACAGTGATGCATCAGGATGCATTGATAATCGTTTTATAATCGAATTGCAGCCCTCTGTAATCGTAATCGAATCGAATCGTGAGGTGCCCAGAGATTCCCACCCCTAACTAAGACTACGTGAAAGATGCCCCAGCTAACTTTACTGGTGGCATGGAAAAGCCTCACTGTTAAAGTCCTGGGGTCTCATTTATAAAACTGTGCGTAGAATCCTCATTAAAAGTGTATGTGCGTCCTGGGGGGCGCTGCTGAGCTTAGATGGAGTAGGACGTGAGTTTGGGGGCTCCTGCCGATTTTGATTAAAATTGTTATTCATTTGCGCTTTTTCCTCGCGTAATTAGTCTTGTCTTGCCCCATAGTACTATTTGCTGAGCAGGCTAACTCTGAAATGTCTGGAAAGAACTCTAAAACTCGCAATACTATTCAGACACAACTGCGGCCTAGTCCACAAACAGCAACCACATCCTCAAGTGAGTCGTCGGATCCCACAGATGTCGCCTCGACGCACGCTAACCTACACATTGCAGCTCTCAAGCTCGAGTTGCTGGCCTCGCTGAGAAAAGACATTGCTGATATTTTTAAGAAGGAACTCCAGGATACTCTCGGGGATGCTTGTCTACTATCAAGCTGGACCTACAAGCAGTGAGGACACAGCTGGCGAACGATAAAGCTGCTACCGACGCTACCATGGCCAAGCTAAAGGGTACGGTCGGAGAGATGGAGCAAGCACTCACAGAGTGCTCCGATGATATCGCCGCGATGAAAACTACAATCAAGTGCCTCACAGCGAACGTAGCCAAGCTGGAGAATAAATGTGAAGACTTGGAGTCCAGATCACGCCGTAACAACATTAGAATAGTGGGGGTACCGGAGGGTCCCGACACCTGTACCACCACTGCTGTGGCTGCCATGCTGAAGGATGCGTTCGGTCTAGTAAAGGAGCCGCTTTTGGACCGGTCCCACCGGACCCTCCAACCTAAACCCAAGCCCGGTGATCGTCCACGTGCCATTGTGTGCAGATTCCACTACCACGGCGACTGTGTTGACATTTTGCGCCGCGCCAGAGAACTCCGACAGATTAAAGTCAGGGACTTCACCATTTCAATCTTCCCTGACCACACTGCCAAAATAGCGTGGGCTCGGGCTGCATTCAACGAGGTCAGGCGGCAACTTCGTGGCATTGACGGGGCTCGGTATGGTCTGTTTCATCCAGCGCGACTTCGCATCACTTGCAACGGTGTGGAAAAGGATTTCCTTTCAGCCGAGGAAGCCAGCGACTATGTCAAAACCCTGATCTCTGGGTGAGCTTCAATAGTTTTTTTGATCTGTGTTGCTTTGATTGTTTAGAGTTTGTGGACTCACCAGTCTTAATTTTCCACCTGTGCAGTAGGCTATCAGATGGTTTTCTGGATTTTTGCACTAGTGTCATTATTGTTTGTCCATAGCAAGGCCTCGCCATATTTGGTACTATTTTAATTATTGATTTATTATTATTATTTTTTTTGTACTTAAGATCAGGTCACACTACCTCATTTTAGGCTTTCTGCATCTATTTGTAGCCTATCAGACTGGGGGCCTACAGTTATTTGTTAATATGTATTTTCACATACCCTTTTTTTTACGTCATTAAGGCGGTCATCTTTCTTGTTTTGTTGGAAAGTTCACATTTTGTTGAAACAATATTTTGTGATGTGAGCTTTTTCAATGTAATGTGGTTTCAATTGTGCGCTTACTGTTACCTAATGTCGAAATCGGCAGGAGTTTCTTATACATACACTGTTTCTTCTCTCATTCTCTCCTCTGTTCTGCGTAGTCTCCGGGTTGTTCAACGCTATGTTGGACGACTTTTGGTTATTGTGGGAAACACTGCTGTCCCCTTTGTTCTATGGTTATGTGGGGACATTGGGTGTATTTGCATTTCGGGGTGTGTTGGGGGGAGGGTGTCTCACTTGGCTCTTAACGACCTCTTTCATTGTTTTTCTTTATTTGAATGGTTAATGGCAATATAGATCCCAGCATTGCTGGGTCAGGCACACCTCTCAGATTTATCAGTTGGAATATTAGAGGTATGGGTAATCCTGTTAAGAGATCTAAGGTCTTTGCACACTTGAAACGTTTAAACTCTGATTTAGTATTCTTACAGGAGACTCATCTTCGCATTAAAGATCACCATAGGTTACATTGCCCTTGGGTAGGCCAAGTGTTCCATTCAAATTTTAATTCCAAAGCTAGAGGGGTCGCCATCTTAAAAAGTTCAATTCTCATCCACTGATGTTATTGCTGATAGAAACGGCAGATACCTCATGGTTGCTGGTACTATAATGCAAAGAAAGGTTTTGTTGATAAATGTATATGCCCCGAACTTCGATGATGTTGAATTCGCTAAAAGATAGCTGAGCAATATTCCCTTCCTGAATACACACTTGTTGATTTTCGGAGGTGATCTAAATTGTGTTTCTGACCCAATCTTAGATTGATCTAATCCTCGTAACCTGACTCGATCTGCAATGCCTAAAGCATTTTCTGAGTTTACGAAGCAGAATGGTCTTGTTGATCCATGGAGATCTCATAACCCCTTTATTAAAAATTTCTCTTTCTTCTCCCAGGTACATCAATCATATTCCAGAATTGATTACTTTTTTATTGACAGCACGCTCAATAAATGTGTGACTTCTTCTGACTATTTAGGTATTGTAATATCAGACCACTCACCCTTACTATTAGACATTCAACTTTCTACTTATAAACGTAGCCCACCGCTTTGGAGATTTGATTCTCTTCTTTTGGCAGATCATGACTTTTGCGAACTCATTTCAAATTCTATTGATGAGTTCCTGTCTTTCAATCAAGATGACTCCTCTTCATATTCTTTGTTATGGGAGACACTTAAATGTTACTTGAGAGGTCAGATTATTTCTTACACCGCTCTAGCTAATAAAAAGGTTAATGCTAGGCTTAATGTACTTACATCTGTGATTAATGATCTAGATCGAACATATGCATCGAACCCCTCTCCAGAATTACTTAAGCAGCGCGTTGATTTGCAAGTAGAATTTAATCTCATCTCAACTAAGGAGGCAGAGAGCTTGTTAATACGCAGTCGTGGCTCATATTATGAACATGGTGACAAGGCAAGTCGTTTACTGGCACATCAGTTGCGTCGACAGGCCACTTCCCGTTTGATACCCAGTATTTTAAACTCTTCTGATACTATTACTACAGATCCCTTAGAAATCAATGCTGCTTTTAAATAGTTTTATTTTTCATTATATAAATCTGAATTTCCTACAGATAACACTGATATGAACACATTTCTTCACAACCTTTCAAATCCTGTTATTGATTCTACTACTGCCAGACAACTGGACTCCCCACTCTCCCTTGAAGAAGTGTTAAATGCAATCAAAGCTATGCAATCTAATAAAGCCCCAGGCCCTGACGGGTTTCCGATTGAATTCTTCAAAAAATTTATTGGTAAATTGGCACCGCTACTTTTATCCGTATTCAATGAATCCGTGGTAATTGGTTCATTACCACCAACCTTGACACAAGCCACTATTGCTCTTCTTCTTAAAAGAGACAAAGAATCAACCTCCTGTGGTTCTTACAGACCATTATCTCTGCTTAATGCTGATGTAAAGGTGTTAGCTAAAGTTATTGCATCACGCCTTGAGAATGTGCTTCCTCATATTATATCTGAAGAGCAAAACGGTTTTATTAAGGGACGTCAATTGTTTTTTAATACCCGCACACTTTTCAATATAATTTACTCAAAAAATTCGGCTTAACTTCCTGAACTCGTAATTTCTTTAGACGCTGAAAAGGCATTCGATAGGGTAGAGTGGGAGTACTTGTTTGCAGTTTTAAAGAAATTCGGATTTGGTGACGGATTTATTTCATGGATTCGCCTCCTTTATTCGTTCCCTAAGGCTAGTGTCCATACCAACGATGTTTATTCTGATTATTTTGCCCTTGAACGTGGATGTCGCCAAGGTTGTCTTTATCACCTTTGCTCTTTGCCATCGCTATCGAGCCCCTATCTATTACATTAAGATCTTCTCCCTTATTTAGAGGAATCACCCGCAATGGAATTGAATATAAATTATCGTTGTATGCGGATGATTTGTTATTGTATATGACTGATCCCGCACATTCTATCCCTGCTGTTTTAAGTATTCTGGAGAATTTTAGCACCTTCTCAGGTTATAAATTAAATATGGGGAAAAGTGAATGTTTTCCCATTAACGCTGCTGCATGTGATATTCAACAGTCGGATTTACCTTTTCTTTTTAGTCCGTCTGGGTTTAAATACCTTAGTATTAATGTGACTCGTTCTTTATCTGGCCTTGCATCTGCTAATTTCACTCCCCTTATCTCAAAGATTACATCTGACATTCAAAGATGGGGTAACCTCCCCCTCTCATTACTTGGCAAGATCAATGCTGTTAAAATGAATATTTTACCCAAATTTTTATTTTTATTCCAATCAATTCCTCTTTTTCTGCCTGAACATTTCTTTAACTCACTGGATAAGATAATTTGTTCTTTTATTTGGGGTGGGAAACCGCCCAGGGTTCGTAAAACCTTACTGCAGAGATGCAAACTTAGCGGAGGACTTGCATTACCTAACTTTCTTACTTACTACTGGGCTGTTCACATCCACAAACTTTGCTACTGGTTAAAATCTCCTGGATCATCTTGGTGTAAATTGGAACTATCATCCTGTAAGGGATCTTCTATACCTTCTCTACTTTATTCCTCTTTACCCACAAAACCCTCTTTATATACTGATAATCAATTGGTTCTTAACACACTCAAAATCTGGTATCAATTTAGACGGCACTTTAAATTTGTAACGGCATCTTCCTTGGGTCCTTTATATAACAACCATTTATTTCCTCCATCACTCTCGGACTCGACATTCTCTGGGTGATATGGCAAGGGTCTTACACAAATCAGACATTTATTTGTAGATGGTGTCTTTGATAGTTTTGCTAATTTGTCTTCTCGATATGACCTCCCTATTACTCATCTGTTTCGCTATTTTCAAGCTCGCAATTTTGTGGCTAAACGTTTCCCTAATTTTCCCTCTATACCCTCAGAACAGGGATGGGAAACCATGCTTTCATTTGTGCCTCATCACAGAGGAATCATTTCAAAGCTGTATGACATTATCTTAGCTTTTAGCAACCACTCCAATGCTAAACTTAAGAATACATGGGAATCTGAACTGGGAATACAAATTCATGAGGACTCCTGGGAACAAGCCATAGAGAGGATACGTTCTACCACCTCTTGTGCTCGCCTTGGACTTATTCAATTTAAAGTCTTATACAGGGTGCATTTTTCCAAGTCTAGACTATCTGAATTGTATCCGGCAGTGGACGATAAATGTAATAAATGTCATGGCTCTCCCTGTCACCTTAGCCACATGTTTTTTCTTTGGCCTGATCTGAAATGTTTTTGGGCGGGTTATTTTACTATTATGTCCTCTGTTCTCGGGGTGAATCTCCAACCTTGCCCTCTGACTGCCATATTTGGGATCTCTGACCCCTCACTCGTACTTAACCCTACACAGAGGGACATTATAGCTTTCACATCCTTGCTAGCAAGACGTTTCTTATTGCTACATTGGAAGTCGTCCAAATATCCCTCTGTCTCCCGGTGGCTGAAAGACGTCATGTTTTTCCTAAAACTTGAGAAAATTAAATACACGTTGAGAGGATGTACAGTCAAATTTTTCCACAAATGGCAACCCTTTATTTCCTATTTCACTAACCTAGAGGTGCTACCCAATTGATTGTGTGCCTGTTTCTGTGGTAGTTTTTTATATTGCATAATTAACCATGTGCTGGTCATGTTGAGCTGGGTGTGGTTGGGGGGGTTGTATATTGTTTTTAGTTTTTTGTTTGTTTGTTTTTTTACACGGTACTCTGTATATTCAATTAATTTTATTTTCTTTTATTCCTTCAGAGGGTTTTGGGCTTTGTCTTTGTTTTTCTGTTCTCTCTATCTTAGTTCTTCCTTCTATGTGTGTATGTGACCGTGTACATATGCAAATATGTTTAAAAAAAACAAAACAAGGAAAAGTCAAACTGTATTTCTGTGACTGGAATTATTGTATTATGTCTTTCCCAATAAAAATATTTGGGGAAAAAAAAAAAAAAGTGTATGTGCGTCCTAAAGCCAAAAATGGCGTACGCCAAAAAATATTCAGACATAAAAAACCCTTTAGTTCCCTTTATAAATCACAATCAACTTGAAATTGCAAAGAAAAATGCCGCGAGACAAGGCAAAAGTGTGGTTCTTGTGCAGCCTGAGAAGAGCAACTGCGGCCGCCAGACTCGGCACCTGCAGCCTCCTTGCTCCTGCAAGTTTTTAATGTCATGTGTCCTGTTGACGCTTTGCAGCGCCGGCTAAAGTTGGACACGATTTCTAACCAGCTTACCTTTTTTTAAGTCCAACAGGCATCACGTTAAGTCAGCCCTGTGCTGCGCCGCATGAAGTCAAACGCACCTAATGTTGTTGTTTTTACACCACTCGTGCCCGGGGTATTATTATTTTTTGATAACGCAGGTTAAAATACGGGAGATTTATAGGGAAATATTAATACGGGAAGACGGCGGGAAAGAAGGGGTAAAATACGTGAATTTCCCAGCCAAAACGGGATACTTGACAGGTATGGTTCAGAGAAACAATACCAGGCCTGTAACAGTGAGTCTTTTACCCAGTAAAGTTAGCTGGGGCATCTTTCAGGTAGTCTTAGTAGCATCCTTTGGGCTTTGCCACTGGTAGATTTACTAGTTATGCTGAGATTGTTTATATTGGTTTTGTTTCTCAGAAAAGTATCAAAAAAATTTTTCTTATGAACCATTAACAACTCATATGGTTTGTCATTAAAATAATACTTCATTTATAAAACAGTGAACTGATCATGTATAAAGTAAGAAAATACAATTATAAAAGCACATTATAGATGAGCTTGTTAATAAAGAATACCACATGTATAACTATGTTTATAAATGACTTACTAATGTGTATTAATGTAAGAGCAAAGTTTTATAAATGATGAATGAAAAATGTACTAATACTTAACAACTGCTTCATAGTGTGTAGATGAGAAAGAATAAAACATTTATAACTGTGTTTATGAATGACTTAGTGATGTGTATTAATGAACAATGCTTTATAAATGATGAATTCCGTCTTTACTTATACTTCACTAATGCTTTATAGTGTGTAGTTATTATAAAGTGCTGCTGAAATATTTCTACTTCAACAAGTAAACTTGATCAGTTTCAGACAAATATTAGTTCAGAGGATCTTCTGTATCCAGATGTGACCGTTTCAGATAAGACATACCTGTGTTAATCCCTGTAGGGGAAAATCAGATTGGCACAGCAACACAGAGGAAAGTAAAGGACACAATACAAATAAAAAGTAGAACCAGTAACATTGTACGTAGATGTGTAAATATATACACACAGTGTACACACTATAAAAGAAATAGATATACAACAACAAATATGTTCAATAAATCAAGTCAAAATGTGGAGCCTAGGGGTGTGCATCTTCACTGGTCTCACGATTCGATTACGATTATCAGGTCAGTGATTCGATATCACGATGCATCTCGATGCATCACCTCAAGGGCGGGAATTTCGAGGCACCTCGTTACGATTATGAGGCTACGATGACATTGTAAAACGATAAAGATGTATTTTTTTCACTGTGTGACTACTTGGTACTTTTAAAGCAAAGTATTTGTACCAGTCTAAAGAAGTAGGTAGTAATGAAATGCAGATATTTAATGTTACTTCATATAAATGTAGCGAACATAGCATAGCATTACAGCATTATTACTGACCTCAGCTGCTGTTTTCATTTCTGATGCTGCTGTTATTAGTACAGAGTCAGATACATGTTGAACTACGCACTTTACAGTGCTGCAGCCAAACCACCTTCACGCGACCTTAATATATCTGTTCCTGTTTTTGTCTCGTCTAGCGTAGTTACATGTTTGTTTCTTCTAACTTGATTATTGTAATCTTGTGTTGAGCACCGTGGGCCTTGAGAAACGGTTTTTCCTTCATTTGTCTACTCGATATGTGGATGAATGACAACAAACGAACTTGAAGTAGCAGCAAAAAAAGCGTCCTGCTCAGCGTCCAGACCGCAGTCTGAAGAGGATATGTTAGCTAGCGCTAACCGCCTTCACTTTTCCAGCAGTTGGAAAACAGACAGACTTTAATTAACGGACACGCTGTGACCTGCAGCGTACATTTACTGCCCATCTTTTCCTCCTCTGCTTTCACCGTCACCTACTGCCACCTGTCCTGTAGCTGTCCTATAAAGAATGAGGAGCGGCCGGCTTCCTAACTCCGAAGCCATCACAGCCCTACCATCTCACCTGCAACACCTGACTGCTACCCAGCAACAAGATGTTGTAAACCTAGCTGAACAGTTCAAATGTCTGTTTAGTGATGTGCCCACCAAAACCCATATCATTCAACATGATATCGAGGTAAGCAGCCCTCGGCCTATTAAAGTTCATCCATATCGTGCTAATCAGATGAAGCGTGAGTTGATGAAGGGAGAGGTACAGTACCTTCTCCAAAATGGGTTAGCTAAACCCAGTACTAGCGCTTGGAGTTCGCCCTGTATTGTGGAGGCTAAATCTGATGGCTCGCCTCGTTTCATTACAGACTTCCGTAAAGTGAACTTTGTTACAGTTCGTGACTCTTACCCCTTGCCGCGTTTAGAAGACTGTGTTGACAATCTCGGTAACGCCAAGTTTGTGAGTAAGTTAGACCTTTTGAAGGAATATTGGCAGGTGCCTCTGACTGACCGCGCTTCCAATATTGCTGCTTTTGTTACCCCCGACCATTTTCTACAGTACACCGTTATGGCGTTTGGAATGTGCAATGCGCCGGCCACCTTCCAGCGGTTGATTAATACTGTGATTGCCTGAGTCAGCAACTGTAATGCATATTTAGACGCCCTGATCATTTACACTGACTCTTGGGATGAACACTTGCGTGTCCTCACACAGGTTTTTGGCCGTCTGGCCCAGGCCAACCTCACTCTAAACTTGTCTAAGTGTGAGTTTGGGAAGGCCACAGTCACCTACTTAGGGAGGCAAGTTGGGCAGGGGCAGGTTCGTCCCATCGAAGCTAAAGTTGCTGCCATTACTGCGTGTTCCGTGCCCACCACTCGTGAAGGCACTCCGGCTCATTTCTGGGCATGGCAGGCTATTACAGGAGTTTCTGCCGAAACTTCTGGACTGTTGTTCAGCCACTAACCCAACTTCTTAGTCCTAAGGTTGACTTTGTATGGACCCGGAGTGTCAAGCTGCATTTGACAGTGCCAAGGCTCTTTTGTGTCATGCTCCTGTGCTCGCCGCTCCTGATCTTACCAAGCCGTTCAAGCTAGAGGTTGATGCTAGTGCCGTTGGGGCTGGCGCTGTCCTGCTTCAGGAGGATGCTGAGGGGGTGGACCATCCTGTGTGTTATTTCTCTAGGAAGTTTAACAAACACCAGCTCAATTACTCTACTATAGAGAAGGAAACCCTTGCTTTGTTGTTGGCCTTGCAACATTTTGAGGTATATGTTGGCTCTAGCTCTCTGCCGGTGGTAACCTATACCGATCACAATCCCCTTGTGTTTTTGTCTCGCATGTACAATCATAACCAGCGTCTCATGCGATGGGCCCTGATAGTACAGGACTACAACCTAGAAATCCACCACAAAAAGGGATCCGAGAATGTGTTGGCTGATGCCCTTTCTAGGCTGTAGGTGTATGAAGCAAAATGTGATATTGTTCTATCCATCTGTACCTGTTTCACAAACTTTACAGTTTGTATTTTAAGGGGGGGGAGTGTTACTGCCGCTGGTAGCAGCCATGTGTTTTTGGTTTCTGTCAGTGTTTTTCCAGTATGCTAAGCAGGCTGTGCAATCACCGGCTGAGGATTGGCTGGTGCCAGTGAGGATCTGCCTGCTCCCGCCTTGGTCCATCCTGATTGGAGCAGTCCCACAACCGTCCACCAATCCAGCGAGCTGTGGTTGAGGCCTGCCGCTATAAAGCCACCATACTGCCGTGCAACAGGAGCTCTCTGTCATTACCTGTTTGTGTATCTGCTACGACCACTGTTCTGAGCTTGACCGTATGTATATTGTTTGTTGGTTGCTGCAGCCTCAATTTTGTGCTTGTTGTAACTGCTGCTACTGAGAGTCAGTAGGGGTTGTTTTTTTTTGGGAATTGTCTTTGGTTTAGCTGGTTAGCTAAAGTTACGGTGATAGCCATTTTAGTTCACCACTCAGGTAGTTATTTTTGTTAAAGGACACCTGAGTGCGATTTTGTGTTTTAACCGTGTGTCTGCAGAGTTGGGCTAGACTTTAGGTTAAACACTGACACCCACTCCACGTAGGTTTTTCATTTGTTTAGTTTACTAGGTTTAGGGGTGCTGCGCTCCCTGTGTTTTGTTTTGGAGACATCTTAAATAGAGAGGTTTTGTTTTCATATTTGGTTTTTGAGTTAGTAATCCCTGTTTTGAAGGGACCTCTTTTTGTTATCTTGAGTTTGTTTTCGCAGCACCCACTTGCCCAACCTTAGTTTGTTTAAATCCTTGTCAACTCTCATGTTTCAATAAATACCTTTTCTACGATACCAACTCCATCTGGTTTATGCATACGTCCCCTTTCCCCTAGTGAGCCGGGACGTAACAAGATTCACGATAAGTAGGGACTAAAGCTATATGCTTACTCACATCAAAACTTACTTTTGTCGAATTGACAACAGGATCAATGGCAGGAGAGGAGAGGGGGCGTACCTGGAGCAGCAGGAGAAACTTTCTCCACCTTTGAGTTTTCAAGCTCAAGCTTCCGTATTCTCACTTCCTTATCAGCCTCAATCTCAAGTCTCTTTACCTCCAGCTGGAGTTGCATGTGCTGTTTCCGTTCCTTCTCCTCAGCGTCAAGCTGGAGACGGGCAAGTCGGACCTTTAGCCGAGCCTCATCTCTGGAACGAGCACTGCTCAATGGGGATGGATCATAACGTGGCAGAGTGAACGGCGTTTTCATTCGCTCACCTACCTCGTCGGCCACCCCGGAGACTGTCACATCCTTTTCCTCTGAAGGGATGTCTGTAGGAAGCGCCGCTAACTTTAACTCAGCTTTCTGCTGAGCCTGCTCAGGTAACGCAATCTCTCCTCGCTCCACCAATTTATCAATAATCTGGGCCTTAAGATCTTTCTTTAACAAAGTTTTAGCTACCCAGTAGCTGCACAGTGTGTGGGTGAAAATCATTAACGTTAGTTTGATTTTATTGATCATGTCAAAGTTTAGTAGCAGCAGTCATTAAACAGCTGTCTGTCTGTGCTGAACAGGGAGAACCACACGTCTCCGTTCTGTTCACACCACAGACGGTCCGGAGCTGCACTTCCACATTTCTGAGTTCCGCCTTTTTCGTTCCGTCAACATTACGTTATCAGTAAACCTATTGATAATCCATTATTGACATTTGTCAATGGATTCAGAATCGTCCAAATCCGCATGGCGATGCATCTAAACATCAATTATTTTCCACACCCCTAGTGGAGCCTGATGGCTGACGGCACAAATGAGCCTCCAAAGCTCTTTGAGGCTCGGGGCTGGATGAGTCTGTGGCTGAAGGAGCTCCTGAGCTGCCTCAGCTCAGCATAGAGAGGATGAGAGGGGTGGGGTGGGATGGCGCAATGGTTAAGACGCCCGCCTTTGGTGTGAGAGACCCGGGTTCAATACACACTGTGTCCCTGAGCAAAACACTTAACCCCTACTTGCTCCAGAGGCGTGCGACCTCTGACATGCATAGCAAATGTAAGTCGCTTTGGATAAAAGCGTCAGCTAAATGAATAAATGTATAAATGTAATGTATGAGAGGGGTTGTCCATGATGGTTTTCAGCTTCCCTCTCATCCTCCTCTCAGTCACTGCCTCCACACTGTCCACTTCCATCCCCACCACCGAGCTGGCCTTCCTCACCAGCTCGCCCAGTTTGTTGGTGCACTTACCAAACATCAATCAACTGTTAATTAAACATATCAGATCTACAATAGTAACAGAGAGTCAGTGAACTGACCTCAGAGTCTCCAGTCTGCAGTGTGGATCCTCCAGAAAACCACACAGCAGCTTCACTCCTGAATCCTGCAGCTTGTTCTCACTCAGGTCCAGCTCTCTCAGATGGGAGGGGTTGGACTTCAGAGCTGAGGCCAGAGAAGCACAGCTGATCTCTGACAAACTGCAGACACTCAATCTGAATAAAGAATAAATGATGGAGATAGAAATCCATTTCTAATCCAATCAGATGTGTTCAGGTTTTAAATGTGGAGCTCAACATTACTATGTCCTAATCAATGAGCTTTTCCCTAAAATGAGTAGAGGGACTTTGTCATTGTGTTATTGTGGATCATCATAATGTCAGCCTTCTACAGACATCATCCAAATGTCAGCACAACATTCATACACCTATTCATGTCAACACAGATCAATAACATGCTGCTGATCTCAGGCCAGTCTGGAACTAGAGGAGAAAAACTATATTGATCCTTTAAACAGCTGCATTTGGAAATATGATCTGATCTGTGTGTGTGTGTGTGTGTGTGTGTGTGTGTGTGTGTGTGTGTGTGTGTGTGTGCCCTGAAGTATCAATCAGTGATCAGACATTATTTGTGAAAACACATTGAAACCAACAGAAACAAAGAAATATTTCTACTTCAACAAGTAAACTTAATCAGTTTAAAACAAATATTATTTCTGAGGATCTTCTGTATCCAGATGTGACCATTTACCAAAAATTAGAAACATTCATTTACTTTAAAGACTAAAAGCAGAAATTTTCTAGATTTTCTTTAAGAAACAAGTCTTTATGACTGCAGACTGAATTTAGTACAAGAAACATGAAAATATGAACAAAAGGACATTTACAACTTTATGGATGGAAGTTATGTCTGAACAGAAATTAGCTTCAGTTGTTAATTAAACACATCAGATCTACAATAGTAACAGAGAGTCAGTGAACTGACCTCAGAGTCTCCAGTCTGCAGTGTGGATCCTCCAGAAAACCACACAGCAGCTTCACTCCTGAATCCTGCAGGTTGTAGTTCTTACTCAGGTCCAGCTCTCTCAGATGGGAGGGGTTGGACTTCAGAGCTGAGGCCAGAGAAGCACAGCTGATCTCTGACAAACAGCACCAATTCAATCTGAATAAAGAATAAATGATGTAACGTTAGAAGACAATGTTCCTGCTTGAAATCATTCAGTGTTTAATAATCTGTTCAGAGCTGAAGAAGGTTTAGAATGTAGAAGTTTAGAAAATGGAAATATTTGTTATTGTCTGATAGTTGAAATAGAGATTATTTATTTATTCATTGTATTTATGTATTTTATTCTCATTTCTTTAAAAACATGATGTGGAATAGAAGCTGATAATCAGGAAGAGCGTTACGTCTGTTTGTTTTATTATTTCTAAGTCTGTGGATGAAACGTTAAGTCAGCTGTCAGATTGCCGGCTGATGATTGGTTCTGACAGATCCTTCCACTTGCAGACTGCATCAACACGGACTGTTCTTAAATAGCGTGTTAGCTTGCTGACACTGTTTGGAGTAAAGCAGCCGTCCTCCTGATCAGTCCTGAGCTCCATCAGAGAGTCGAAACATTTCAGACAATAAAAGTTGAAAGCTTCCTCTGCAGAGTTTCCTCTGTCTGACCTGACAAGTTTTTAACTACATTTATTTGTTTTGCTGCATAAATGTCCCACGATATTAACTGTGACATCACTGCGAGCATGGAAACGTTTAAATGACTGACAGCAGCGAGAGCGAGAGAGAGAGAGAGGGAGAGGGAGGGAGAGAGAGAGAGAGAGAGAGACATTTGATGTTTAACACCAACATTTCTTTACTATATGCACTGTACAAATAAACGTCCTATATCACATTAATAAAGACCTTTTCATTTACATGTGTATCAAAAGTTTCAGATCAGCACATCTCAGAACTTAACTGCCCCTCTGTCACAGAGCAGAGCCCCCACAACCCCAAACCAGCTCTAAAGTATCCAGGTCATGTGCAGCTCTGTAAAAACTGAAATCTAACAGCAGTCTGGACTGAACCATTTTCTCAAAAACAAGAACCACATCAACATCTAACCCTTCCTCCACCTTCTGTCTCCGGGTCATGTACACCGCCATCTTTGCCTGTCCTAAAACAAAGTTCAATTGCTGACATCTGTTCTTCTTCCGGCGAGTGAATCTAAAACCACAAATAAAAATCTGCTTCCTAAAAACTTCTCCACATCTACTGAAAATGTTTTCCAACAAATCTGTCAGACGAATGCACTCTGAGAAGCAGTGAAACACCGTCTCTGTCTCTCACTGCAGAAGGGACATTTGTCTTCTACAGTAGCGTTAATAACAGAGATGAACGTGTTCAGTGCTACAACGCCATGAAGGATTCTCCACTGCAGGTCTGCATCTTTCTTTGTACAAAAACCTCCAGGCTGCTTTAAAGTCAGGATCTAAGTCCAGAAAAAACCTCCACGGGGCGTCACTACGTCCACTCAGTGTTCTCTGATTCACAGTTTGCACCATCAGTTTATAGAGAGTCTTTCCTGAGGCGTCCCCCAAAGAAGCACCTACAGGGTCCACAGGCTCAAGTACAAAACCAGAACAGTTTTAAAAACCAGGAGAAAGCCTGATGGCAGGATACAGATCAGTGTTCCATCAGAAAAGTCCGTTAAAAGAGAGCACTCACGCTCTGTCAGCTTCTGTTTCCAGTGTTTCAGTAGCTGACTTGGGACTCCTGTAGACCTTAATCCAAGCCCATCAGCTAGTCCAACAGGGTCGTCCAACCGAGGCCCAGCTAGCTCCACCACCTTCCTCAGAGTAGAAACCCCTGCAGTGTGAAGCCGTCTGGATAGCGTAGGTCCCCCCCAGCTAGGACAATCCAACAGTCCTCCAAACAGCACAGGCTCTTGTAGGAGCCAGTACAGAGAGTCAGCCTGCTGCTGCCTCTGCTTCCTCAGCAAAGTCCACACTGAGAAAACACTCCTGGAAAAAGCTGGTAGAGATGATGTGCTCAACTTTTTTACAGTCTGTTAGAAACAGATAGATCCATCCGTAGACCACCAAACCGCTGCAGGATGCAGCAGGATAAAGGTCTCCAGACCAGGGGCCTCATGTATAAACGCTGCCTACGCACATAAAGGTTACGGACGCTGGTTTTCACGCACACGTGGGATGTATAAAAATGAACGTGACGTGAGAATGAGCAGACCCTCCGCAAACTTTTGTCTCGCTCTGTCAGTGAACTCCAAAGTGCCAAACTCACCAAATGGTTCAAAATAGCTCTCTTAAAAATAATCCACTCCAGTTACTGTGCAGATGTCAATGAAGCAGCCAATCAGAAACCTGATTATGTCCGTTAATACACAATAAAAGTCTGATCGTGTCTGTAGTGGTTTTAAAATTAAATGGGAGAGGAATAGAACTCAATAACAGGAAATACATATAAAAATGTCAGTGCTGATGTAAAATGAATAATATTCCTGACATCAAAGTAAAGAGTGAAGAAGAAATGGCTCTTTAAGGTTTCAGAAAAATGTATGAATTGTTAAAACAAACATGTTATATTAGCTGATTTAACAATTATATGATGATAAAAAGAGTGTGGTTGGTAGTGGCTGCACTATTACAGCAGGTCAGTCACTGTGAGTCTGTATTCACAGATCACCTCCAGTAGTATCAGCATTAACACAACAGCAGCAGCAGCATCCATAGCAACCTCTCAACAGTAACTGTTCCCTGTAAGTTCTGTCAGCCCAGTGTTTTAAAACTAGAGTTGGGAGTTGGGACGTCCCTGTTTCTTTTTGCGTCACAGCATTTGCTGATGTATCGATACAGAAGCATCTGTATATGCGTGCCAACAAGGAATACGTAACGATATATTTCTGTCAATAGAGAAATATATCGTTACTTAGAGTCCTATTAAATTCTTGTTCCATGTGCCCTTTTTATACTTTGAGCACCTGCCCTTCCAAAGGTCTCTGCACTGCCCTGCATCTTCACCACCTGCACAAATGGACTG
Organism: Lepomis macrochirus; assembly: GCA_024633595.2. Taxonomy (NCBI): domain Eukaryota; kingdom Metazoa; phylum Chordata; class Actinopteri; order Centrarchiformes; family Centrarchidae; genus Lepomis; species Lepomis macrochirus. Next base: position 8,134,631 of record JALXJV020000011.1, on the reverse strand, counting down.
TGTTTAATAAAAATGTCTGGAAATAAAGCAGGATGGCTCTCCCACAATCACTACACTCCATCCTCATCATCAGTCCTGATGATCAAACAGTACATATAGCACAGTGGTAAATTATTCTTTTGGCCAGATGATCTGTATCAGGACATTTCTGATGTCAGTTTGTTGTCTGAGCTGGTGAGAAGCTGACAGCAGTGTTAGAACCAGGTTAGAACAGAAGGGCATGCAGGTTTAACTCTGGGCTGTGGGTGAATGAAGATGGTAGCTAGGTTACAAATAAATAATAATAAAAAACAAATGAAATGAAGAACAATAAATACATCTGTATCAGTAACTTGGTTTAAAACAGTTAACAAAGACACAAACTGGACATTCATTTATATACTGCCACCTGCTGGTAGAAAGGCCAAACAGATCTGTTACTATGGAAACCACATTAAATATGAATTTAATATTAAAAATATAGTGCTAACAGTAACAACTCTGCACACACAATAATTACCTAGGTTAAACTGTATTGCACCAAACAATGGGTACATTAAAGGTGACTCTTGCTGTTTACATGAAGAAATGCACAATATTATATTTTGCATAATCAGGTAGTGTTGCTAACATATTTCTCTCTTTATTGACTGTTTTCTTCTTCTAACTTTACCCTGGTATAACCTTAGTGCTTGCATAATGTTACAGAATGGCCGCTCTACAAGCTTGGCTTTTATTTTAATTTAGGCCTATTAACTATTACTTCCAGGTCACCTGACCCCCCTGTCTGTTTTTTAAATTTTTATTAATGTCTTTCTTTAAAAGGAAAAATGAAAAATGGAGCCCCAGTTAATCTGTGGGATCCCAGGTTGCCACCGGAAATGCAACTGCTATCTGCTGATGCCATAATGTCAGCCTTCTACAGACATCATCCAAATGTCAGCACAACATTCATACACCTATTCATGTCAACACAGATCAATAACATGCTGCTGATCTCAGGCCAGTCCGGAATAATGATCAAATCAGACATGTTGTTAGTTTTGTTAGTTTCATTTTCTTCTGTCCATTATAAACCACATATTAAATAAAGTTTATGCAAACATTGACACGATAAACACATTCATTTTCTCTGTGATTTTGGACCCTCGCCAAAACTGCACTCCAACAATAATATCTGGCCCGCTGCCAGATTATGGTGCTTTGATAGCAGCAAAAAATATAAATAAATAAATACTTTGATAGGTGCTGAAACAAATCTCAGTCATGACAGCAACAGTTCCTCACGTAATGACTTCCTGTTTAGTGGTTTTGCCTACAAAATAAAAGCACAAGATGCTTGTTTACTGTAATACAGTGAACAAGCATTTCGTGCTTTTATTTGTATAACACTACAAAAGGGGCTATACCAATACGGAGCATTTACTGTCCGCAGTACGACCAACACACTGTGAACAAGACGTGATGGTTCTCTCTGGCTGGATTAATATAACACATGATTTCATTTTACAACATTGAAGGATAAATCCTTCAGTTTCCTTAATAATTAAGTTCAGACTAAATCTGGAGCCAAACTTTTCATACTGATAAACTTTAGTAAAGAGCTGTTGTGATTTGTTCTTAGACAAACCCAGAAACAAGAGACCTGAAAGAAATTTAAAATTTCTGTGGATTTAAATTTGGTAGATAAACACTGGACAAGAGCAAAATACACAAACTGACCTCAGAGTCTCCAGCCTACAGAGTGGACTCTCCAGTCCAGCAGACAGCTTCACTCCTGAATCCGGCAGGTTGCAGTAGCTCAGGTCCAGCTCTCTCAGATGGGAGGGGTTGGACATCAGAGCTGAGACCACATCTTCATAGTGAGTCTCTGAGAGTCCACAGAAAGAAAGTCTGTGATAAAAGAGAACATAAATTATATTATAAAAGTATAATAAAACCTGACACTTTATTCTAAAAATAGACTGCGTATTTGATATTGCATTGATAGTATATTTAGTACTTAAGACAATCTTATTAACAGATTTTCTCAAGTGGAGTTCAGCTGTTTAACAGCATCATTTCTTCTCTGAGCTTGGTGATGATAAAATCCCTCCACTGAACTGAAGCTGCTGAGCTCTCCTTCACTGGCAGAAGGAACCTGGAGAGAAATGTGTGCTGCTGATCTTGCCTTTAGTGTTGCTGCCTTTAGAAGATGATAATTAGGCTGCAATAATTACCTAGGTTAAACTACTAACTGTATTGCACCAAACAATGTGTACATTAAATGTGACTCTGCTGTTTACAAGACGAAATGCACAATATTATATATTGTATAATCAACTTGCCAACACATTTCTTTCAGTCCAGGTTTATGTATGGATTGTTTTTTCCTTCTAACTTTACACTAAATCTGTGGCATCCCAGGGCCAACAAATATGCATAAACTGCACGTCAACGGCAAAAAGTGCCGTGGCACCTCAGGGAAAAACCTGTGGCTTTCTAATGGTCACCGTAAATACACATTAAACAGCGGCAGGAGCCGCCTGCCAGTGGAAATACACAGTATCGGTGAAAGGTGCTGTGGCATCTGAGGAAAAATCTGTGGCATCTCATGCTGCCACCAGAAATGACACTGGTAGCTGCAGATGCCACTAACTGAGCGAGCTGTCTCTTGGTTTTATATTGAGCGTGTGTGTAAAGTGTGTATCTTTACTGTAATACTGATGCTTCAGCTTTACACTGTTGATAATCACATCTGGACTTACAGAGCCTTTCTGCAGTTCCTCACAGCTGGAATCAGTCTCCGTCGTCCCTCCTGTGATGTGTTGTACTTCTTCAGGTCCAACTCATCCAGAACCTCCTCTGACATCTGCAGCATGTAGGCCAGAGCTGAGCAGTGGAACACAGAGAGTTCCTTCTGTAATCTGTTCTCTGACTTCAGGAACTCTTGGATCTCCTGATGTACTGAGTGGTTGTTCATCTCCATCAGACAATGGAATATGTTGATGATTCTGTCAGGAGAGATCTCATCACTGTTCATCTCCTTCAGGTTGTTGATGGCTCTCTGGATGATTTCTGGACTGTTGTCTGTCCGACCCAGCAGGCCTCCTAAGAGTCTCTGGTTGGAATCCAGAGAGAGGCCATGAAGGAAGCGAACAAACAGGTCCAGGTGGCCATTTTTACTTTCAAGGGATTTCTGCATGGCTCTCCTCAGGAAGACATTGTGGGTTGATTCATGGTCACTATCACTATCCAGGGATAAATCTGTACGCACGAATGGGTGGCATGTTTTGTAGTCCCAGTCTTTACGTAGGCTTGAGTCCTTCTGTTTCCAGTCTTTTCCAAAGAAGTCCTTCAGTACCTCTGTCCTCCCACTGGTGTAACAGTGGAACATGTAGACAGCAGCCAGAAACTCCTGAACGCTCAGATGAACAAAGCAGTAGACTGTTTTCTGGAAGATCACACTCTCTCTTTTGAAGATCTCTGTACAAACTCCTGAGTACACCGAGGCCTCTGTGACATCAAGACCACACTGCTCCAGGTCTTCTTGGTAGAACATGATGTTTCCTTTCTCCAGCTGTTCAAACGCCAGCCTCCCCAGCTTCAGAAGAACCTTCCTGTCAGCCTCCATCAGCTCCTGTGGACTCGCCTCATGTCCCTCATCGTACTTCTGCTTCTTCCTCTTTATCTGAACCAGCAGGAAGTGTGAGAACAGGTCAGTCAGGGTCTTGGGCAGCTCTCCTCTCTGGTCTGTAGTCAACATGTGCTCCAGAACTGTAGCAGTGATCCAGCAGAAGACTGGGATTAGACACAAGATGTGGAGGCTCCTGGAGGTCTTGATGTGTGAGATGATTCTGCTGGACAGCTCTTCATCACTGACTCTCCTCCTGAAGTACTCCTCCTTCTGGGCGTCAGTGAAGCCTCGTACTTCTGTTACCCTGCCGACACAGCTAAGGAGGGATCTGATTGGCCGCTGCAGGTCGGGAAGTTATCCAGACGAGAGCCGAGGGAAGCAGATTCCCCTGGATGAGGTTTGTCAGCAGCAGGTTGACTGATGACTTCTGTGTGACATCAGACACAACCTGATTGTTGTGGAAATCCAATGAAAGTCTGCTTTCATCCAGGCCGCCAAAGATGAACAACAGTTTACAGACAGCGAGCTTCTCTGCTGGGACCTTCTGTAATGTTGGATGGAAAACATGGAGCAGCGTGAGGAGACTGTGCTGCTCATCTTTGATCAAGTTCAGCTCCCTGAACGAGAGCAGAACCAGCAGACTGACATCTTGGTTTTCCCGAGCCCTCTGCCCAGTCCAGAGTGAACTTCTGCACTGAGAAGGTTTTTTCCAACGCCAGCGACGCCGCTGGTCAGAACCACTCTGATGGCTCTCTGTTGGCCAGGTAAGCCTTTAAAGATGTCCTGGCACCTGATTGGAGCGTCATGGAGGGTCTTCTTCTTGGAAGCTGTCTCAAGCTGCCTCACCTCATGCTGGGTATTAACCTCTTCACTCTGTCCCTCTGTGATGTAGAGCTCAGTGTAGATCCTGTTGAGGAGGGTTCCACTTCCTGTTTCATCACTTCCTTCAGTCACACGTTCACATCTCCTCCTCAGACTGATCTTATGTTCATCTAAAGCCTCCTGCAGACCACCTCTCACTAAAGAAGAGAAACAATGTGAGATAAAACAAAGAATATGTGCTGATTATTTTCATTACTAATATAAAACCATCAATATCAGAATATCTGAAGAAGCAGACAGATGTCCAGTCTTACTTTGTACAGAGCTGCTCTGACTGGCTGTCTGCAGTCCAGCTCTGGTTCTGGATCTGTCTCCACACTGGGGACAGGAGGAGTTTCCTGATGAAGCAGACTGGTCCCAGTATGAGGTGATGCACCGTCTGCAGAACCAGTGTCCACAGCTGGTAGAGACTGGATCCTTCAGGACGTCCTGACACAAAGCACAGCAGGACGGCTGCTCCTCCACACTGTAAAAAAAAAATCCAAATTCTATGAAAAATAACTTTTTTACATTACTTTTCTTTTTTAAAGAGTTCATTTAATGATTTTTGACTTCTTCTCTCTCCTTTATTGAGTTATATATCTATTTGTGCATGTAACAGGTTTGCAAAGTGAAAAAGCTCGAGGTCCAACCCGTCTCCCTCAGTAAACTTTGCTCTGAACTTCCTGAAACCAGGTTATGTTATATTTTCGATTATGCTTTTGTTTTTTATGTATGAAAGCCTTAACTATGGTGAGTCGATCCTGCAGGTGCTTTGCTCTTTTCTTCGCTCTGTACAGTCACTTTCATATGTGCTTGCATGTTTCCTTTGCCAGCATCCAATCACAAGTGACGAGTACCAGCTAATCACAGCTGGCAGGGAAAGAAACACGATTCAAAGGAAGCAAATGAGAAAGTGCTGCGAGTAACAGGAGGTGGGCTGTGTGACTGCAGCGGTGTGTGTGTCAGCTTGCGGGGAGAAGAGATTATTTTCAGGATCGATACTGTGGAAAATGAATATTAAAGCCGTTTGAAATGTTCAGAAACGATATGTGTCAACACTAGAGTCCACTAAAACCAATAACCAACTAGCTCCCTGCATAACACAGACTCCAACACAAACTCCACATGAGGCTAAAAACCAACAACATAGTTTTATGTGATGAAGCCCTTCAGGACAAACGAGAATTTTTCAACTTTGGGTGAACATCAGAAAGGCTGGAGTCACAGAGAGCAGTTTCTAACGTTATTAGGTGCAAAATAGTTCTTTCACTTTCCACGTTCCTTCACCAGCTGATCCACATTACTATCCTGTACACCACTGGTATTACATCAAGGTGTTGATTTAGCCTGCAAAGCAAATGTGGAGCGATTTGTTTAATAGCCTTGATGCAAGGTCCAGCCTGACTTTACATTTACACAGATCTACCCTGTTTGTTTCCAAACGTCAAGATTTTTTGTGGCTTTACTGATACTCAGGTACACAGCTTCTCCACAGTCTCTGAACCATAACTGTGCAGGACAACACCACAGAGGAAGAGCCATCCACTACATTAAAGTTACTTACTGCAGTCTAACTGTTATAAACTGTGACAACCATCTCATTATAATATTCAGTCCAGCTCTTATCTTCCTGTATATTTAGCTGTGCTCACATTGCTGAGCCTCCGGTGAAAGATAAACCAATAGAGAAGCAGAGAGCTAACGCTGATGTATCATGTTGGCTAAATGCAGTCAATGTAAAGTTATCATGTAAGGAGCATGAATTAGTTCAACCTCAAGCTGATAAAATATGCTGCAGTGAGAGTTTAAATGAGTTTCCAGCATGTTGTGTGAAGACAGTCCCTCCAGGATTTCGCGGGCCTTTTTTGTGATTGTTGCGGCCTAAAATTCCTGATGTTGCGGCCGCTTTTCTAAAAAGTTGCGATGAAAGTGCGATGTTCTTTGGCATTAGTTTTTAAAGGTTAAAACGGCAAAGGTAGATAGATTTTTACTTAAAGTACTCATATTATGCTTTTTTCCTTTGCCTCACACACATCAACTGATTTCAGTACACATCATTGATAGTTGAGTAATTAAAATTCGTGTCAAAACTTTTTGAGAAAGCTGTTAAGTTCTTAAATCTCTCTCTCTCACACACACACACACTTCAGTGTCATGCAAAAAAGACTAACTTCTGTGATGCTAGTCACTCGATATACTACAATGCATTAACGTTACCTCTAAGTTACCATGCATTGTATGTATAAATATTAGTGGTGGGCATAGATTATTTTTTTTAATCTAGATTAATCTCACTGTAATCTTGAAATTAATCTAGATTAAAATGGCTCATTTGAATTCTGCATTCAGAATATGTGTGCGAACGGGTTTCAAGCCAGGTGGCGCATTAGACCAGGGGCTCATCTCCTGTTTCCAAAATGCATCACAAACTGCTTGAGAAAGCTGTTCTACTATGATAATTGGTGATGAAAATAAATCATGTTCAATAAGATGTACTTGTGTGTAGCGTGTGATGTGCTTTGCTTTTAGGTGGTAGGCTACTTGAGACTGGAAGAACTCCTCCAGTAAACTAATTCCGCATTGCACAAGGTGCAAACAACCTTAGACTTGTAGAATTTTCCATTGGGAAGCTTCTTAAAAGTAAATTTTCCCAGAAGAAAACCCGACGGCTTCGTACACAAAGTGCTGTCCAACAGCTGTCTGTGGACGTGTTGCTACAGTTAGTGTGAGTAAATACCGCGTACACGCGCTTTTTAATCAACCGGCGTATCAATAACTAACCTGGCTAGTTGTAAACAAACAGCTGGTCGAGCTGAGGTTGTAACTGGAACGCCGTCAGCTTCGGGTGTGACGTCATTCCCAGCTCCGACCTGTTTTTCACGGTCCTTTGCTGTTATTTTTGTAGGTAAATGTGAGACGCTGGCGGCACGCATGTCCGCCAGCGCCTTCTGAACAAAACAAGGAAGTGCGCTTTGATAACGACCGCTGATGATTGGTCAAAGTTGCAGAAAAGTTGCGGTGATTGATAAAAATTGCAAGGCGCACTGAATTCACGGGGATTTGTTGAAGTTGCGTTAATAGTTGCGATCGCGACATCGCGAAATCCTGGAGGGACTGTGAAGCGGTCTCTGGTGGGTCTGGATACGCTAGTGGCCACTGAAAATATTACCTGCATTAAGAGAGAGAGAGCTTTTGTGGTGAGTTTAGCTGTGACTTCCTAATACACTGTATCAGGAAGAATAAAGACAGTTTGTCTCCTCATATTATCAGAACTACACGGAGCCCCAGGGGTCAGGAGGATATTATGGACAATAACAACCCTCCCAACAGCACAGTGTGTTGCTCTGAAGTGACATCATGACCTCATCGTCATAGTAACCCTAACAGACAAGCTCACTGAGAAGTGACAGTTTTCACTGTTTGTGAATAATCGGTTAATAATGTCAATTTACATCTGAATCCATTAAACACAGCAGTTTCAGAATCAATAGTGGGTGGAATGTATTTTATTTGGATTATTTCAAACTACAGTTTAATTGTCTGTGAATGTTCTTAGTCCTCCAGGTCAAAGTTATCCAAGAGGTTCAAATTAGACAGCTGGACTTTAAGGCTGCTTTCACACCTGGATCGATTAGTTTTGTTCCAAATCAGTTAAATACATCACTTGTATTCACACCACACTGTTGTAAAGCGTCCAAATCGCTCACCCTTCCAGGGCTTTCCTTACGCCATTACGTCACTACCTCATGCGTGCAGGTCACACATTCCATTGGGGGACATCTCCATGACAACAGTAACACAAAATGAATCACGGGTGGACTTGGAGCTGCAAAGAGGTGAAATAGATGTTTGGTTGGAACAGCACATCTCCTGGATGTTGCACACCACACACAAGAACACTGAAGTCTACAAGCGGGTCAGTGATAAAGTGAAAGAGAGGGGGTGTGAACGCTCCGTCGAGCCGCAAAAAGTTAAAAAAAACTCCAACAGCAGCAGGCCTACATAATACAACCACAACAACATACCGCAACAAATTAGCAAAAGAATAGAAGAACAATATAATAATACAATACAAGAAACTGTTGAAAAGCGATCTTTTAGCATCGGTTGCCAGGCCATTTGTTCCGGTTCGTGGGCCGGTTGTTTTCTCACTGCAAACAAATCGCTCCAGGGTTCCTATTAGGGCTGAACGATTTTGGAAGATAATCTGATTGCGATTTTTTAAAAACTAATATTGCAATTTAATATGTGATTAATTTTTAAGCTCTTTACCTTCTGTATGATTCAAAATGGACAAGCAGTAAATCAGTGTATAGTTTGACCAACACAATATTAGATAGATAGAATGACACTGTTCTTTCTTGTTATGATGAATTAGGTAGAATTATTATTATTATTATGAGCAGTGGTGGAGAAGATATATCAAATTCTAATAATATTAGAAAGATAATTTGAGTCAAGTCATGGCATTAAATAATATAATATCATCAGGTCGGCTGACAGACCACAAGAAAAACTAACTCTCTACAGTGTTTTATACAGTAAACACTCAATATAAAACTCACAGTTCAAACACCAATTAATGAGTCCTCCTCCATGTTTCTATATCTCAGTTAGCAAACAAAAATCACTCAGTTTGAGGTTCAATTCAAAAGTTGGCCACCGAAAATAGAACAGAGTGACGCCTCTCGTGTTTAATAGACAAGCTTAGTGATTCTCCGAGCCCCCTCCTTCCCCGCAGCCTTCCATGCTGGTAAACAGCTCACCAGCTGTAACTCAGTACAGACCGGGCCTCTGTAGGACTTGTGAGTTTAGTTTGAAACGCTGTTTCACATTTATTTCCTGAGCTGACTGGCTGTGTGTGTGACGCAGGCGCCGATCGCCACATTACACTTACCTCACTACACGTGTCTTTCTGTTGTGCATTTTTCCTGTTTGTCAAAGCGGCGGTTGGCCCGAATATTTCACCCACCAACACTTTACCCACGGTGGCGGCTGCTACTTTCATTCCCTGTGTGACACTAAAAAGAGCGTAACGTGCAGACAAAGCACCAACTTCGTCAGACTGCTTTTCGCTTGGGTGTCATGTGACCAGAGTGTAAACGAGATTAGGAAATCTTGTTTTATTACGTCGCGAAAATATCGCAAATGCAATTAATCGTTCAGCCCTAGTTCGTGTGGAATCGAGCCGAGACTATGGCTGCGGTCGAAAAGTCAAAAAAATCTCCTCTCCTAACCTCCTTTCCTTGACCTCAATGGAAAACGTCATGAGGTCAAGGAAAGACGTGAAGGAGAATCCATAAGAATTTGGGAAAAGAGGACCACGGGCTCAGAGAATCCGACTGCTCTTTCTAAGCTGAACGTAATTATGAGATGGCGGATTTTACTGACGTGACCTGCCGTGTTGAAGCTACAATGTTCTGAAGATGGACTACAAAAAGCGCATCTTTGACACTGCGCCCCAATGCAGGCCGTCTAAAGGTGGACGACACGGTGGAAAATATTACTTAATAACCAAGATAGCAAAAGGCAGCTAAGGCAGCCTACCAGTCACTAAATAATGGACAGGGCTGTCACATTGCTCACACTCACCCTCCTCCCCACCCATAGGCCTATTTATCAACATGAATCCCAATTGTTTCCCACAGAATGACAGCGAAACTGTGCCGAGAGAGAGAGACAGGGGGGGAGTGACGGGGCGAGAGGAGATGCTAAGAGAATATCTGCGCTGCGCGGAGCTCTGTCATCAAATACGATTTTACCCATTTTAAATAGTAACAAAATCAATCGAAAATCAGCGTTTATAATGTGACAGGCCGACACAAATAAATCAGTGTGTGGGAAACGCTTACTGTAGAGGTTATCCAGCCTGATCTTTGCCTTTATTAAGGCGAGGGTGTCACCATCTGTGACTGAAGTACAATGAATTTGCTGAAGGCTGCAGTAGGCTACATAACGTGAGGCTACACGCTGCAACATTATCCTCACTTTGCATCTCGCATGGGTCTCAGTTATTGTTGACAGTTTAGGATATATGCATATAGCAAGTTATGGCCTAAGAGAGAAAAGGCTTAATAGCCAATGGTAAGTTACATGGTGATTTTATCCGTCACGGTTGGTTTATTTATTTCTTTTTGTAGAAAACACTTATAGGCTAATGGCTTATTTAAAAAACCCGAAACATAAAACGGTGTTGAAACCTATTAGATAACAAAAAAGCCAAAAGAAAACAAACCCAAAGAAAGAAGGTAATTGTGAGTCTGATTCTTATTTTATCATAATGTGTGTCTGAATTGGAAGGATTTTGACAGATGTGGTCAATAGATTTTATCGTTTGAGTTAGAGAACGTGCGTCGCTTTAAATGTTGCTGCCGCAAGGAATTGAGCGACGGCATTCTCTCCTTTCCTTTCGTAAAGGATGGTCCGGTGTTCAATATGCTAAAGGAGACGTGCGTGAAAGGAAGCATTGAGGCTCCTTTCCTCAGCTTTTAGAGAATTCAAACAGCTCTTATCATGGCTGCCACTGAAATACTTCCGGTTCACTTCACTCAGTGAGGAACCTTCCTAAGCAAAAAAGACTCTTCGAACGCAGCCCACCTCTTCTAGGCGATCTCGGCTGGGTTGTTTTGTTCCGGTTCAGAGTGAGATTGTTGTGTTCACATATTACCAAACGAACCGAGCCAAAAGGGAAACGCCCCCTTGTGTCAGAATGTCTCCAATCGATGCATCATCTTCCATCAGCTCAGTTTACAGTAAAAACAGTCTCTTACTTTGGGTCTGAGGGTCCAGGTTCAGGACTGAAGAGTGGAGAAGGATCTTTGGACCGGTCACTCTTCATAGACAGACAGCTGGATACTGAGGACTCTGCTCCGTCCTCCTCTTCCTCTGTCCTCTTCCTCTCCATCATCTTCTGGACTTCAGTCAGTCTGAGAGGTAAAACAGTGACACTGACTGTGAGCTCAGAACACAAGAATCAGGAAACAGGTTTGTTCAACAGTCTCAAGTCTGAGAGAACAGGAAGTAACACAGACACATTTTTAAATAACACCTTCCCAGCTCCTTACTCTAACTCAGGGTGTCAGACTCATTTTCTCCACAGGCCACATTAAGCATTTTGGTTAAAGGGCCAGTTGGAACTGTGAGACTGTATAAACATACTTTACTGCACAAACGCTTCCTTAACATTTTGTAAATTAACTGTCTCTCTATTTGATTATTTAGCCTTTTCAAGTTAAGGACATTTAACCCATCAGATGTAAAAATATGAGCAGGCACATTGACTGTATCTGTGTTATTATAACATACATTAATTAATTCATCAGGTGTAGAAACCCAAAATACTCCATCAATCTTTATGTTCTTGAACAGTATATAACAAAAAACTGTTACATTAACTTTTCCACAGAGGGGCAGAACCATTGTAAAACAAATAACTGTGAGCTGCTAATAACGTGTGACAGATGTGGCATTTGATAAAACAAACAGAGGGCAAACATCCAACTAATGACAGGTAGTTTTATTACCTGGAAAAATGCCGACGTGTACTGTAGCTACTCCTTCATCACTGACACTGGCTCAAAACCAGAGCTTGAAGTGGACAAAATTAGCTGCCAGAGTAAAGTGATGGAGACATTCAGATTCTGACCTGTCCCCAGCGTCCCCATGTAAAGGACACCTGTCTGTCAATTAGGAACCTTCCTAAGCAAAAAAGACTTTTCAACCGCAGCCCACCTCTTCTAGGCGATCTCGGCTGGGTTGTATTGTTCCGGTTCAGAGTGAGATTGTTGTGTTCACATATTAGCAAACGAACTGAGCCAAAAGGGAAACGGCCCCTTGTGTCGGAACATCGCCAATCGATCCAGGTGTGAAAGCACCCTAAGATACTGGAAGACGTTCCGTCCCTCATCCAAGAGACTTCTTCAGTTCTGACTGGCCGGTAGGAAAACTCAGCTATTTAACCTCTGTGGGGTCATTATCAAGACGATCCATACCGCTGGTTCGTTAGAGCTCTTGTCTGTTTAAATGACAGTCGCTATGGTCGTTAGAGCCACCTGAGGCCAAGTCTGAACCACCATGATCCAAGTCTCTTGGACGAGGGATGAAAGGTCTTCCAGTATCTTCAGCCAAGTCCAGCTGCCCTTAATTTGAACCTTCCTTGGATGCAGTTTATTTGAAAGTGTAAAAATCTTTTACATACTGTATATCAGCTTATTTTGTCAGCTGAGGATATTTCACAGTAATCTTAATGTTTCTGTTTTAAGACAATACACATAACACGGAGCCTTGTTTGTATGTCCTTCTGTTTCCTGTCACATGAAAACAATTCAAATCTTGTAAAAAGAGAAGTGGTCCAAATCTCCATGTGACCATTTTCTGCCCTTTTTCCATCCACTGCTAACTTTTCCATCAGTGCTGCCCGTGGATGTTTGTTCTTCACCTTTAGGAACAATATATGGTGGAGAGAATCTGAGCTCAAAGGTCCACTTACTAATGATTCAAAGCAAAGTGTTCATCAAGGTGAGCAAAGCTGAACTACAAATGCTTTTTCACCACATGTTGCACAATTATGATCTGAAGTGATTCAAGATGCATCTGGTGGATCAGAACAGCTGATCTGAGGAAGAGCCAAACAGCTCAGTGTTTAGAGGACAAAGAGGAGAAAATGAAGGACACATTTGAAGCAGATTCTTTCAGATTCTGAATCCTTCTAAATCTTTACAGTGACGCCAACGTGAGGGCAAAAAATATATGAAGATGTTCTTGAAGTGTAAATTCTGAAATGGAGGTTCTCAGGTGTTTTGCTCCAGAAATCAAATCAGATCCATCTTAGTTTGAAACAGTATCTGCACTAATAGTTCTGCATCAGGAATATAAATCTGTTAGCACAACATTTTGTCTTCATCCTCAATGCATCATCTTCATCAGCTCAGTTTACAGTAAAAACAGTCTCTTACTTTGGGTCTGAGAGTCCAGCTTCAGGACTGAAGAGTGGAGAAGGATCTTTGGACCAGTCACTCTTCATAGACAGACAGCTGGATACTGAGGACTCTGCTCCGTCCTCCTCTTCCTCTGTCCTCTTCATCATCTTCTGGACTTCAGTCAGTCTGAGAGGTAAAACAGTGACACTGACTGTGAGCTCAGAACACAAGAATCAGGAAACAGGTTTGTTCAACAGTCACAAGTCTGAGAGAACAGGAAGTAACACAGACACATTTTTAAATAACACCTTCCCAGCTCCTTACTCTAACTCAGGGGTGTCAGACTCATTTTCACCACAGGCCACATTAAGCACATAAGCAAGCACATTTACTGTATCTGTGTTATTATAACATATATTAATTAATTCATCAGGTTTAGAAACCCAAAATACTCCATCAATCTTTATGTACTTGAAAAGTATATAACAAAAAACTGTTACATTAACTTTTCCACAGAGGGGCAGAACCACTGTAAAACAAATAATTGTGAGCTGCTAATAACGTGTGACAGATGTGGCATTTGATAAAAACGAACAGAGGGCAAACATCCAACTAATGACAGGTAGTTTTATTACCTGGAAAAATGCCAACGTGTATTGTAGCTACTCCTTCATCACCGACACTGGCTCAAAACCAGAGCTTGTAGTGGACAAAATTAGCTGCCAGAGTAAAGAGATGGAGACATTCAGATTCTGACCTGTCCCCAGCGTCCCCAATGTAAATGACACCTGTCTGTCAATACTTTTAAATGTCCCGCCCCATCCAGGCTGTGATTGGTCGGTTCACGACAAGTGACATTGACGAGCTTCATTCAGCACACGGCTGCTTGAAAGGCACCGAGCTTCTCTTCTCCCTCGTCTCTCTGCGCCGACAGAGTTTAGCAGGCAGACAGACCGGTGTAACACCAAAATCTGTGACCTATCAGATTCTGAGTCTGGGCTCGTGTAAACTTGGGTAATATGACTCTGTAGCTGGTGAGACAAGATGAAGCTCCACCCCCACTGTGATGAGAGTCTAGCTCCGCCCCCGCACAGAAGTCTGGAGCAGCTAAACAAACTATTGTCGGGCAGTAATTAGTGTTTTCCATAATTCTGTGAGCAGCCATGATCTGACTTCATGCTGCACACAACAGTGAAAGTGAAAGGAGCTGGTTACCTGGCTGAAGGTGGAGGTGTGCAGCTCTTTATCTAACAGCTCACTGTGTCTGCTGCTGCTGACTGTCGCATTACTCACTGCAACTTTTCAAACTGGTCCGCTGTCAGAAAACTGTTGAAAATGTAGACGCATTGTTGAGGTCTGCAGGACAGAGGTCTGCAGGATTAGCACTAACTTAATACAGCATTTTTCAGTTAAACTGATGAAGCTGTTGTTCTGTTGCACTTGAAGCCAAAGTGGTCACAAGTTTTTCAGTTACAGATGCGATTCAAAATGTAGAAAAGTAAAATACTTAAAAGAAAAAATACTTAAGTGAAAGTAAAATTACAGATCTCAAAAACTACTTCAAAAAGTACATGCAGCCTAAAAAAAACATACTCAGTTTCAGTAATGTGAGTAATTGTAATTCGTTATTTTCCAGCTCTGATTATACTTTTACTCTTATTTGAGTAATTTTTTTAAAGAGAAAAATCTGTACTTTTACTCGGCTACATTTGGAAACGTTCATCGCGCTACTTTGCCACTTATTTACTTACCACAGTCTCGAGTCCACATGACTGTTAGAGCAGAACAATGGCTGAAGCGACATCATGGTAATATTGTTTTTAAATGGTGCTAACAGTTAATGTTTAGGCTCCAGATTAAAATTCAGTGCACCGTGCAGCCAGCACAGAGTCTTTGAGAGTCCGCTGTCCTGCAGCTTGTTTGTTTCTGTTTAGTTCCTCTGGGTTCAGGTGCTGTGCTCTTTGTGTGTTGGATTTTAGTTAGAGAGGTTTTTGGATTACCCTTTTTGTTGTGTTGTAGTTATATTAGTAATCCTCCTTTAGTGATTTCTGCAGCACCCATTGGCCCATTTTCTGTTGTGAGCTCTATTTGCCTTCTTTTAAATAAAGATCCTTTCAAATACCAACTACATCTGGTTTATGTTCATGTCCTGATGCCCGTAGACACTTCAGGATGTAACACTGATGAACACAGACCAGATTCTGCACAGACAAAATGTGGATGTGACTGATGGACCAACCACAGATGATCTTCTCAGGGAAAAGTGAAGAAGGGAACACACCTGTATTTAACAGGCAATAAATTAGAAATCTTCTAATCTGATTTGTTTGTTAATATCGAGGACAACAAGTAAATAATTATATTTTAAACAATCTTTTGTTATTGGAGTACGAACAGACCATAACATGAATGCAACATTTTGTAATCACACACAGCGGGAATGTTGTCCTGGTGTAAATGTGGCAGGTTAATCAGGAGATCATGAATAATTTCATCACAAATAAATGTTCACTGGCTGTTTGATAAAACAAGACATTACTGAGTTTTTGCCCTTTCATGAGTTAAAGTTGGAGAAATCCTGTTAGATGGTTTGAATCTATCTCAGCCTCCATTTTACACCAGTGTTACATCAGCTTTACATTCAGGTGTTTGATTCATAATGTTATTGATAAGAAGGGATGATGATCTTTGTTTCACTTTTAATCTTTTGTTGACTTAACTAGAGAGTCTGCTGCGGCCTGAACAGGAGAAACAAGAAAAACAAGTTTGTTCACAAACCGCAGAGGAGAGAGATGCGTTCACTGACCCGTCCCACAGCAGGTTTATCTTATGGAACAAACTCACAAGTCACCTTTCTGTTTTGCTATTAAATCTGTGGACTGATATTAGTTTAAGTTCAGTTTATTAGCTTTGTTTATTCAGAGTATTTACTTTTTCTGATTTAACAAGTGAAAAATTGCCCATTGTAATTAATTCCCATTTTATCTTTCAGTGTCACAAACAGGTGGGAAATCCTCCTCCATTAATCAAATGTTTAAGTTAAAGTCTTGTTTGCTGAATTTCACGTCACTGTTTCAGTAGAAGTTTATTATGAATGAGTAACTATTAAAATTAGATGTTTTTAAATGTTATCACATTCACAGCTGCAGCTAATAAATATCTTGATCACTGATGAAGCTGACAGGTCTTCTCTCTGCTGATGATCGTTTGCTTTATAAACTGTCAGAAAAACAAACTCAGATATTTTCAGTTTACAGCAGAGAGAAGCCAGTTATTGATCATTGATTGATCTGAGTCTCAACTAACTTCCTGTTATTGTTGAGCTGCTGCCTTTTTCTTCACCTGCTCAGGTTTATGACCAGCTCTCTTCCTTTTGTTCAGTCTAACTTCATCTAGCTGAATAGTTCTGCAGTAAAATTGACTTTTAATGAGCTTCTCAAATAGGTTTAGGTTTTATAATATCTCAGGTTGAATTATTAATTGTTCATTAAAAGGGCTATATGGAGTTTTTCTACTAAAATGAATCCTTTTTTTATTGCCTGTGTGTGAAGGGGTTGTAATCTTACATTGAAATGATCCACCTGCCGGGTTTGGCTATTAACTCTGAAAGCAGGTATTCCTATTCAAAGGCTCCGAGTCGGATTTTCCACGAAATCCAGTGACTGTCACCAGCTTGCGCGCTCCTGAGCCTCTCGCTGTGTCTACTTTGCACTCAGCAGCGGCGACACGGCAACTTATGACATGGAGTCTAACACTAAGAAAGTCCTGCTCCCAGCACAACACAGACTCCAACATAAACTCCACATAAGGATAAAAAACAAAGAACGTTTTATTTGCTGAACCTCGTCGGGCCAAATGTGAATCGGATCGGCAGGGCTTTTGAATTATGGAGAAACCTCTGCTTTGTTTTGGGTATAAAAACAGACCCGGCGTTGGCTTTCATCCTATTGGATAGCTAAACTAACATTACTGCAAAGCATGTAAAATATATTTTGATTTTATGCTTCAGTTGGCTCAAGTTAGATAGCGTTAGCTTGCCGGCTAACGCCGAGCAGTTGCTAATGTTGTCTGGTGTTTCACATTGCTTCACCAACCAATCACCCATATTACTTTCCTCTGTATCACAATGTAAAAGTGTCAAAGCCTACAAGAAATGTTCTAATGGTAAAAAGCTAATGTGGAGTAGCTCAGACCCGCCGCTGTTTGCTTCGTAACGTTTATATTGGATTTATTGCCTTTTACTGATGGTACACGGCTTCTCCACCTCTCAGTCGCTGTAACTAACATGATCCACATAATATACAACCCAGAGGAAGAAGAGCCATCCACTAACACTAGTTACAGTAAAGTTACTTACTGCGGTCTGACTGTTGTAAAGTGTGACACAATCTTATAATATCCAGTCCAGCTCTCTACCCGTTTCATTATCATCCAGTACATGTAGCTGTGCTGACACTGCTGAGCCTCCGGTGACAGATTCACAGACAGTAAAGATAGTTACTGAAAGCAGCAGGCGAGCTAACGATGTAGCACGTCGGCTAAATGCAGTGTAACTTTATCATGTAACGAGCCTGGATTAGTTCAACCTGCAGCTGATAAAACTGTTACTGTAACGTTGCAGTGGGAGTTTCCCTGAGTTCCCAGCTCTGTCTGTCTGTAGCCGCTGTCACTCTGCCTTTTTTCCGGAGTACTGTGCCGATATGCCGCTGTCTCACTGCGCTGAATGAAGTAACGTTACGGCGCCGGTGTTGATCCGCCTGTGAGACGGGAACCTTGAAGTAACAGAGCCTGAACATGTCTGAGTGAAAAGCCACAGCCTGCATGCTGCTGTTCCTGCGTTTATTGCAGGATTTCTGTGTGAAAGCGGTTGTGTTTCGGATTCTGCTCGCTCATGAGTTCAAGCGAGGACGTGTACGAGCACACACCTGGTTGCAATCTTAAAACCAAACCGCTAGTGGCCACTGGAAACTACATAATGCCCCTTTAAATAAAAATATTTTTCATGAATCTTTTACATTTCTACAGAAAACATAGCTTTTCAACTGAAGGTCAACTTTTAAATGTTAAAGGTTTGATGCAGCAGTTATCTGAAAGAACTCAGTCTGTCTGAGAGGTGAAACAGTGAAACTGTCTGTGAGCTCAGAACCAGGAAACAAGTTTGTTCAGGAAGTAACACAAACACACCTTTGTGCATCTATTTGACAAACTGCCTTAGCTCATCCTCTGACATTAAACTGACTGTAATCTGAACGCTAAAACAAGTCTTAACCCTCAAAAACTTTCTCTGTCCACATGGACTCGAGTCCTCAGTGTCTCAGGATAAAGTCCCCAACAAGACGTAAAAAGTTCCCTCTGAGGTTTCTTTCCTCTACAGTCCACAGGGAGAAAAGAGACTCAGAGACTTTGACAGTAAAATAATAAAATGTTGGATTAACACTCACCCTGCCTCAGCTTTCAGTTTTCCTCTGCTCTGTCGACTCTAAATGGAGTCTGAACTGACTGAACTCTTTCTGCTCCAGGATCCTACCTGTCCTCACCTGATCAGTGTAGCTCCTCCCCTCTGCATTTACAGGAAACCAGGTGAGTTCCTCTGTGTGTGTGTGTGTGTGTGTGTGTATTTCATGTTTTTATATCCTGGTAGGGACTTCAATCTGAAAGTTACCATGGGGACAAAAATTAAACGGCAGTTTGAGACAGCGCTCTAGATATTCATCCAGAACCTGAGGAGGTTCTTGGTGCTGTTGAAGCGACGCTCAGCGATCTTTTAGCAGAACACTGAACAGAGACTAACTGAAATCCAAGAAGCTCTCCTGAAGAACACAGATGGATCTGTCATTATCGATGCTGCGTATCTCTGGCAACAATCGCTGGAGAGAGTAAAATGTGTGCTGATGTTAACAGGAAGAGGTTTTCATACGAGCGAGGCGTCTCCAGAGGGACCGTAGCGGTCTACGCGGACCCCCTTTGTCTCACTACGAGGCTCGTTTGCAGACATGTGTGAGCAGATATAAAGAAAGAAGTTGTTCAAAGCCTTCAGGGCAGTTTGAGGTTTCTTGGCGTCGTTGAAGCAGCACTTACTACCAGAGTCCAACACTGAACAAAGAGCAGCTGAAGATTGAAGAAGCTCTCAGAAAGAATCCAGATATTTCTCTCATTCTGGACGCTGTGTGTCTGGTAGCATCACTGGAGAGAAAAAGGATTTTTATTTTAGCTGCTGAGTTTTCAATCAAAACGTGTGCTGATGTTAAAAGAAAGATATTTGACTCCATCGTTTGTGATTGGACGTTTTAACTTTCTATCTGATGTGCTGATTTTAGAAAACTTCACTTGTATGCATTAAGCAGAGACATATTTAGGTTGGAACATGTAATTAAAGCAGAGTACTATACACAAAATACTCCATCAGAATACCTGGACGTGCTAAATGTTCTATAAAATCAAGTTTGTTCTGTTTAACATCTAGAATCTTTCCCGCCACAGTCGGCCATCTTACTTTAGTTAAACTAAAGTGTCCAGTTGTGTGGACAAAGTTTCACAAAGACTTTCTGCTTTCTACAGTAAATCTTTGTAATTGTACATTGGTGCTGTTAAGGTGGGATGAAAACACAACAGGTTTCTGTTTGGAAGCTAAAATCTATTGGCTCCTGTACAAGATGCTGTTCTGTCAGCAGAACTCCTCCTACCAGGGTGAAGATCCTCAAACGCTGCTGTGAACTAAGAAACAGTCTGAACATAATGTTCTAAAGTCTGTTTTTATTGTGCAAACTGCGACAGGCTTCATGACAGATCAGTGAGGGATATAAAGGACACAGTCCTGGCTGGAACAGCTCAGCGTCTACATATGGCTGTGACACTAAAGAAAAGTTCCTGTTTAGTTTGGAATCTAAAAACCTGGAAACAGCGGCTCCTTCTGTTTGTTGCTG
The DNA here is from genome assembly GCA_024633595.2 of Lepomis macrochirus. Classification (NCBI taxonomy): domain Eukaryota; kingdom Metazoa; phylum Chordata; class Actinopteri; order Centrarchiformes; family Centrarchidae; genus Lepomis; species Lepomis macrochirus. Next base: position 8,114,331 of record JALXJV020000011.1, on the reverse strand, counting down.
CTTGTTTTTATCAACACTAACAAAACTTTAAAGTGTCTCCACTTTGTGTCAAACTCTGGTTCCATGGAGCATCTATGTAGCACACAATATAACAAGGGTTTCCTCATGGAGAGCTTTTCAAATGTCCAACCTTTTCTCAACACTAAGAACACACAAAGCTTTTACCAAGAAAACACTTGGAGCTGCAAACAGTTTCCAACAGTTTCAACCAGTCTGCAGAGCTTTTTACTACAAATCTGTGTGTGTTGTGCTACTTTCAGAGTTTGCAGCCTGTTTTTAAGGAAAGGATCTCTGCTTTCAGTGTTTCTCCGTTCACATGCAGCACGACTCTCTGAAGAAACTCCAAAGTCCACTTCAGGCTTTCTGGGTACTCAGCCTGGAGGACATACTGCAAGTACAAGTACATGAGTGTATCAGGGCAGCACTCAGTCCGCTGCCAGTCAACCCGTTCCTCTGAAAACAAAAGGCTAGTCAAAGTGAAAGATGCTTTTCTTTTGCTGAGTTCTCAAAGAAAAGTTGCTGTTTAAAGATTTCTGACAGGCAGAAGTTCATCAACATGCTGCTGTCTGGTTTTACTGAGAAGCAGCCGCCAGTTTATGTCACTGATTTCAGCCCAAAAACATCCAGCGTGTTAAATTTATCACTACAAAAGTCTTTACTGACTTAAAAGCAGCAGAAGACAAGTTAACACTTGAGTCCAGAAGACAAACCGTGGTGAAGATGATGCTGTCAGGACTGGATGAAGGCCGGGGAACCAGAGGAAACATACAGAGGAAAAGGGATTTTAGAAAAGAAGAAAATGAGAGAGAAATATTATTTTAAGGAAGCCCAGATTTCCATCAGACTGATTCATGCTGAGTGTTCTGGTGTCTAAACAAGATGGATCTGGAGTTTTCTCTAAAGCAGCTCAGTGTCAGCTGCTGCTCCATCATTTCCTCTCTGCTGGATTGAACTCAACATGGATTTTTGATGTGGATTAAACAGAGTGAGACTTAATCTGGACAAGTTGGATTAAAAGTTAGAAGGAAAACAGAGAATAAAAAACAGTGCACTTTGGCTCTTTGCTATTTATTGAAATTCAGATGTAAGTGCACAACTCTATTTAAGGCTCATTTATTCATTATTTTTTGTTCTATATAGATAAATGCCTTGAGGAACACAAAATACAAAAATTATAATAAAACTATGTCAAACAAACACTAAAAACAAGCTCACACAAAACAAAGTACATCAAGAGACGACTTGACAGATAACATGCAGGACATCAGGGAGCCAACATCGTCAGTGGTTATAAAAATCAAAGATTCATCAGGAGAATTTAACTAAATTATAATTACACTTATTTTTTGCAAAATGAAGTCAGGCAGAAGGACAGCATCCACATCACCAGTTAAGTTTTATTGCAGACAAATATTCATCATGTCAGTTTGATAGATATATAATATATATGAATTTTCCTCGAGGTGCTTTACAATCTGTACAGCATATGAACCGCTCTGTCCTTATAACCTCGATTCCAACCAAAAGGAGCTGAAAAGAAAATGAAAGAGAAACATCCATATGTTAATCTGCAGTAATATTGAATTATTGTGTAAAGACACTTTTTGTCCAGAAGACTAGAATGAACAAAAAAAGAAAAGTCCAGGTCCAGGTGGAGGAGGTGTCTGAGTGTGCAGCAGAAGGAGTGGAGGAGTCTCAGTGTGTCTGCAGAGACAGAGAAGGACAGAGCAGCAGCAGAGCAGTCCAGATCCACTGATGATACTCTGTCACATCCAGAGGAACACACAGGGATGATGGTGGACTTGACTTTGTGTCTGACAGTGGAGCTGATCTCAGAGCAGTTCAGACTGCAGCACTGTTGGGATTCCTCTGTCAGTCACTGCTGGATGAAGCTCTCCTCTCCACTCTACCTCCCAGTAACATGGCCCAGTCAGAGCCTCTCCACACACAAGCTGATGCTGCTGCTTCAACCTCTCTGGATCATCAGGACACAGCTGATCCTCTCTCAACACCACCACCTTTCTCATCCATCACTCTGACAGAGATCTCCACCCCCATCTGATGAGAGAAGAAGATAGAGAGTTTGGCCATCAGCTCTATTTACTCTGCAGGTTTCACTCAAGTCCACAGTGGAACTTGAGTGAGAGTCCCTGAGAGTCCCTGAACGCATCATGACTGCAGAGACAGAGAGATATTCACTGCTCACTGTAATGATGGATTTGCTGCTGTTAGGGCTCAAAGCTGTTAAAAACCAGCTGCTCAGTCACATTTGAAGATTTCAGCTACTTTGGAAATATTACAGGACAAATCTGTAAATATGGAGTCTGTTCTAAAAACATCTGGACCAAACTAAAGACACATGGACAGATATATATATGATGTTAAAGGTCCTACATGTTCATACAAAGACTGAACAGCTAAACATCAGCTGTGCTTACTGGACTTCAGCAGAGGTTCTGGTCTGTAGAAAGACCACATGGTTACTAAATGTAATGATGGTTCTCTGAAATAGGAGCCAGTGATTTGCAGGCTTCACTCAGACTGATCTCAGAGCTGTGACAAAGACGAACTGATCAGTAGTTTAGTGTTGAAATGAGAGAACAAACACTTTGAGATCAGATTTGATGGTCCGACAGTTTGATGAATGAGGACCACTGTCTCTATACATCTTGTGATGCTGTCAGCTGGAATCCAGCTTTATTTCCTGGAGACATGAACACAACAACAACAGTCATCTTCACATCAACTCAAACACATGATCACTGCCTGTTCTCTCTCTCTCTCTCTCTGTCTTTCTGTCCAATCCTGAAGCCTGTCACCATTCTCCTCTGTAATGGTAATTTCACAAGAACACTTCTAAAACACTGCTCCGGTGACTTATCACTGAGGCCATTTGACCACCTGAATATGGGGACAAAGGACACAAGAGGTGTGATGCTTGATATATTGTTTTAGGCCATCTGACCATCTGGGTATGGGGACAAGGGATGCACGAGGGGTAAGGTCCCTGTGAGTTCCTATTGTTTTAAGAGGTCAAGACACATTCACCAGTTGCTTCACACCTGGGGGGTCTTTCACCACATTCATCATACATGGGTGTCCTTTGATCTCCAAAGTCCTTTTGTAAGATATCTCTGACCCTGAGTGAGAGATAAAAAGCTGCGTGTGTGGAGACACAGCAGCTCACTCGGATGATACTCCTTGGTGCGTGTCTCTGTGAGCTCCTTCTGCAGAAGACTTGAATAAATCCACCAAAAGACAAGTGTTTTGCCTGAGCCTTTTATTAAATGGAATCGCGTTGCTATAACACCTCTCACAGCTTCACTGAGGAAAGCAGCCACTGAGAAGGTTGGAGGTTTACAGGAAATACTGGATCTCTGCTTTGATACTAACTGTGTTTAGTACAATACTGCTGAAACCAGCATGGACTGACTCCAACCCTCTACTGACCTCAGAGTCTCCAGTCTGCAGTGTGGACTCTCCTTCAGATCAGACAGCAGCTTCACATCTGAATCCTTCAGGTTGTTTCTCCACAGGTCCAGCTCTCTCAGATGGGAGAGGTTGGACTTCAGAGCTGAGGCCAGAGAAGCACAGCTGGTCTCTGACAAACTGCAGTTCTCCAATCTGAATAAAGAATAAATGATGGAGATAAAAATCCATTTCTAATCCAATCAGATGTGTTCAGGTTTAAAATGTGGAGCTCAACATTACTATGTCCTAATCAATGAGCTTTTCCCTAAAATGAGTAGAGGGACTTTGTAATTGTGTTATTGTGGATCTTCATAATGTCAGCCTTCTACAGACATCATCCAAATGTCAGCACAACATTCATACACCTATTCATGTCAACACAGATCAATAACATGCTGCTGATCTGAAGGATCATTATCAGTGATCAGACATTTGTAAAAACACATTGAAACTAACAGAAATAAAGAAATATAGCACTTTATAATAACTACCCACTATAAAGCATTAGTAAATACAGAATTCATAATTTATAAAGCATTGTTCTTACATTAATACACATTAGTAAGTGTAGTCAGTATACCACCAGGATTCCAAGGTGCTTGATAGAAAGCCAAATACTCATCACCACTGTCACAGTCTGAACAATCATAATTTAAGGAGCTGGGACAATTATATTAAATTTACAGATGCTTGTCTTATTTATCAGATTCAGCATGGCTTGGCTCCTCCCCATCTTACTGATTTTATAAAGCAGAAAACAACTGATAATAGACATATTCGTTCTGTAGCAAGAGGGGAATGTCCAAAGGCAGTCCTCCTCATAGGCATTATACAGTCAGCTTTTTCAGTAAGAGCGGCTCACACATGGAATAGTCTGCCAACTGGTATTAGAGATTTTGAGATGTAATATTCATTTAAACCGAATCTAAAATCATGGTTAAAAGACAATCAAGTGTGTGACCATAGTCTGTGAAACACCTGAAGAGTGCTTTGTTTTTGTTTTGTTTAATGTTTTATCTTTAATGTTTTTTAAAATTGTTGTCCTTGTTTTAAAGTATTATATGTGTCCTTGTGAAAGTTATTTTGTTATGTATAAGTACTGTTGTTCCTGTTTTAGTGTATTTTATGAGGTTGTGATAACACCTGCCCAGGGACTACAGTCGAACATTAGCCAAGCTGGATAAACTGGCACATTTACAGAAAAGTTTATCAATGTGCACTGTCTCTGAAAACCTAAACTCTATAAATAAATAAAAATATCCGATCGACAATAGTAACAGAGTCAGTGAACTGACCTCAGAGTCTCCAGTCTGCAGTGTGGATCCTCCAGAAAACCTGACAGCTTCACTCCTGAATCCTGCAGCTCGTTCTCACTCAGGTCCAGCTCTCTCAGATGGGAGGGGTTGGACTTCAGAGCTGAGGCCAGAGAAGCACAGCTGATCTCTGACAAACTGCAGTGCTTCAATCTGAATAAAGAATAAATGATGTAATGTTAGAAGACAATGTTCCTGCTTGAAATCATTCAGTGTTTAATAATCTGTTCAGAGCTGAAGAAGCTTTAGAATGTAGAAGTTTAGAAAATGGAAATATTTGTTATTGTCTGATAGTTGAAATAGAGATTATTTATTTATTCATTGTATTTATGTATTTTATTATCATTTCTTTAAAAACATGATGTGGAATAGAAGCTGATAATCAGGAAGAGCGTTACGTCTGTTTGTTTCATTATTTCTAAGTCTGTGGATGAAACGTTAAGTCAGCTGTCAGATTGCCGGCTGATGATTGGTTCTGACGGATCCTTCTACTTGCAGACTGCATCAACACGGACTGTTCTTAAATAGCGTGTTAGCTTGCTGACACTGTTTGGAGTAAAGCAGCCGTCCTCCTGATCCGTCCTGAGCTCCATCAGATAGTCGAAACATTTCAGAGAGAGAGAGACACTTACTGTTTTGTTTATTCTACTTTTAGAGTGTGTCAAAAAAAAGTGTGTCAAAAAAGATGGCGCCGATGTCCATGGCCTGCCGTCTGTCTCTGCGTACTCTGTTTGTATTTATGTTATTTTTGTCAACCATTATTGCAAATGGCAACTCTATTCTGGTTTATGAACGCCAAGCACTCTTAGACCTTCGACCCTTGATTAAAAACTTGGTGCCATTTGAGCACGATGGCCAAAAAACCCACTGTCCTCCGTTTCTTACGGGAATACCAGCTCACCTTTGCCGTGTGCCAGTTCCGCCGTTACGCGGGGCGCGCCGTGGACGCCGGGGTAGGCGTGGTGGTAGGCTGGTGAAACTAAGGACCTGGTTGGCGTTTCCCACCAAGACTTTGCCTGGAACCCTTTGGGGTTTCGCCAGCTTCGCTGTGGCGTTTTGCAGACCGATCGGCTCCTGTTTGGTTCCAGTGGCTGGAGATGTGGGGTTCTCTGCTCGCCGTGTTCAGGCCCCTCGCCTCAGCTGGCGCGGGGTGAATCAACAAAATCTCCGGCCGCTTGCTCGGACTACACTGGCTAAAAAAGCCCTGGATCCAGCTAGGTTTGCCCTGGTGAATGCTAGATCGCTAGCAAACAAAACTTTCATCTTGAAGGACTTCTTTGAATCGCGTGATCTGGATTTTCTTTGTGTAACGGAAACGTGGATTCCGGTGGGTGAGTCGAGTGCTTTTTGTGAACTTTTACCACTTGACTGTTCGTATTTTAATTCTCCAAGGAAGTCAGGTCGTGGAGGAGGACTGGCAACAGTCTATAAATCAAACTTTAAGTGTAAACAGCTTGAACTTGCAGTATCTTTCACCACTTTTGAAGTTAACCTGTTTGAACTTAGTGGTGTATCTCCAGTGCTGTGTGCACTTGTATATAGGCCACCCAAGTACAACAAGGATTTCATCACTGACTTTTCCCAATTCTTGGCCGAGTTTGTGCCTCCTTATTGTAGGGGACTTTAACATCCATGTATGCTGTCCTGAAAAGCCAATGGCAAGAGCCTTTCTAAATGTCATTGAGTGTTTTGATCTTGTACAGTTTGTATCTGGCCCCACGCAGGAACGTGGGCACACTCTTGATCTGGTTTTAACTCGTGGCTTAACTGTTTCTAATCTGGAAGTCTGTGATGCTTCTTTCTCTGATCATATGCCTGTTGTATTTGAAATTCCCCTCCCTTGTGTTGTAGTTAAACCATGTGCTCCTGTGCGTCGTGGGCGGATAGTTAACCCTTCCACTGCTGCTCAATTTTCTTCTATTTTTAATCTAAATTGTGTCTCTCTCTGTCAAAATCCAACTGTTGATGATCTGTGTGTTAGTTTTAATCAGTGGTGTAGTCTACGTGATACGCAGGTATACGCCGTATACCCACTAGGAATAGTCAAAGATTTCCGTATACCCACTTAAAATAGCGAGATGATACGTAACAACATCGCTTTTGTGACAGAACTTTCACACGCTCACTCATAAGTTCACCCCGCTTGTGTTGCGAAGCTCGAACTGACATTTTGGGCTTCCGTGGCCTGTGACCGGATCTGACGCCAGCTACCAAACAACAACACAGCTGTGTTAGCGGTCACTCGGCGCATGTTTGAAATTAACTAATGTGAATCACTGAAGGAGATGTGAAACGCGAGCAAACGCAAACTACACTCTTTCAGTGTTTTGGTAAGCATGCAGCTAAAGCTGCTGCCGCTCCGGGTGACACTGCAGCTGCAGCAGATTAAAGTTACTAAAACGCAGAAAATGTCCTATGTTATCATTAACGCTATCATTAACGGAACTGTTAACTTAACTAATTAACTAACGTTGCGGATCAGTGAATGCGGGATACTGTGTGTGTGTGTGTGTGTTGTGTGTGTGTGTGTGTGTGTGTGTGTGTGTGTACAGTAGTAGAAATAGCATTTAAAGCTGATACAGTACATGAGGAGGACGTGGACCCCTTTTGGTGTCTTCAGTTCTAACATTCTGTAATGAATGAGTTTTGGTGATAGGCCTATGTTTATTGTTATTACTGCTACTGAAAAGCCTCAGCTTTCCATTATTGTTAATAATAGCTGCAACTTGCTCTGTGAAATGTGCATTGCCAGCTGATAAAACCAGATTCATGTAACATAAGGCTAAATGTAGTTCTTAACTTGCTGGGTTAGATGGTGATTAACACTAAACATTACACATTTCCACCATAAATTGGTGCAGAAAATGTCTCCAGAATGCAGGAAATTAAATGTTTAATGCTCAAAATCTTCTGGGGGAGGACCCCCTGACCCCCCATTGTGTATTTATCAATGAATATTCCTTTAAATACTATTAAAATATCTTCTAGTCTTGATCTTGTGACCACAATATTTTGGATTGTCATGTCTGAAATGCCAAGTGTCACAACTAATCTGACTCTGAATCTAACTAATCTAAACCCTAAAATGTACCCACCACTTTTCAACATAAAGTGACGCCCTTTCCCACCTGTAACTGTCATTGGCTGTTAAAGTCATTGCGTTGTTGATAAGCAGTCCTTCAGAATGCTCTCTATTACATGTACATGCATACTGTATTAGTGAGTGTAGTGGTGCTCATGGGACAGGGGAGTATGAGGCTAGGATCGGAAAATCACAGTATACTCACTAGAAAAATCTAGACTACACCACTGGTTTTAATGCTGCCTGTCAAGCAGCATTGGATATTGTAGCCCCCGTAAAAACCAGACTGTCTAAACCGACAACTGATCCCTGGCTGAACGGTGTCACTTGCGCTGCCAGACGCGAGTGTTGAAGGGCGGAAAGAAAGTGGAAGAGGGATAAACTCCAAGTGTCATTTCAGTTACTTAGAGAGAGTTGGTGTTCTTACCAAAAAATCGTAAAAGCTGAAAAGACTAAGTACTTTTCTAAAATAATTGCTTCCAATGGTCACAATCCTCGGGTTCTTTTTAATAAAACTCAAAACTATCCTTAACGTTCCACAACCCCAGTGGTTGGAGAACCCATCTAAAATGTGTGAGGAGTTCCTTCATTTTTTTATCCATAAGGTTGAGAGCATTAGGACCCTTATTGGTCCACCTTTGAATGACCATGGCATTTCTGTTACTTGTTCTACTGTTCTGTATCAGTTTGAGCCTGTTAGTTTGCCTGTTTTAGAACAAATTATTGGTCAAATGAAGATCACTGGGTCCCCCAATGATGTGATTCCCCCTCGTCTTTTTAAAGAGGTTGTTTCTACAGTGACGCCCTGCATACTTGATATCATTGACGTCAGTCTAATTACTGGAGTCGTGCCTAGGAGTTTTAAACATGCAGTTGTTCAACCATTGTTAAAGAAACCTGGTCTGGACCGACTTGAGCTCTCAAATTGTCGGCCCATTTCTAAGCTCCCTTTGCTTTCCAAAATTATGGAAAAAGTTGTTTGTTCGCAGCTGAACACATTTTTAAATGACAATTGTATAACTGATATTTTTCAGTCTGGGTTTAAGTCAGTCCACAGTACTGAGACAGCTCTGCTGAGGGTTCTCAATTACATTTTTTTAGATTTAGACTCTGGTAATACTGTTGCCCTACTGCTATTGGATATTACAGCTGCGTTCGATACGGTCGACCACCAAATTTTATTGTCTCGGCTTGAAAATTGTGTGGGCATTAAGGGATTGGCCCTAGCCAGGATTACGTCATATTTGGCAGACAGGAGTTTTTGTTCAGGTTAATGATGCTGTGTCATCTCCGCTCCTCTGTTGTGCGGAGTTCCTCAAGGGTCTGTCCTTGGGCCAGCTACTTTTTTCAATTCTACTTACTGCCTCTTGGGTCAATCTTCAGGAGATACAATGTTTCGCTCCATCTTTATGCTGATGACTGTCAAATATATGTGCCGCTAAGTCAGTCAAAACCCTTTTAGAGTGTCTGAATGAAGTGAAAGCAGGGTTGGCTATGAATTTTTTGTATTTAAATGAGACTAAAACTGAGCTCATGTTATTTACTCCGAATGACTCAGCTGCTGCGGGTCCTGTTGATCTGGGTTGGGTAACCCGAGATATTAGTTTCTGTGGTCACAAATCTGGGAGTCAAGTTGGACGGTTGTTTAAAACTTGATGCCCAGATTGGTGCAGTGGTGAAAACCAGTTTTTTTCAGCTGAGGCAACTGGCAAAAGTAAAACCATTTTTATCTCGACATGATTTTGAGATTTTAATCCATGCTTTTATTACTACTCGCTTAGATTATTGTAATGCACTCTATAGTGGTCTTAGCAAAACACTTATGGCACGATTACAACTAGTTCAAAATGCAGCTGCTCGTCTTTTAACTGGAACTCGAAAATTTGACCATATTTCACCCATCCTCCAGTCCTTACACTGGCTCCCAGTGCACTTTCGTATTGATTTTAAAATTCTTTTATTTGTTTTTAGTTGCGTGCATGGCTTGGCCCCCCAGTATTTGTCTGATCTGCTTGTGCCCTACATTCCATCTCGTTCACTCCGATCGGCTGATCAGGCACTGCTGGTAGTCCCTAAAACGAAACGTAAATCTAGAGGTGACCGTGCATTTTCTGTGGCAGCTCCAAGACTCTGGAACGAGCTGCCTTTAGATATTAGACTTACTGAGTCATTTTCTGTTTTTAAATCTCGTCTTAAAACTCCTTTATTCTCTTTGGCTTTTAATACAGTTTGAGGGTTGTCGTTTTCAGTTTTGTATTGTGTTGTAATACTTCTTTGTGAATTATTGTTTTATTAATTGTCTTTGTTGTGCTTTTATTGTATGTATTTATTTGTAGACTGTGTTCAGCACTTTGGTCAACAGTGTTGTTTTTAAGGTGCTATATAAATAAAGGTGGATTGGATTTATAACATACACACTGTTTTATTTATTAGGGGTCCAAGCCCGAAGTGGGCTGGGAACCCGCGTTTGCAAGGCAACGCGGTTCCCATACCACGAAGTGGCATGGAACCCTATTGTTTTCGCCGATTTTTATTAGGGGTCCAAGCCCGAGTGGGCAGGGAACCCGCGATTGCTAGGCATCGCGGTTCCCAGTACCACGAAGTGGCTGGGAACCCTATTGTTTTCGCTAAGATTTTTATTAGGGGTCCAAGCCCGAAGTGGGCTGGGAACCCGCGTTTGCAAGGCAACGCGGTTCCCATACCACGTAGTGGCTGGGAACCCTATTGTAATCGTTAGGATTTTTATTATTTTTATTCTTCCGTGAATAAAACGCATACTGCAGCATACCCCGTAACTGCTAGGGACGCGAAACTCACAGGGTAGGTCCAGGTCACTGCCATAATCGCATACGAAAAAATCCGCACACTTCTACCACTAGGGGGCGCTATGACAAATTTTTCGCGTTTAGGCTTGGAACTCCCGCCACGGTAGGCGATATCAAAACCTTATATCCACGCTGCTCGGGGATCCAGCTGAATCTCCTGGTATAGGCCACGCCCATTTCCGCCTAAACTTTTTTCGAGCTACAGCGCGAAAACTGAAAAACCTATTTTAATTAACTCCTCCGAAGCCGCAAGTCCGATCAACACAAAACTTGCCACGGATAATCTCTGGACCGAGCTCTACAAAGTTTGTAGAGGGAATTTTGATATCACTAAAAATGTCGCAATTATACGCTAACAAACGTTTGCGAAAAACGCTAATAAGGGGAAGTGAGGGAATAACTTCGGACTGGAATGGCCGATCGACACCAAATTTGGACCAATCATTTGGGACGTCCACCTGGGGGCCTGTGCAAAATTTGGTGCAAATCGCCCCTAGGTGGCGCTCTTTAATTCAGAAAATTAGTTCCTCTATAACCAAAAGTCACATTGACATGAAACCAGTGCCAAATTGTTCAGCATGGTCCCCTGATGCCAGGCACCAAAGGGGAACCTAATGTGCCCATAGGTGGCGCTGTTATTGCAAATTTAAAATGTTTTCAAAAATCCCATTGACTTACATGCAATTTATATCTCCATAACCACTAAATCCGATTGACACCAAATTTGGGTCAATTGTTACCCATGGGCCCATGATGACACCACAAAAATTTGGTGCAGTTCGGCCAAACGGTGGCGCTGTAATCTAAGCTCAAATGCCCCATTCATTTCAATGGGAATTTCAACCAAAGCACATTTTGCCTCATAACTCTGCCACATTACATCGCACATTCATAAATCTTATGTCTATGTGTTTGGGGGATGCTGCCAATTCCGATGGTATAGGACACGCCTCTGTGCGATAACGATTTCATTTTGCGAAATCGCAACAAATGGAAAACCTATTTTAATTAACTCCTCCGAAGCCGCTAAGTCCGATCGACACGAAACTTGGCACGGATAATCTCTGGACCGAAGCTCTACAAAGTTTGTAGAGGGAATTTTGATACTGACTAAAAATTTCGCTATTATACGCTAACAAACGCTTGCAAAAAACGCTAAGAAAATAAAGTCATGTCAGATCTTAGGTTAGGAGTGGCCGATCAACACCAAACTTGAGTACCTTATCTAGGACACCCCTGAGGGCCTGTGCAAAATTTCATGCAATTCGCCGCTAGTTGGCTTACTCAAAAAAATTCCCATTGACTTTACATTCATTTTATATCTCCAGAACCACAAGTCCGAATCAAACCAAATTTGGGTCAATTGTTCCCCATGGGCCCCTGATGACACCACAAAAATTTGGTGCACGTCGCCTAAAGGTGCTGCTGTAATCTAAGCTCAAATGCCCCATTCATTTCAATGGGATTTTAAACCAAACCACATTTTCTCTCATAACTACGGCCTACTACATCGCACATTCATAACTCTTATGTCTACGTGTTTGGTGGATATTGCCGATTTCGATGGTATAGGACACTCCTCTGTGCGATAGCGTTTTAATTTCGCTAAATCGCAAAAACTGGAAAACCTATTTTAATTAACTCCTCCGAGCCGCAAAGTCCGATCGACACGTAAACTTTGCACAGACCATCTCTGGACCGAGCCGAAGAAAGTTTGTAGAGGGAATTTTGATCCGACAAAAAACGGCCGAATTACAAGCTTACAAATCTTTGTCAAAACGCTACAAACACAAAGTATAACATATCTCAGGCTTGGAAAGGCCGATCAACACCAAACTTGGGGACCTTATGCAGCTGGACTTCCTGAAGGCCTGTGTCAAATTTGGTGCCAATCGGCCAAACTGTGGCGCTGTTCAGCTCCGATCGACACCAAATTTGGGTCACTTCTTCACCGAGGGGCCCCGATGACAGCTGAGCGATTTGGTGCGATTCGCCAAAAGCGGAGCCGTAATCGAAGCTCAAACGCCGTCGCTAAGCCCATTCGTTTCAATGGCATTTTCAAACACGGGCGATTTCAGCCTCGGTTCGAGCTGCTCGTCGAGACCTCACTCGGGGACCTTCACGCTGAGCCGGGACGACTTCAGCGCCTCGAGCGAAGGCTGACTGGCGACAGGTGGCTTGGACCCCGTTTACAACTGCTCGCAGTTCTAGTTCTATTTAGGGGTCCAAGCCCGAAGTGGGCATGGAACCCGCGATTGCAAGGCATCGCGGTTCCCATACCACGTAGTGGCTGGGAACCCTATTGTAATCGTTCTGGTTTTTATTATTCTTTTTCTTCCGTGCATAAAACTCATACTGCAGCATACCCCATAACTGCTAGGGACGCGAAACTCACAAGGTAGGTTCGCAGCCTCAAGAGTACCTCAGGCGCCAAAATCCGCACACTTCTACCACTAGGGGGCGCTATGACAAATTTTTCGCGTTTAGGCTTGGAACTCCCGCCTACGAGGGCGTATATCAAAAACCTTATATCCACGCGTTCGGGGGATCCAGCTGAATCTCCTGGTATAGGCCACGCCCATTTCCGCCTAGACTTTTTTCGAGCTACAGCGCAAAAACTGAAACTCCACCGAAAATCATCTCCTCCGAAGCCGCAAGTCCGATCGACACGTAAACTTGGCACGGATAATCTCTGGACCGAGCTCTACAAAGTTTGTAGAGGGAATTTTGATATCACAAAAAATGTCGCAATTATACGCTAACAAACGCTTATGAAAACGCTGCTAACAGGAAGTGAGGGCATAACTTTGGTTTGGAATGGCCGATCAAGGCCAAATTTGGACCATTTATTTGGGACGCCCCCTGAGGGCCTCTGCAAAATTGGTGCGACTCGCCTCTAGGTGGCGCTCTTTAATCCAGAAAAATTGTTCCTCTATAACCACAAGTCACATTGACATGAAACCAGTGCCAAATTGTTCAGCATGGTCCCCTGATGCCAAGCACCCAAGGGGAACCTAATGTGCCTATAGGTGGCGCTGCTATTGCAAATTAAATATGTTTTCAAAAATCCCATTGACTTACATGCAATTTATATCTCCATAACCACAAATCCGAATCAAACCAAATTTGGGTCAATTGTTACCCATGGGCCCCTGATCACACCACAAAAATTTGGTGCAGTTCAGCCTAACGGTGGCGCTGTAATCTAAGCTTAAATGCCCCATTCATTTCAATGGGATTTTCAACCAAAGCACATTTTGCCTCATAACTACGGCCTAACACATCGCACAATCATAATTCTTATGTCTACGTGTTTGGGGGATGCTGCCGATTCCGATGGTATAGGACACGCCTCTGTGCGATGACGATTTCATTTTGCGAAATCGCAAAAACTGGAAAACCTATTTTAATTAACTCCTCCGAAGCCGCAAGTCCGATCGACACGAAACTTTGCACAGAGCATCTCTGGACCAAGCCGAAGAAAGTTTGTAGAGGGAATTTTGATTCGACAAAAAAAGGCCGAATTACAGGCTAACAAATATTTGCGAAAACGCTAAAAACACGAAGTATAACATAACTCTGGCTTTGAAAGGCCAATCAACATAAAACTTGAGGACCTTATCTGCCCTGTCCCCTAGAAGGCCTCTGCAAAATTTGGTTCATTTCGCCGCTAGTTGGCGCTACCCAAAAAAATTCCCATTGACTTACATTCATCTCATATCTCCATAACCACAAGTCTGATTCTAACCAAATTTGGGTCAATTGTTTCTGATGGGCCCCTGATCACACCACAAAAATTTGGTGCAATTCGGCCTAACGGTGGCGCTGTAATCTAAGCGCAAATGCCCCATTCATTTCAATGGGAATTTCAACCAAAGCACATTTAGCCTCATAACTACGGCAAACTACATCGCACATTCATAAATCTTATGTCTACGTGTTTGGGGGATTCTCACGATTGCGACGGTATAGGACACGCCTCTGTGCGATTACAATTTCATTTTGCGATATCACAAAAACTGAAAAACCTATTTTAATTAACTCCTCCGAAGCCGCAAGTCCGATCGCCACGAAACTTCGCACGGTTAATCTCTGGACCAAGCTCTACAAAGTTTGTAGAGGGAATTTTGATATCACAAAAAATGTCGCAATTATACGCTAACAAACGTTTGCGAAAAACGCTACTAACAGGAAGTGAGGTCATAACTTCGGATTACAATGGCCGATCGACACCAAATTTGGACCACTCATTAAGGACGCCCCCCTGAGGGCCTCTGCAAAATTTGGTGCAGCTGGCCCCTAGGTGGCGCTCTTTAATCCAGAAAATTAGTTCCTCTATAACCACAAGTCACATTCACATGAATCCAGTGCCAAATTGTTCAGCATGGTCCCCTGATGCCAGGCACCGAAGGGGACCCTAATGTGCCCATAGGTGGCGCTGCTATTGCAGATTAAAGACGAAAAAATTCATCCCATTGACTTACATGCAATTTATATCTCCATAACAACAAATCCGATTGACACCAAATTTGGGTCAATTGTTTCTGATGGGCCCCTGATGACACCACAAAAATTTGGTGCACTTCGGCCTAAAGGTGGCGCTGTAATCGAAGCTCAAATCCGGTCAGAAGCCCCATTGAAATGAATTGGATTTCAAACCAGCACACTTTTTCACAAGGTTTGGAATGGCCGATCAACACCAAACTTGGGGACCTTATCCGACATGACCCCCCGAAGGCCTGTGTCAAATTTGGTGCCAATCGGCCAAACAGTGGCGCTGTTCATCATATATTAAAATAAAACCCATTCACTTACATGCATTTTATATCTCCACTACCGCGAGCTCGATCGACACCAAATTTGGGTCACTTCTTCACCGAGGGCCCCGATGACAGCTGAGCGATTTGGTGCGATTCTGCCAAAGGCGGCGCCGTAATCGAAGCTCAAGCGCCGTCGCTGAGCCCATTCGTTTCAATGGCATTTTCGGACGCAGCGTTTAGCTACTCGGTTCGAGCGCCCGTCGGGACCTCACTTCGGGGACCTCACGCTGGACGTCGGCGGGCGCCGGACGACTTCAGCGCCCTCCAGGGCTGAAGGGGCGACTGGCGACGGGTGGCTTGGACCCGTTTACAACTGCTCGCAGTTCTAGTTTTTTTTTCTTCCGTGCATAAACGCATACTGCAGCGGTCGCTGTAACTCCTACAAACGCTAAACTCTCAACGTAGCTTCACAGCCCCAAGAGTACCTCAGGCGCAAAATTCGCACACTTCTACCGCTAGGGGCGCTATAAGCAAGGTCAACGCGTTTGGGCTTGGATCTCCGACTACTGAAGGAATATATCAAAACCTTATATCCACGCGTTCGGGGATCGAGCTGAATCTCCTGGTATAGGCCACGCCCATTTCCGCCTAAACTTTTTCGAGCTACGTCGCGAAAACTGAAAAACCTATTTTAATTAACTCCTCCGAAGCCGCAAGTCCGATCGGCACGAAACTTGGCACGGATAATCTCTGGACCGAGCTCTACAAAGTTTGTAGAGGGAATTTTGATCCGACAAAAAATGGCGCAAATATATGCTAACAAACGTTTGCGAAAACGCTATTAACAGGAAGTGAGGTTGTAACTTCGGATTGGAATGGCCGATCGACACCAAATTTGGACCATTCATTTGGGACGCCCCTGAGGGCCTCTGCAAAATTTGGTGCCACTTGCCCTAGGTGGTGCTCTTTAATCCAGAAAATTAGTTCCTCTATAACCACAAGTCACATTGACTTGAAACCAGTGTCGAATTGTTCAGCATGGTCCCCTGATGCCATGCACCAAAATGGACCCTAATGTGCCCATAGGTGGCGCTGCTATTGCAGATTAAAGACGAAAAAAAATTCCCATTGACTTACATGCAATTTATATCTCCATAACCACAAATCCGATTGACACCAAATTTGGGTCAATTGTTACCCATGGGCCCCTGATGACACCACAAAAATTTGGTGCAGTTCGGCCTAACGGTGGCGCTGTTATCTAAGCTCAAATGCCCCATTCATTTCAATGGGATTTTCAACCAAAGCACATTTAGCCTCATAACTACGGCAAACTACATCGCACATTCATAAATCTTATGTCTACGTGTTTGGGGGATTCTGACGATTCCGACGGTATAGGACACGCCTCTGTGCGATTACGATTTCATTTTACGATATCACAAATCTGAAAACCTATTTTAATTAACTCCTCCGAGCCGCGAAGTCCGATCGACACGAAACTTTGCACGGACCATCTCTGGACCGAGCCGAAGAAAGTTTGTAGAGGGAATTTTGATCCGACAAAAAACGGCCGAATTACAGGCTAACAAATCTTTGCAAAAACGCTACAAACAGGAAGTATAACATATCTCTGGCTTGGAAAGGCCGATCCGCACTAAACTTGGTGACCTTATACGGCATGACTTCCCAAAGGCCTGTGTCAAATTTTTCTTCAATCGGCCAAACGGTGGCGCTGTTCATCATATATCAAAAAAACTCCCATTCACTTACATGCATTTTAGATCTCCAGTACCGCAGCTCCGATCCACACCAAATTTGGCTCACTTCTTCACCAAGGGGCCCCGATGACAGCTGAGCGATTTGGTGCGATTCGACCAAAAGGCGCCGCCATAATCGAAGCTCAAGCGCGACGCTAAGCCCATTCGTTCCAATGGCATTTTCAAACACGCCGCTTACGCCTGGGTTCGAGCTGCCCGTCGGGACCTCGCTTCGGGGACATTACGCTGGACGTCGGCAGGGCGCCGGACGACTTCAGCGCCTCAGCGGCTTAAGAGGACGACTGGCGACGCGTGGCTTGGACCCCGCTTACAACTGCTCGCGAGTTCTAGTTAGGGGTCCAAGCCCGGTGAGCATGGAACCCGCGATTGCAAGGCATCAGCGGGGCCATACCACAAGTGGCATGGAACCCTATTGTTTTCGTTAGGATTTTTATTATTCTTCCTTTTATTCTTCCGTACGTTTCGCCTAATTCCAATACTGCAGCCCGGACCGTAACTGCCAGGGACGCTGAAACTTCGCGAGGGTAGGTTCAGGCCCATGAGACTGACGGCACACGAAAAAAATTTGCACACTTCTACCACTAGGGGCGCTACAAGCAAGGCCCAAAATTTCGCGACATTCAAATCACTCTCAATCCCACATACAGTGGCACATATCAAAACCTTATATCCACGCGTTCGGGGATCCAGCTGAATCTCCTGGTATAGGCCACGCCCATTTCCGCCTAAACTTTTTCGAGCTACAGCGCAAAACTGAAAACCTATTTTAATTAACTCCTCCGAGCCGCTAAGTCCGATCGACCACGAAACTTGGCACGGATAATCTCTGGACCGAGCTCTACAAAGTTTGTAGAGGGAATTTTGATCCGACAAAAAATGGCGCAATTATACGCTAACAAACGCTTGCAAAAAAGCTATTAACAGGAAGTGAGGTCGTAACCTCGATTGGAATGGCCGATCGACACCAAATTTGGACCATTCATTTGGGACGCCCCCCTGAGGCCCATTGCAAAATTGGGTGCCACTCGCCCCTAGGTGGCGCTCTTTAATCCAGAAAATTAGTATCTCTATATCCACAAGTCACATTGACATGAAACCAGTGCCCAATTGTTCAGCATGGTCCCCTGATGCCAGGCACCAAAGGGGACCCTAATGTGCCCATAGGTGGCGCTGCTATTGCAGATTACAGACCAAAACATTTTTCCCATTGACTTACATGCAATTTATATCTCCATAACCACAAATCCGAATCAAACCAAATTTGGGTCAATTGTTACCCATGGGCCCCTGATGACACCACAAAAAATTTGGTGCAGTTCGGCCTAACGGTGGCGCTGTAATCTAAGCTTAAATGCCCCATTCATTTCAATGGGATTTTCAACCAAAGCACATTTTTCCTCATAACTACGACCTAATACATCGCACATTCATAAATCTTATGTCTACGTGTTTGGGGATGCTCCCGATTCCGACGGTATAGGACACGCCTCTGTGCGATGACGATTTGATTTTGCTGAAATTGCAAAAAATGGAAAACCTATTTTAATTAACTCCTCCGAAGCCGCAAGTCCGATCAACACGAAACTTTGCACAGACCATCTCTGGAGCAAGCCGAAGAAAGTTTGTAGAGGGAATTTTGATTCGACAAAAAAAGGCCGAATTACAGGCTAACAAATATTTGCGAAAACGCTAAAAACCCGAAGTATAACATAACTCTGGCTTGGAAAGGCCGATCAACACAAAACTTGAGGACCTTATCTGCCCTGCCCCCTAGAAGGCCTCTGCAAAATTTGGTTCATTTCGCCGCTAGTTGGCTACCCAAAAAAATTCCCATTGACTTACATTCATCTCATATCTCCATAACCAAAAGTCTGATTCTAACCAAATTTGGGTCAATTGTTTCTGATGGGCCCCTGATGACACCACAAAAAAATTGGTGCACTTCGGCCTCAAGGTGGCGCTGTAATCTAAGCGCAAATGCCCCATTCATTTCAATGGGAATTTCAACCAAAGCACATTTTGCCTCATAACTACGGCAAACTACATCGCACATTCATAAATCTTATGTCTACGTGTTTGGGGATTCAGCCGATTCTGATGGTATAGGACACCTCTAGGCGATGACATTTTCATTTTGCTAAATCGCGAAAACTGGAAAACCTATTTTAATTAACTCCTCCGAAGCTGCAAGTCCGATCGACACGAAACTTTGCACAGACCATCTCTGGACCAAGCCGAAGAAAGTTTGTAGAGGGAATTTTGATCCGACAAAAAACGGCCGAATTACAAGCTATCAACTCTTTGCGAAAACGCTACAAACAGAAAGTATAACATATCTTAGGCTTCAAAGGCCGATCAACACCAAACTTGGTGACCTTATGCGACATGACCTACCAAAACCCTCTGTTAAATTTGGTGTCAATCGGCCTCTAGGTTACTTCGAAATCAATCGACACTCCCATAGACTTACATTCATGTCAGATCTCCATAACCACAAGCAACTTTCATTTACAACTATGGCCTTTTCTGCTCCATGGGCCTCGCCTTTGCTCGGGGGCCTGTTGATTATGGCACAATTAATCATGGCGGGCCCGGGACGACTCGCGCGCCCTCCGCGGGGCGAAGGGGGCGACTGGCGACGGGTGGCTTGGACCCCGTTTACAACTGCTCGCAGTTCTAGTTAGGGGTCCAAGCCCGAAGTGGGCAGGGAACCCGCGTTTGCAAGGCAACGCGGTTCCCGTACCACGAAGTGGCGGGGAACCCTATTGTTTTCGTTAGGATTTTTATTAGGGGTCCAAGCCCGAAGTGGGCATGGAACCCGCGATTGCAAGGCATCGCGGGGGCCATACCACGAAGTGGCATGGAACCCTATTGTTTTTACTCGGATTTTTATTTTTATTATTATTAGGGGTCCAAGCCCGAAGTGGGCTGGGAACCCGCGTTTGCAAGGCAACGCGGTTCCCATACCACGAAGTGGCTGGGAACCCTATTGTTTTCGTTCTCGCTTTTATTTTTTTATTTTTTTCTTCCGTGAATAAACGCATACTGCAGCGGTCGC
This sequence comes from Lepomis macrochirus, assembly GCA_024633595.2. Lineage (NCBI taxonomy): Eukaryota > Metazoa > Chordata > Actinopteri > Centrarchiformes > Centrarchidae > Lepomis > Lepomis macrochirus. The sequence goes on along the minus strand of JALXJV020000011.1, from coordinate 8,094,041 downwards.
TGTAACTCCTAGGAACGCCAAACTCCCAAGGTACGTCACATTCACTGCACGTAACTCAACCCCAAAAATCCGCACACTTCTATCGCTAGAGGCTGTAAGCAAGGTCAACGCGTTTGGGCTTGGACCTTCGACTGCGTGCGTATACCAAAACCTTATATCCACGCTGCTCGGGGATCGAGCTGAATCTCCTGGTATAGGCCACGCCCATTTCCGCCTAAACTTTTTTCGAGGCTACATCGCGAAAACTGAAAACCTATTTTAATTAACTCCTCCGAGCCGCAAGTCCGATCGCCACGAAACTTGGCACGGATAATCTCTGGCCCAAGCTCTACAAAGTTTGTAGAGGAAATTTTGATCCGACAAAAACTGGCGCAATTATACGCTAACAAACGCTTGTGAAACGCTACTAACAGGAAGTAAGGTCATAACTTCGGTTTGGAATGGCCGATCGACACCAAATTTGGACCAATATGTTGGGATGGGCCCTGAGGGCCTGTGCAAAATTTGGTGCAGCTGGCCCTAGGTGGCGCTCTTTAATCCAGAAAATTTGTTCCTCCATAACCACAAGTCACATTGACATGAATCCAGTGCCTAATTGTTAAGCATGATCCCCTGATGCCAGGCACCAAGGGGACCCTAATGTGCCCATAGGTGGCGCTGTTATTGCAGCTTAAACATGAAATTTTTTTCCCATTGACTTACATTCATTTTATATCTCCAGAACCGCAGCTCCGATTGACACCAAATTTGGGTCAATTGTTACCCATGGGGCCCTGATGATACCACAAAAATTTGGTGCAGATCGGCCTAAAGGTGGCGCTGTAATCGAAGCTCAAATCGGTCAGAAGCCCCATTGAAATTAATGGGATTTCAAACCAGCACACATTTTCATAAGGTTTGGAATGCCCGATCAACACCAAACTTGAGGGACCTTATGCGGCTGCACTTCCGAAGGCCTGTGTAAAATTTCGTGTCAATCGGCCAAACGGTGGCGCTCTTCATCATATCTTAAAAAAACTCCCATTCACATACATGCATTTTATATCTCCAGAACCGCCGGTCCGATTGACACCAAATTTGAGTCATTTGTTCCCCATGGGGCCCTGATGATACCATAACAATTTGGTGCAGTTCGGCCAAAAGGCGGCGCTGTAATCGAACCTCAAATCCGGTCAGAAGCCCCATTGAAATGAATGGGATTTCAAACCAGCACACATTTTAACAAGGTTTAGAATGCCCGATCAACACCAAACTTGGGGACCTTATGCGGCTTGACTTCCCGAAGGCCTGTGTCAAATTTGGTGCCAATCGGCCAAACGGTGGCACTCTTCATCATAAATCAAATAACTCCCATTGACTTACATGCATTTTATATCTCCACTACCGCAGCTCCGATCGACACCAAATTTGGGTCACTTCTTCACCGAGGGGCCCCGATGACAGCTGAGCGATTTGGTGCGATTCGGCCAAAAGGCGGCGCCGTAATCGAAGCTCAAACGCCGTCGCTAAGCCCATTCGTTTCAATGCCATTTTCAAACGCGCCGCGTTTCGCCTCGCTTCGGAGCGGCCCGTCGAGACCTCGCTCGGGGACATTACGCGGGACGTCGGCGGGGCGCCCGGGACGACTCGCGCGCCCTCCGCGGGGCTGGGGGGGCGACTGGCGACAGGTGGCTTGGACCCCGTTTACAACTGCTCGCAGTTCTAGTTATTATTTTTTTCTTCCGTGCATAAAACTCATACTGCAGCATACCCGGTAAATGCTAGGGACGCGAAACTCACAGGGTAGGTCACATTCACTGCACGTAACTCACACGCAAAAATTCGCACACTTCTACCGCTAGGGCGCTGTAAGCAAGGTCAACGCGTTTGGGCTTGGACCTCTCGACTACTGAAGGAATATATCAAAACCTTATATCCACGCGTTCGGGGATCGAGCTGAATCTCCTGGTATAGGCCACGCCCATTTCCGCCTAAACTTTTAGTGAGCTACATCGCGAAAACTGAAAAACCTATTTTACTTAACTCCTCCGAACCCGCAGAAGTACGATCGCCACGAAACTTGGCACGGATAATCTCTGGACCGAAGCTCTACAAAGTTTGCAGAGGAAATTTTGATCCGACAAACAATGGCGCGATTATACGCTAACAAACATTTGCGAAAAACGCTACTAACAGGAAGTAAGGTCATAACTTCAGTTTGGAATGGCCGATCGACAACAAAATTGGACCACTAAGTTGGGATGGGCCTCTGAGGGCCTGTGCAAAATTTGGTGCAGCTGGCCCCTAGGTGGCGCTCTTTAATCCAGAAAATTAGTTCCTCCATAACCACAAGGCACATTGACATGAGTCCAGTGCCGAATTGTTCAGCATGGTCCCCTGATGCCAGGCACCAAAGGGGACCCTAATGTGCCTATAGTTGGCGCTGTTTTGCAGCTTAAAGACAAAAATTTTTTCCCATTGACATACATTCATTTTATATCTCCAGAACCGCGAGGTCCGATTGACACCAAATTTGGGTCAATTGTTACCCATGGGGCCCTGATGATACCACAAAATTTGGTGCAGATCGGCCTAAAGGTGGCGCTGTAATTGAAGCTCAAATCCGGTCAGAAGCCCTATTGAAATGAATGGGATTTCAAACCAGCACACTTTTTTCACAAGCTTTGGAATGGCCGATCAACACCAAACTTGGGGACCTTATCGCGACATCACCTCCGAAGGCCTGTGTCAAATTTGGTGCCAATCGCCCAAACGGTGGCGCTGTTCATCACATATGAAATAACTCCCATTCACTTGCATGCATTTTATATCTCCACTACCGCAACTCCGAATGGCACCAAATTTGGGTCAATTCTTACTCCTGGGCCCCTGATGATACCACAAAATTTGGTGCCATTCGGCCAAAAGGTGGCGCTGTAATCGAAGCTGAAATGCCGTCAGAAACCCCATTGAAATGAATGGGATTTGAACCACCACACATTTTACAAGCTTTGCAATGCCCGATCAACACCAAACTTGGAGACCTTATCTGACATGACCTCCCGAATACCTGTGTAAAATTTGGTGTTATTCGGTCAAACAGTGGCGCTGTTCATCATATATCAAAAAAACTCCCATTCACTTACATGCATTTTAGATCTCCAGTACCGCAGTTCGATCCACACCAAATTTGGGTCACTTCTTCACCAAGGGGCCCCGATGACAGCTGAGCAATTTGGTGCGATTCCGCCAAAAGGCGGCGCCGTAATCTAAGCTCAAACGCCATCGCTAAGCCCATTCGTTTCAATGGCATTGTCAAACACGCCGCGTTTAGCCTCCGTTCGGGAGGCCCGTCGGACCTCGCTCGGGGACCTCACGCTGGACGTCGGCGGGCGCCGGACGACTTCAGCGCCCTCAGCGGCGTGGGGCTGACTGGCGACAGGTGGCTTGGACCCCGTTTACAACTGCTCGCAGTTCTAGTTTTTATTATTTTTATTCTTCCGTGCATAAAACTCATACTGCAGCATACCCCGTAAATGCTAGGGACGCGAAACTCACAAGGTAGGTTCGCAGCCTCAAGAGTACCTCAGGCGCAAAAATTCGCACACTTCTACCGCTAGGGGGCGCTATACGCAAGGTCAACGCGTTTTGGCTTGGACCTCTCGACTACGAAGTAAGATATCAAAAACCTTATATCCACGCGTTCGGGGGATCCAGCTGAATCTCCTGGTGTAGGCCACGCCCATTTCCGCCTAAACTTTTTTCGAGCTACATCGCGAAAACTGAAGCACCACCCGAAATCATCTCCTCCGAAACCGCAAGTCCGATCGACACCAAACTTGGCACGGATAATCTCTGGACCGAGCTCTACAAAGTTTGTGTAGGAAATTTTGATCCGACAAAAACTGTCGCAATTATACGCTAACAAACATTTGCGAAAAAATCTACTAACAGGAAGTGAGGTCATAACTTCAGTGTGGAATGGCCGATCGACACCAAATTTGGACCACTAAGATGGCATGGGCCCCTGAGGGCCTGTGCAAAGTTTTGTGCAGCTGGCCCCTAGGTGGCGCTCTTTAATCCAGAAAATTTGTTCCTCTATAACCACAAGTCACATTCACATGAATCCAGTGCCAAATTATTCAGCATGGTCCCCTGATGCCAGGCACCAAAGGGGACCCTAATGTGCCCATAGGTGGAGCTGTTATTGCAGCTTAAAGACAAAAAAAATTTTCCCATTGACTTACATTCATTTTATATCTCCAGAACCGCAGGTCCGATTGACACCAAATTTGGGTCAATTGTTTCCCATGGGGTCCTGATGACACCACAAAAATTTGGTGCAGATTGGCCTAAAGGTGGCGCTGTAATCGAAGCTCAAATCCGGTCAGAAGCCCCATAGAAATGAATGGGATTTCAAACCAGCACACTTTTTCACAAGGTTTGGAATGGCCGATCAACACCAAACTTGGGGACCTTATGCGGCTGGACTTCCCGAAGGCCTGTGTCAAATTTGGTGTCAATCGGCCAAACGGTTGCGCTCTTCATCATATCTGAAAAAAACTCCCATTGACTTACATGCATTTTATATCTCCAGAACCGCCGGTTCGATTGACACCAAATTTGGGTCAATTGTTTCCCATGGGGTCCTGAATACACCACAAAAATTTGGTGCAGATCGGCCTAAAGGTGGCGCTGTAATCGAACCTCAAATCCGGTCAGAAGCCCCATTGAAATTAATGGGATTTCAAACCAGCACACTTTTTCACAAGGTTTGGAATGGCCGATCAACACCAAACTTGGGGACCTTATCCGACATGACCTCCCGAAGGCCTGTGTCAAATTTGGTGCCAATCGGCCAAACGGTGGCGCTGTTCATCCTATATCAAAAAACTCCCATTGACTTACATGCATTTTATATCTCCAGTACCGCAGCTACGATCGACACCAAATTTGGGTCACTTCTTCACCGAGCGGCCCTGATGACAGCTGAGCAATTTGGTGCGATTCGGCCAAAAGGCGGCACCGTAATCGAAGCTCAAACGCCGTCGCTAAGCCCATTCGTTTCAATGGCATTTTCAAACACGCCGCGTTTCGCCTCGATTCGGGCTGACGGTCGAGAACTGACTTCGGGGACCTTCAGCGGGACGTCGGCGAGCCGGGCGACTTCAGCCCTCAGCGGCGAAGGGGACGACTGGCGACAGGTGGCTTGGACCCGTTTACAACTGCTCGCGCAGTTCTAGTTATTAGGGGTCCAAGCCGAAGTGGACTGGGAACCAGCGTTTGCAGAACAGCGGTTCCCATACCACGAGTGGCTGGGAACCCTATTGTATTCGCTTGGATTTTTATTATTATTCTTCCGCCGCTAATTCCACTACTGCAGCCTAGGCGGTAAATGCTAGGGACGCGAAACTCACAGGGTAGGTCACATTCACTGCACGTACCTCAGGCAAAAAATCCGCACACTTCTACTGCTAGGGGCGCTATAAGCAAGGTCAACGCGTTTTGGCTTGGATCTCCAGCCTATGAGGGCGTATATCAAAACCTTATATCCACGCGTTCGGGGATCGAGCTGAATCTCCTGGTATAGGCCACGCCCATTTCCGCCTAGACTTTTTTCGAGCTACATCGCGAAAACTGAAAACCTATTTTAATCAACTCCTCCGAAGCCGAAAGTCCGATCGCCACGAAACTTGGCACGGATAATCTCTGGACCGAGCTCTACAAAGTTTGTAGAGGGAATTTTGACATCACAAAAATGTCGCAATTATACGCTAACAAACGTTTGCGAAAACGCTAATAAGGGGAAGTGAGGTCATAACTCGGTTTAAAATGGCCGATCGACACCAAACTTGGACCACTAAGTTGGGATGGGCCCTGAGGGCCTGTGCAAAATTTGGTGCAACTTCGCCCTAGGTGGCGCTCTTTAATCCAGAAAATTAGTTCCTCTATAACCAAAAGTCACATTGACATGAAACCAGTGCCAAATTGTTCAGCATGGTCCCCTGATGCCAGGCACCAAAGGGGAACCTAATGTGCCCATAGGTGGCGCTGTTATTGCAAATTAAAAATGTTTTCAAAAATCCCATTGACTTACATGCAATTTATATCTCCATAACCACAAATCCGATTGACACCAAATTTGGGTCAATTGTTACCCATGGGCCCCTGATGACACCACAAAATTTGGTGCAGTTCGGCCAAACGGTGGCGCTGTAATCTAAGCTCAAATGCCCCATTCATTTCAATGGGAATTTCAACCAAAGCACATTTTGCCTCCATAACTCTGCCACATTACATCGCACATTCATAAATCTTATGTCTACGTGTTTGGGGATGCTGCCGATTCCGATGGTATAGGACACGCCTCTGTGCGATAATCGATTTCATTTTCGCGAAATCGCAACAAATGGAAAACCTATTTTAATTAACTCCTCCGAAGCCGCAAGTCCGATCGACCACGAAACTTGGCACGGATAATCTCTGGACCGAGCTCTACAAAGTTTGTAGAGGGAATTTTGATCACGACTAAAATTTCGCTATTATCACGCTAACAAACGTTTGCAAAAAGCGCTAAGAAAATAAAGTCATGTCAGATCTTAGGTTAGGAGTGGCCGATCAACACCAAACTTGAGTACCTTATCTAGGACACCCCCCTGAAGGGCTGTGCAAAATTTGGTGCAATTTGCCGCTAGTTGGCGCTACCCATAAAAAAACCCATTGACTTACATTCATTTTATATCTCCTCAACCACAGGTCCGAATCAAACCAAATTTGGGTCAATTGTTACCCATAGGCCCCTGATGACACCATAAAAATTTTGTGCAGTTTGGCCTAACGGTGGCGCTACAATCGAAGCTTAAATGTCCTATTCATTTCAATGGGATTTTCAACCAAAGCACATTTTGCCTCATAACTACGGTGTAATATATCGCACGTTCATAAGTCTTATGTCTACGTATTTGGGGATGCAGCCGATTCCTATGGTATATGACACGCCTTTGTGCGATCACGTTTTCATTTTGCGAAATTGCAAAAACTGGAAAACCTATTTTAATTAACTCCTCCGAAGCCGCCAAGTCCGATCGACACGAAACTTTGCACAGACCATCTCTGGACCGAGCAGAAGAAAGTTTGTAGAGGGAATTTTGATCCGACAAAAAGCGCCGAATTACAGGCTAACAAATCTTTGCCAAAGCGCTACAAACACGAACTATAACATATCTCAGGCTTGGAAAGGCCGATCAACACCAAACTTGGGGACCTTATGCGCTGGACTTTCTGAAGGTCTGTGTCAAATTTGGTGCAAATCGGCCAAACGGTGGCGCTCTTCAACATATATCAAATTAGGTCCCATTCAATTACATGCATCTTATATCTCCAGTACCACAGCTCCGATCGACACCAAATTTGGGTCACTTCTTCACCGAGGGGCCCGATGACAGCTGAGCGATTTGGTGCAATTCGCCAAAGGCGGCCCGTGATCGAAGCTCAAGCGCTGTGGCTAAGCCCATTCATTTCAATGCCATTTTCAAACACGCAGCGTTTAGCCTCGATTCGGAGGGGCCCGTCGGGACCTCACTTTCGGGGACCTTCCAGCGGGACCTCGGCAGGCCGGGACGACTTAGCAGCCCTCAGCGGCTGAAGGGGCGACTGGCGACAGGTGGCTTGGACCCGTTTACAACTGCTTCGCAGTTCTAGTTATTATTCTTTTTCTTCCGTGTATAAAACTCATACTGCAGCGGTCGGCTGTAACTCCTAGAAGCGCGCAACTCTCAGCGTAGCTTCACAGCCTCAAGAGTAACTCAGGCGCAAAAATTCGCACACTTCTACCGCTAGGGCGCTGTAAGCAAGGTCAACGCGTTTGGGCTTGGACCTCTCGACTACTGAAGTCGTATATCAAAACCTTATATCCACGCGTTCGGGGATCGAGCTGAATCTCCTGGTATAGGCCACGCCCATTTCCGCCTAAACTTTTTTTCGAGCTACAGCGAAAACTGAAAACCACCTCAAACGTACTCCTCCGAAGCCGCCAAGTCCGATCGCCACGAAACTTGGCACGGATAATCTCTGAACCAAGCTCTACAAAGTTTGTAGAGGAAATTTTGATCCGACATAAAATGCCGCAATTATATGCTATCAAACGTTTGCGAAAACGCTACTAACAGGAAGTGAGGGCATAACTTCAGTTTGGAATGGCCGATCGACACCAAACTTGGACCACTCAGTTGGGATGGGCCCCTGAGGGCCTGTGCAAAATTTGGTGCAGCTGGCCCCTAGGTGGCGCTCTTTAATCCAGAAAATTTGTTCCTCCATAACCACAAGTCACATTGACATGAAACCAGTGCCGAATTATTCAGCATGGTCCCCTAATGCCAGGCACCAAAGGGGACCCTAATGTGCCAATAGGTGGCGCTGCTATTGCAGCTAAAGACGAAATTTTTTTCCCCATTGACTTACATTCATTTTATATCTCCAGAACCCCAGGTCCGATTGACACCAAATTTGGGTCAATTGTTACCCATGGGGCCCTGATGATACCACAAAAATTTGGTGCAGATCGGCCTAAAGGTGGCGCTGTAATCGAAGCTCAAATCGGTCAGAAGCCCCATTGAAATGAATGGGATTTCAAACCAGCACACTTTTTCACAAGGTTTAGAATGCCCGATCAACACCAAACTTGGGGACCTTATGCGGCTTGACTTCCCGAAGGCCTGTGTCAAATTTGGTGCCAATCGCCAAGCGGTGGCGCTCTTCATCATAAATCAAATAACTCCCATTGACTTACATGCATTTTATATCTCCAGTACCGCAGCTCCGATCGACACCAAATTTGGGTCACTTCTTCACCGAGGGCCCCGATGACAGCTGAGCGATTTGGTGCGATTCGACCAAAAGGCAGCGCCCGTAATCAAAGCTCAAACGCCGTCGCTAAGCCCATTCGTTTCAATGGCATTTTCGAACACGCCGCATTTCGCCTCGATTCGAGCTGACCCGTCGGGACCTCTCGGGGCCTCACGCCGGACGTCCGCGAGCGCCGGGACGACTTCAGCCGCCCTCAGCGGTGAAGAGGCGACTGGCGACAGGTGGCTTGGACCCGTTTACAACTGCTTCGCAGTTCTAGTTATTATTTTTTTATTCTTCCGTGCATAAAACGCATACTGCAGCGGTCGCTGTAAGTCCTAGAAGCGCGCAACTCTCAAGCGTAGCTTCACAGCCCCAAGAGTACCTCAGGCACAAAAATTCGCACACTTCTACCGCTAGGGCGCTATCACGCAAGGTCAACGCGTTTGGGCTTGGACCTCTTGACTATGAAGGCGTATATAGAAAACCTTATATCCACGTGTTCGGGGGATCGAGCTGAATCTCCTGGTATAGGCCACGCCCATTTCCGCCTAAACTTTTTTCGAGCTACATCGCAAAAACTGAAAAACCTATTTTAATTAACTCCTCCGAAGCCACAAGTCCGATCGACACGAAACTTGGCACGGATGATCTCTGGACCGAGCTCTACAAAGTTTGTAGAGGGAATTTTGATATCACAAAAATTGGCGCAATTATACTCTAACAAACGTTTGCGAAAAACGCTACTAACAGGAAGTGAGGTCATAACTTTGGATTGGAATAGCCGATCGACACCAAATTTGGACCACTAAGGTGGCATGGGCCCCTGAGGGCCTGTGCAAAATTTGGTGCAGCTGGACCCTAGGTGGCGCTCTTTCATCCAGAAAATTTGTTCCTCCATAACCACAAGTCACAGTGACATGAATCCAGTGCCGAATTGTTCAACATGGTCCCCTGATGCCAGGCACCAAAGGGGACCCTAATGTGCCCATAGGTGGCGCTGTTATTTTTTTTTTTCCCATTGACTTTTTTCCCCATTGACTTACATTCATTTTATATCTCCAGAACCGCAGGTCCGATTGACACCAAATTTGGGTCAATTGTTACCCATGGGGCCCTGATGATACCACAAAAATTTGGTGCAGTTCGGCCTAAAGGTGGCGCTACAATCGAAGCTGAAATGCCGTCAGAAGCCCCATTGAAATGAATGGGATTTCAAACCAGCACACATTTTCATAAGGTTTGGAATGCCCGATCAACACCAAACTTGAGGACCTTATGCGGCTGGACTTCCCGAAGGCCTGTGTAAAATTTGGTGTCAATCGGCCAAACGGTGGCGCTCTTCATCATATCTTAAAAAAACTCCCATTCACATACATGCATTTTATATCTCCAGAACCACAGGTCCAATTGACACCAAATTACGGTCATTTGTTCCCCATGGGGCCCTGATGATACCATAACAATTTGGTGCAGTTCGGCCAAAAGGCGGCGCTGTAATCGAACCTCAAATCCGGTCAGAAGCCCCATTTAAATGAATGGGATTTCAAACCAGCACACATTTTAACAAGGTTTAGAATGCCCGATCAACACCAAACTTGGGGACCTTATGCGGCTTGACTTCCGAAGGCCTGTGTCAAATTTGGTGCCAATCGCCAAACGGTGGCGCTCTTCATCATAAATCAAATAACTCCCATTGACTTACATGCATTTTATATCTCCACTACCGCAGCTCGATCGACACCAAATTTGGGTCACTTCTTCACCGAGGGCCCCGATGACAGCTGAGCAATTTGGTGCGATTCGGCCAAAGGCGGCGCCCGTATCGAAGCTCAAGCGCCGTCGCTAGGCCCATTCGTTTCAATGGCATTTTCAAACACGCCGCGTTTGGCCTCGTTTCGAGCTGACCCGTCGAGACCTCACTTCGGGGACCTCACGCGGGACGTCGGCGAGGCCGGAGCGACTTCGGCGCCCTCCAGCGGGGCTGGAGGCGACTGGCGACAGGTGGCTTGGACCCGTTTACAACTGCTTCGCAGTTCTAGTTAGGGTCCAAGCCCGAGTGAGCTGGGAACCCGCGTTTGCAAGGCAACGCGGTTCCCATACCACGAAGTGGCATGGAACCCTATTGTTTTCGCTCGGATTTTTATTAGGGGTCCAAGCCCGAAGTGGGCAGGGAACCCGCGATTGCAAGCATCGCGGTTCCCAGTACCACGCAGTGGCTGGGAACCCTATTGTTTTCGCTAAGATTTTTATTATTATTTTTTTATTCTTCCGTGCATAAAGCGATACTGCAGCGGTCGCTGTAACTCCTAGAAACGCGCAACTCTCAACGTAGCTTCACAGCCCCAAGAGTACCTCAGGCGCAAAAATCCGCACACTTCTACCGCTAGGGGGCGCTGTAAGCAAGGTCAACGCGTTTGGGCTTGGACCTCTCGACTACGAAGGTATATATCAAAAACCTTATATCCACGCGTTCGGGGGATCGAGCTGAATCTCCTGGTATAGGCCACGCCCATTTCCGCCTAAACTTTTTTCGAGCTACATCGCGAAAACTGAAAAACCTATTTTAATTAACTCCTCCAAAGCCGAAAGTCCAATCGCCACGAAACTTGGCACGGATAATCTCTGGACCGAGCTCTACAAAGTTTGTAGAGGAAATTTTGATCCGACAAAAACTGTCGCAATTATACGCTAACAAACATTTGCGAAAAACGCTACTAACAGGAAGTAAGGTCATAACTTCGGTTTGGAATGGCCGATCGACACCAAATTTGGACCACTACGTTGCGATGGGCCCCTGAGGGCCTGTGAAAAATTTGGTGCAACTCGCCCCTAGGTGGCGCTCTTTAATCCAGAAAATTGGTTCCTCTATAACTACAAGTCACATTTACATGAAACCAGTGCCGAATTGTTCAGCATGGTCCCCTGATGCCAGGCACCAAAGGGGACCCTAATGTGCCCATAGGTGGCGCTGCTATTGCAGATTAAAGACAAAAAAATTAATCCCATTGACTTACATGCAATTTATATCTCCATAACCACAAATCCGATTGACACCAAATTTGGGTCAATTGTTCCTCATGGCCCCCTGATGATACCACAAAAATTTGGTGCAGGTCGGCCTAAAGGTGGCGCTACAATCGAAGCTCAAATCCGGTCAGAAGCCCCATTGAAATGAATGGGATTTCAAACCAGCACACTTTTTCACAAGGTTTGGAATGCCCGATCAACACCAAACTTGGGGACCTTATGCGGCTGGACTTCCCGAAGGCCTGTGTCAAATTTGGTGTCAATCGGCCAAACGGTGGCGCTCTTCATCATATCTTAAAAATACTCCCATTCACATACATGCATTTTATATCTCCAGAACCGCAGATCCGATTGACAACAAATTTGGGTCAATTGTTACCCATGGGGCCCTGATGATACCACAAAACTTTGGTGCAGATCGGCCTAACGGTGGCGCTGTAATCGAAGCTCAAATCCGGTCAGAAGCCCCATTGAAATGAATGGGATTTCAAACCAGCACACTTTTTCACAAGGTTTGGAACGGCCGATCAACACCAAACTTGGGGACCTTATGCGGCATGACTTCCCGAAGGCCTGTGTCTAATCTGGTGCCAATCGGCCAAACGGTGGCGCTGTTCAACCTATATCAAAAAACTCCCATTGACGTACATGCATTTTATATCTCCACTACCGCAGCTCCGATCGACACCAAATTTGGGTCACTTCTTCACCGAGGGGCCCGATGACAGCTGAGCGATTTGGTGCGATTCGGCCAAAGGCGGCGCCGTATCGAAGCTCAAACGCCGTCGCTAAGCCCATTCGTTTCAATGCCATTTTCAAACACGCCGCATTTACTACCGGCCGGGCTGCCCGTCGAGACCTCGCTCGGGGACATTACAGCGGGACGTCGGCGAGCCGGACGACTTCATGCGCCCTCAGCGGGCTGGGGCTGACTGGCGACAGGTGGCTTGGACCCCGTTTACAACTGCTTCGCAGTTCTAGTTCTATTTATTATTTTTTTTCTTCCGTGCATAAACGCATACTGCAGCGGTCGCTGTAACTCCTAGAAGCAGCGCAACTCTCAACGTAGCTTCACAGCCCCAAGAGTACCTCAGGCAAAAAATTCGCACACTTCTACTGCTAGGGGCGCTATCACGCAAGGTCAACGCGTTTGGGCTTGGACCTCTCGACTACTGAAGGAATATATCAAAACCTTATATCCACGCGTTCGGGGATCCAGCTGAATCTCCTGGTATAGGCCACGCCCATTTCCGCCTAAACTTTTTTTCGAGCTACATCGTGAAAACTGAAAAACCTATTTTAATTAACTCCTCCGAAGCCGCAAGTCCGATCGACACGAAACTTGGCACGGATAATCTCTGGACCGAGCTCTACAAAGTTTGTAGAGGAAATTTTGATCCGACAAAAAATGGCGCAATTATACGCTAACAAACGTTTGCGAAAACGCTACAAACAGGAAGTGAGGTCATAACTTAGGATTGGAATGGCCGATCGACACCAAATTTGTACCATTCATTTGGGACGCCCCTTCAGGGCCTCTGCAAAATGTGGTGCCACTCGCCCTAGGTGGCGCTCTTTAATCCAGAAAATTAGTTCCTCTATAACCACACGTCACATTGACATGAATCCAGTGCCCAATTGTTCAGCATGGTCCCCTGATGCCAGGCACCAAAGGGGACCCTAATGTGCCCATAGGTGGCGCTGTTATTGCAGCTTAAAGACAAAATTTTTTTCCCATTGACTTACATTCATTTTATATCTCCAGAACCGCAGCTCCGATTGACACCAAATTTGGGTCAATTGTTCCCCATGGGGCTCTTATCACACCACAAAAAATTTGGTGCAGATCCGCCTAAAGGTTGCGCTACAATCGCAGGTGAAATGCCGTCAGAAACCCCATTGAAATGAATGGGATTTCAAACCAGCACACTTTTCACAAGGTTTGGAATGGCCGATCAACACCAAACTTGGGGACGTTATGCGGCTGGACTTCCGAAGGCCTGTGTCAAATTTGGTGTCAAATCGGCCAAACGGTGGCGCTCTTCATCATATCTTAAAAAACTCCCATTGACTTACATGCAATTTATATCTCCATAACCACAAATCCGATTGACACCAAATTTGGGTCAATTGTTACCCATGGGGCCCTGATGATACCACAAAAAATTTGGTGCAGTTCGGCTCTAACGGTGGCGCTGTAATCTAAGCTCAAATGCCCCTTTCATTTCAATGGGAAGTTCAAACAAAGCACATTTTACCCCATAACTGAGGCCTACGAAATCGCACACTCATAAACTTTATGTCTACGTGTTTGGGGGATGCTGCCGATTCCGATGGTATACGACATGACTCTGTCCTATGACGTTTTCATTTCGCGAAATCGCGAAAACTTGAAAACCTATTTTAATTAACTCCTCGAAGCCGGCAAGTCCGATCGACACGAAACTTTGCACAGACCATCTCTGGACCAAGCCGAAGAAAGTTTATAGAGGGAATTTTGATTCGACAAAAAAAGGCCGAATTACAGGCTAACAAATATTTGCGAAAACGCTAAAAACACAAAGTATAACATAACTCTGGCTTGGAAAGGCCGATCAACACAAAACTTGAGGACCTTATCTGCCCTGCCCCCTAGAAGGCCTCTGCGAAATTTGGTTCATTTAACGCTAGTTGGCGCTACCAAAAAAATTCCCATTGGCGTACATTCATTTCAGATCTCCATAACCGCAAGCCACTTTCATTTACAAATATGGTCTTTTCTGCTCCACAGGCCCCGTCTTGGCTCTGGGGCCCGTTACTATGGCACAATTAATCATGGCGGGCCCGGGACGACTCGCGCGCCCTCCGCGGGGCGAAGGGGGCGACTGGCGACAGGTGGCTTGGACCCCGTTTACAACTGCTCGCAGTTCTAGTTAGGGGTCCAAGCCCGAGTGGGCTGGGAACCGCGAATGCAAGGCATCGCGGTTCCCTGTACCAGCGGTGCAGGAACCCTATTGGAATCGTTAGGGTTTTTATTATTATTTTTATTCTTCCGTGAAGAAAACGCATACTGCAGCATACCCCAAAAATGCTAGGGACGCGAAACTCACAGGGTAGGTTCACATCACCGCAGCGACCGCAGGCAAAAAAAATCGCACACTTCTACCGCTAGGGGGCGCTATAACAAAGATTTCCGACATTTTGCCCTCTCACTCCCGCATACAATCACGCATATTCACAAACCTTATATCCACGCGTTCGGGGGATCAAGCTGAATCTCGTGGTATAGGCCACGCCCATTTCCGCCTAAACTTTTGTGAGCTACGTCAGCGAAAACTGAAAAACCTATTTTAATTAACTCCTCCGAAGCCGCAAGTCCGATCGACCACGAAACTTGGCACGGATAATCTCTGGACCGAGCTCTACAAAGTTTGTAGAGGGAATTTTGATATCACAAAAATGTCGCAATTATCACGCTAACAAACGTTTGCAAAACGCTAATAAAAGGAAGTGATGTCAGATCTCAGGTTAGGAGTGGCCGATCAACACCAAACTTGAGTACCCTATATAGGAGACCCCCTGAAGGCCTCTGCAAAATTTCATGCAATTCGCCGCTAGTTGGCGCTACCCCAAAAAATCCCATTGACTTTACATTCATTTTATATCTCCAGAACCACAAGTCCGAATCAAACCAAATTTGGGTCAATTGTTCCCCATGGGCCCTGATGACACCACAAAAAATTTGGTGCACGTTGGCCTAAAGGTGGCGCTGTAATCTAAGCTCAAATGCCCCATTCATTTCAATGGGATTTTAAACCAAACCACATTTTCTCTCATAACTACGGCCTACTACATCGCACATTCATAAATCTTATGTCTACGTGTTTGGTGGATAGTGCCGATTTCGATGGTATAGGACACGCCTCTGTGCGATGACGTTTTAATTTCGCTAAATCGCAAAAACTGGAAAACCTATTTTAATTAACTCCTCCGAAGCCGCGAAGTCCGATCGACACGAAACTTTGCACAGACCATCTCTGGACCGAGCCGAAGAAAGTTTGTAGAGGGAATTTTGATCCGACAAAAGCGGCCGAATTACAAGCTTACAAATCTTTGTCAAAACGCTACAAACACAAAGTATAACATATCTCAGGCTTGGAAAGGCCGATCAACACCAAACTTGGGGACCTTATGCAGCTGGACTTCCTGAAGGCCTGTGTCAAATTTGGTGCCAATCGGCCAAACTGTGGCGCTGTTCATCATATATTGAAAAAAAACCCATTCACTTACATGCATTTTATATCTCCACTACTGCAGCTCCGATCGACACCAAATTTGGGTCACTTCTTCACCTAGGGGCCCCGATGACAGCTGAGCGATTTGATGCGATTCGGCCAAAAGGCGGCGCCGTAATCGAAGCTCAAACGCCGTCGCTAAGCCCATTCGTTTCAATGGCATTTTCAAACACGCCGCATTTCGACTTCGGTTCGGAGCGGCCCGTCAAGACCTGGCTCGGGGACCTTACGCGGGACGTCGGAGGGCCGGACGACTTCGCAGCCCTCAGCGGCGTAGAGGCGACTGGCGACAGGTGGCTTGGACCCGTTTACAACTGCTTCGCAGTTCTAGTTCTATTTATTATTTTTTCTTCCGTGCATAAACGCATACTGCAGCGGTCGCTGTAACTCCTAGAAGCGCGCTAACTCTCAACGTAGCTTCACAGCCCCAAGAGTACCTCAGGCAAAAAATTCGCACACTTCTACTGCTAGGGGCGCTATACGCAAAGGTCAACGCGTTTGGGCTTGGACCTCTCGACTACTGAAGGAATATATCAAAACCTTATATCCACGCGTTCGGGGATCCAGCTGAATCTCCTGGTATAGGCCACGCCCATTTCCGCCTAAACTTTTTTCGAGCTACATCGTGAAAACTGAAAAACCTATTTTAATTAACTCCTCCGAAGCCGCAAGTCCGATCGACACGAAACTTGGCACGGATAATCTCTGGACCGAGCTCTACAAAGTTTGTAGAGGAAATTTTGATCCGACAAAAAAATGGCGCAATTATCACGCTAACAAACGTTTGCGAAAACGCTACAAACAGGAAGTGAGGTCATAACTTAGGATTGGAATGGCCGATCGACACCAAATTTGTACCATTCATTTGGGACGCCCCTTCAGGGCCTCTGCAAAATGTGGTGCCACTCGCCCTAGGTGGCGCTCTTTAATCCAGAAAATTAGTTCCTCTATAACCACACGTCACATTGACATGAATCCAGTGCCCAATTGTTCAGCATGGTCCCTGATGCCAGGCACCAAAGGGGACCCTAATGTGCCCATAGGTGGCGCTGTTATTGCAGCTTAAAGACAACATTTTTTTCCCATTGACTTACATTCATTTTATATCTCCAGAACCGCAGCTCCGATTGACACCAAATTTGGGTCAATTGTTCCCCATGGGGCTCTTATCACACCACAAAATTTGGTGCAGATCCGCCTAAAGGTTGCGCTACAATCGCAGGTGAAATGCCGTCAGAAACCCCATTGAAATGAATGGGATTTCAAACCAGCACACTTTTCACAAGGTTTGGAATGGCCGATCAACACCAAACTTGGGGACGTTATGCGGCTGGACTTCCGAAGGCCTGTGTCAAATTTGGTGTCAAATCGGCCAAACGGTGGCGCTCTTCATCATATCTTAAAAAAACTCCCATTGACTTACATGCAATTTATATCTCCATAACCACAAATCCGATTGACACCAAATTTGGGTCAATTGTTACCCATGGGGCCCTGATGATACCACAAAAATTTGGTGCAGTTCGGCCTAACGGTGGCGCTGTAATCTAAGCTCAAATGCCCTTTCATTTCAATGGGAAGTTCAAACAAAGCACATTTTACCCCATAACTGAGGCCTACGAAATCGCACACTCATAAACTTTATGTCTACGTGTTTGGGGGATGCTGCCGATTCCGATGGTATACGACATGACTCTGTCCTATGACGTTTTCATTTCGCGAAATCGCGAAAACTTGAAAACCTATTTTAATTAACTCCTCCGAAGCCGCAAGTCCGATCGACACGAAACTTTGCACAGACCATCTCTGGACCAAGCCGAAGAAAGTTTGTAGAGGGAATTTTGATTCGACAAAAAAAGGCCGAATTACAGGCTAACAAATATTTGCGAAAACGCTAAAAACACAAAGTATAACATAACTCTGGCTTGGAAAGGCCGATCAACACAAAACTTGAGGACCTTATCTGCCCTGCCCCCTAGAAGGCCTCTGCGAAATTTGGTTCATTTCGCCGCTAGTTGGCGCTACCCAAAAAAATTCCCATTGACGTACATTCATTTCAGATCTCCATAACCGCAAAGCCACTTTCATTTACAAATATGGTCTTTTCTGCTCCACAGGCCCGTCTTGGCTCTGGGGCCCGTTACTATAGCACAATTAATCATGGCGGGCCGGGACGACTTGCAGCCCTCAGCGAGCGAAGAGGCGACTGGCGACAGGTGGCTTGGACCCCGTTTACAACTGCTCGCAGTTCTAGTTTATTTTATTTTTAAATTTATATAGATATAGATAGATAGATATCTATATATCTGGAGGAGAGAGAGAGAGAGAGAGAGAGAGAGAGAGAGAGAGAGAGAGAGAACACAGGGAACACACAGGGAACTTCAACATGGCTGTGAAAGATCTGAGAGACAAAGCAAGGAGAGCTTTCTATGCAATAAAAAGAAACATTAAAATATATATTCCAATTGAAATCTGGCTTAAAATTTTCCAATTTGTACTAGAACCAATAATTCTGTATGGTAGCGAAATCTGGGGCCCAAAACTTAATAATAAATTTGACAAATGGGACAAAACAATCATAGAATC
Organism: Lepomis macrochirus; assembly: GCA_024633595.2. Lineage (NCBI taxonomy): Eukaryota > Metazoa > Chordata > Actinopteri > Centrarchiformes > Centrarchidae > Lepomis > Lepomis macrochirus. Next base: position 8,075,328 of record JALXJV020000011.1, on the reverse strand, counting down.
TTTCCATACTGAGTTCTGTAAGAGCATCCTGCAGGTGCAGAGAAAAACACCAAATAACCTGTGCAGAGCAGAGCTCGGCCAATACCCCCTATTACTAAAAATACAGAAAAGATCACTTAAAATTTACAACCACTTAAAATCAGTTAACCCCCAGACATACCATCACAAAGCCCTAACATACCAGGTGCTGAAACCAGAGCAGAGTCCCCTCAGCCAGCTGGTCCTGAGGCTCTCTGCAGTAACAAGTCCCCAACAGCCTCAGGACAGCAACACCAACTCAAACAGACCAAACCAAATTATCAACAAGCAGAAAGAAAAATATATTGAATACTGGAAAGAAAAAACCAAAACACAAAGTAAATCACAATGTTATCTGACCCTAAAAAGAGAATTCACACTGGCAAATTGCCTGAGTACAATAAAATGTCCTAAACTAAGAAAAATGATGACAATATACAGGCTGAGTGAACACAGCCTGGCTATAGATAATCTCTGGAGCAAGCTGATGAAATTTTGTGTAGGAAATTTTGATCCGTCAAAAACTGTTGCCATTATGCGCTAACAAATATTTATGAAAAACGCTACTAACAGGAAGTTAGGTCATATCTTTGGTTTGGAATGGCGATTGACACCAAATTTGGACCATTAATTTGGGACGTCCCCCTGAGGGCCTGTGCAAAATTTGGTGCAACTCGCCCCTAGGTGGCGCTCTTTAATCCAGAAAATTAGTTCCTCAATAACCACAAGTCACGTTGCCGAATTGTTCAGCATGGTCCCCTGATGCCAGGCACCAAAGGGGACCCTAATGTGCCCATAGGTGGTATTGTTATTGCAAATTAAAAATGTTTTCAAAAATCCCATTGACTTACATTCATTTTATATCTCCATAACCACAAATCCGATTGACACCAAATTTGGCCAAATTGTTACCCATGGGGCCCTGATGACACATGAAAAATTTGGTACAGTTCGGCCAAAAGGTGGCGCTGTAATCGAAGCTCAAATACCCCATTCATTTCAATGGGATATTCAAACAAAGGAAATTTACCTCATAACTACGGCCTACTACATCGCACCTTAATGAAACTTATGTCTACGTGTTTGGGGGATGCTGGCGATTCCTATAGTGTAGGACACGCCTCTGTGCGATGAAGGTTTCATTTTGCGAAATCGCAAAAACTTAAAAACCTATTTTAATTAATTCCTCCGAAGCCGTAAGTCCGGTCGACACAAAACTTTGCACGGAACATCTCTGGACCGCGCTCTACAAAGTTTGTACAGGGAATATTGATCCGACAACAAACGGCCGAATAAGAGCCTAACAAATATTTGTGAAAACGCTAAAAACACCAACTATAACATAACTCTGGCTTGGAAAGGCCGATCAACACAAAACTTAACGACCTTTTCTGTCCTTCCCCCTAGAAGGGCTGTGCAAAATTTGGTGCAGTTAGCCGCTAGTTGGCACTACCCAAAAAAATCCCATTGACTTACATTCATTTTATATCTCCATAACCACAAGTCCAATTGACACCAAATTTGGGTCAATTGTTTCCCATGGGGCCCTGATGACACTTGAAACATTTGGTGCACTTCGTTCAAAAGGTGGCGCTACAATCGCAGGTCAAATCCCCCATTCATTTCAATGGGATTCGCTTTGGAATGGCCCATAAACACCTCACTCGGGGACCTTACGCGGGACATCGGCGGGGCGCCCAGGACGACTTGCGCGCCCTCCACGGGGCCAGGTGGACGACTTGCGTCGGGGGGCTTGGACCCCGTTTACAACTGCTCGCAGTTCTAGTTGTGTTTTGTTTTTTGTGCGTCTTATTTTATTTTAATTGTTTTGTTTTCATGTGGTGCCCTTCTGCATAGCTACCTCTACGCTTAATGGTGGGTGAATCAGAGATTAAGATCACATCCTGGAATGTGAGAGGATTGAACAAACTTGTTAAACTAAAACAGGTACAGGACAGAATTAGATTACTTAATCCCAAATTATTTTCCTGCAGGAATCACATTTGACTGATATGACTAGAGTAAAGAAAAGATGGCCTGGACACGTCTTTGCAGCCCCATTTAACTCCCAAGCCAGAGGAGTTATTATTTTAATTCATAAATCAATCCCATTGAGGCTTAGTCGTTAAGTAATTGATCCGGCCGCCAGATACATAATTTTACAGGGAACAATACTGGCATCTCAAATTACTTTAGTAAATGTTTATGGTCCTAATACAGACAATCCTTCCTTTTTTAGAAATTTGTTTCTCACTATATCCTCCATTCCTGGACAATAAATAATTGGGGGTGTACCTCTAATATAAAGCTTATATTAGAGGTGTGATGATAAGCTGTAAAAGCTATAAGTCAAAGTCACATTATAGAAATCTAATTAACCTTGAGGCCCAGATTAAAGCTCTGGAGCTAGAACTTTACCAAAATGATAGTCCAGAGAAACATAAGGAGCTCCTTTTGTTGAGAACTAGGTATAAAAAGATTTTTACTAGCAAAATCGCTTTGGCTGAAACAGTCTTATTATGACCAAGGAGATAAAGCGAGCAAGCTTCTTGCATGGAGAATTTAAAAAAATGCAATCTCATAGAGCTATAAATTCAATTCAGCTAGAAAATGGAGACCATACAGTGGATCCAGTTGAAATAAACTCCTCCTTCAGAACATTTTATGAATCCCTTTATCAATCAGAATACCCAGATAATACGCAGTTACAGTCTGAATTTTTGGACGAACTAGACATTCCAACTCTGCCAGATCATGACAAGTCTAAACTGGACAAACGTTTGACAGTTGATGAAATGTCAAAAGCTGTGCGTAATATGAAAAGTGGAAAGACCCCGGGTCCAGATGGGATCCCTATAGAAATTTATAAACTGTTCCCAGATAAATTGCTCCCCCCTCTGCTAGAAATGTTTGAGGAAGCATTTGAGTCAGGAATCCTAACCCCATCCCTACGGACTGCACTCATCTCCTTAGTCCCAAAGCCTGGCAAATCACCTACAGAAAAGGGGTCTTATCGTCCTGTATCAATGTGCTGCGACATCAAAATACTCTGTAAGGCCATTAGAGAAGTGTGTTCCATCCCTGATCCACAATGACCAGAATGGTTTTGTTCCAGGACACCAAGCATTTCATAATATACACAGATTATTAAATATACTATATGAAAAGACTGATGTTAAAGATAAAGCAATCCTGGCATTAGATGCCGAAAAGGCCTTTGACAGGATCAAATGGAAATACCTGATGGAGGTTTTGGTAAGATTTTGATTGGGCAACAATTATCTTAAATGGCTGAAGCTCCTATATACAGATCCACTTGAACTTGAACTCCTCACCCTACCTGGAGTTGGCACTCCATCGGTTTCCTGCTGAGAACCATGGCCACAGATTTAGAGGTGCTAATCCTCATCCCAGCCGCTCCGCATTCTGCTGCGAACCGATCCAGTGAGAGCTGAAGGCTACGGACCGATGATTCCATCAGGACCACATCATCCGCAAAAAGCAGTGACGAGATCCCAAGCCCACCGAACCGCAGCCCCTCCCCGCCACGGCTACGCCTCGATATCCTGTCCATGAATGTCACAAACAGGATTGGTGACAAAGCGCAGCCCTGGCGAAGGCCAACCCCCACCTGGAAAGAGTCCAACTTACTGCCGAGTACTCGGACACAACTCTCGCTTTGGATGTACAAGGATTGGATAGCCCTAAGAAGGGCCCCCCTCATCCCATACTCCCGCAGCACCTCCCACAGTATCTCCCGAGGGACCCGGTCATATGCTTTCTCCAGATCTACAAAGCACATGTAGACTGGATGGGCATACTCCCAAGCCCACTCCAGGATCCTTGTGAGAGTAAAGAGCTGGTCAGTTGTTCCACGACCAGGACGAAAACCGCATTGTTCCTCTTCGATCTGTGGTTCGACAATCGGCCGAACCCTCCGTTCCAGCACCCTGGCGTAGAGTTTACCAGGGAGGTTGAGAAGAGTGATACCCCTGTAATTGGCACACACTCTCTGGTCCCCCTTTTTTAACAGGGGAACCACCACCCCAGTCCGCCACTCCTTGGGCACTGTACCAGACTTACACGCAATGTTGAAGAGACGTGTCATCTATGACAGCCCCTCCACACCCAAAGCTTTTAGCATCTCTGGGCGGATCTCATCAATCCCCGGGGCTCTGCCACTGTGGAGTTGTTTGACTACCTCAGTGACCTCCTCCAGGGAAATTGACGAGAAACCCCCATCAGCCTCCAGCTCTGCCTCTACTAGAGAGGGCGTGTCAGTCGGATTTAGGAGTTCCTCAAAGTGTTACCTCCACCGCCCAATTACCTCCCCAGTTGAGGTCAACAGGGTCCCATCCTTACTGTACACAGCTTGAACGGTTCCCCGCTTCCCCCTCCTGAGATGGCGGACAGTTCTCCAGAAACACTTTGGTGCTGACCGAAAGTCCTTCTCCATGTCTTCTCCGAACTTCTCCCACACCCACTGCTTTGCTTCTGCCACAGCAGAGGCTGCAGTCCTTCGGGCCTGTCGGTACCTTGCAACCGCCTCCGGAGTCCTCCGAGACAACAAATCCCAGAAGGCCTCCTTCTTCAGTCGGACGGCTTCCCTGACCACCGGTGTCCACCACGGTGTTCGAGGGTTACTGCCCCTTGAGGCACCTAAGACCTTGAGACCACAGCTTTCCGCTGCAGCTCCAGCAATAGAGGCTTTGAACATTGCCCACTCATGTTCAATGTCCCCAACCTCCACAGGGATGCCAGAAAAGCTCCGCCGGAGGTTTGAGTTGAAGATCTCACGGACAGGGGCTTCCACCAGACGTTCCCAGTTCACCCGCACTACCCGTTTGGGCTTACCAGGTCTGTCCAGAGTCTTCCCCCAACCCCTGACCCCAACTCACAACCAGATGGTGATCAGTTGACAGCTCCGCCCCTCTCTTTACCCGAAGTGTTCGAAACATGCGGCCTCAAATCAGATGAAACGATTACAAAATCGATCATTGATCTTCGGCCTAGGGTGCTCTGGTACCATGTACACTTATGAGCATCCTTATGCTCGAACATGGTGTTTGTTATAGACAATCCATGACTAGCACAGAAGTCCAACAACAAACACCCACTCAGGTTCAGATCAGGGGGGGGCCGTTCCTCCCAATCACGCCTTTCCAGGTAACTCCGTCATTGCCCACATGTGCGTTGAAGTCACCCAGCAGCACTATAGAGTCCCCTACTGGAGCCCCATACAGGACTCCATTCAGGGTCTCCAAGAAGGCCGAATACTCCGAACTGCTGTTTGGTGCATACGCACAAACAACAGTCAGAGTTTTCCCCCCCGCTACCCGAAGGCGTAGGGAGGCGACCCTCTCGTTCACCGGAGTAAACTCCAACGTAGCGGCACTTGTGATTATCCCCACACCCGCCTGGCGCGCCTCACACCTTGAGCAACTCCAGAGAAGAATAGAGTCCATCCCCTATCAAGGAGCACGGTTCCAGAGCCAAGACTGTGCGTGGAGGTCAGCCCCACCAGATCTAATTGGTAGCGCCCATCTCCGCGCAAGTTCCGCTCCTTCCCCCACAGAGAGGTGACGTTCCACGTCCCCAGAGCCAGCCTCTGCCGCCCGGGTCTGGTCCGTCGAGGCCCCTGGCCTTCACTGCCAACCATGTAGCAATGCACCCGACCCCTGTGGATCTTCCGATGGATGGTGGGTCCAAGGGATGTAGAGGGGGGGGCCACGTAGCTTCTTCGGGCTGTGCCCGGCCGGGCTCCGTGGCAAACCCGGCCACCAGGCGCTCGCCGACGAGCACTCCCTCTGGGCCTGGCTCCAGACGGGGGCCCCGGGCTTCCTCCGGGCAGGGTTTTTCCACCTCTTCCATGATTTGCCATCAGGGGTTTTTGTGAACCATTCTTAGTCTGGCCCCTCACCTGGAACCTCTCTGCCTTGGGAGACCCTACCAGGAGCACTAGGCTCCAGACAACACAGCCTCCAGGTTCACCAGGGCACGCAAACCTCTCCACCACGATAAGGTGATGGTTCACCGGAGAGGTCATACTTAGGCATATATAGGGGATGAACCCAAACTCTCTCAATTTGCCCCAATATGGGGTAATGATAACTTTGTACCTGGTAGAGTGGATGGTGGATTTAAACAATGGGCTAACAGAGGTTTGTGTAAAATAAGTGACCTATACATAGACGGGAATTTAATGACGTTTGATCAATTGGTTTGTAAATATGGCTTACCTAGAAATGATTTCTTTAAATAGTTGCAGCTAAGGTCTTTCATAAAATCGTAGACTCGCTCCCTTGATCGACCTCCCCAGCTTTAGAGAATTTTATTTGTAAGTGATAAGGCAGCTCGAGGTCAACTGTCAGTACTGTATGGTATGTTACGATCCAATTCGAAAGACAATTCTAACTGTAGACTCAACGCATAGAGAGATGACTTAAAAATAAACATTACAGAAAATGAGTGGGAAAAGGCTTGTCTAAAGGCACAAACAAAGACTATAGACACAGCACTAAAACTCATACAATACAAGTGGCTATTCAGAACTTATGTGACACCTGTAAAACTACATCGCTACAACCCTAACAGCAGATCTAAATGTAATGATAGTGTTGGCACTTTGTTGCACTGTATGTGGGAATGCCGAAAGATTCAGTCATTTTGGAAAGATGTAGTCTACATGATTTCATATGCGACTAACATGGTGGTTCCACTTGAGGCGAAGCTCCGTATATTAGGTATTTGCCCTGACCCCTTTGCACCGGGCCGTAAAAATGCACCTATGATCGATCTATCCCTGCTACAGGCAAGGAGAGTGATTGAACTTAGGTGGAAAAGTATGGACGGCCCGACACCTGGAATGTGGTTACGTGAAATGGCGTCATGTTTGGCACTTGAGAAATTAACTTATGTTGCCAAAGGGAAACTAAATAAGTTCACAGAAATATGGGACACCTTTATACAGTTCCTGGAAAACGACCAGACTGAAATTAATGGTTAGATCTGAATGGTGCTTGTGGAGGCTGGCATGTCTCTAAGAAAATATACAAGATCACCATTGATTGTTTGTTTTTTAAATTTATTTTATATAGTGGTGGGCCGTTATCGGCGTTAACGGCTGTGTTAACGTGAGACTCTTATCGGGCGACAAAAAAAATATCGCCGTTAATCTATTCTCAAAGTTGGGTTGGGAGCTGGGTCTATATTACGCAAGCTGTGATGACTTTCACCTTGATATTTTAGCCGAATCGCACTGTAGGGCGAGAACAAGTCTTCGAACCTGTGTGTCTGCTCTACTGTGAAATTACCACATCAAACGTGACGTGTTAACATGGATGCAGCTGTTGCTGCGCTCAATTTACCTCGAGGTTGAGCTGGGAATGACGTCACACCCGAGTTGACGGCGCTCCAGTTACAAACTTGCTCGGCCAGCTGTTTGCCAGATTAGTTATTGATACGCCGGTTGATTAAAAGACGCATTGTGCGGTATTTCCTCACACTAACTGTAGCAACACGTCCACACACAGCTGTTGGACAGCACTTTGTGTACGAACGTTTCTGAAGCCACCGGTGTTGTGCCGAATTCTTCCTGCATGCCGAGAATCGCATGCACCTCGCGGGTGCTAACGGTCATCTATGCAGAGAAAAGAGGTGGATGCAAATCTCGGCAGGGAGCCTACAAAATCTGATCTGCCGAATTATGCATCCACCTGTTTAGGTCCTTCTCAGACACTTTGCTGTGCTCATTGATCAAACAGCTTTATTACCACAGATATGTACTGAATGTCAAGGAATGGTCCTTCTAGCCTACTGTAAGTGTATTAAAATATTCTCTAAACTCTAAACGTTCATAAAATATGTACTAAAAATCAATTTATCACCATTGATGGCTTTAAACCTGGCTTGAAACCCGTTCGCACACATATTCTGAATGCCTTCGGCAGAATTCAAATGAGCCATTTTAATCTAAATCTAGATTTAAAAAATTCATCTATGCCCACCCCTAATTTTATATATTGTATATTTATTTATTTAATTGATTGTTTATTTTTATTCTATTTTTCTCTTTGTTCTTTTTTTCCCCTTGAATGTTTATGCTGTTGAGGGTGGGGGGGGGTGAGGGTTGTTCACAATGTTACTGTCCCTGTGACTGTATGCTTTTTATATGCAAAACAATAAATATATTGTTAACAAAATATGTTTATTTGCATAACATGCGTTGGCGGGTCACAATGAAGCGCTGCGTCCAGTTAAAGCAGCGATTCCACTCGGAGAACGAGCCCAAAAAACACAAAGAATTTTAGACAGAGACCAACAACATGGTGCTCTGTGAGCACTGCAGACTGGAAATGTCTTCACTGCAGCACAACTGCTGAGCAGGAACAAGTGAAAGCATCCTGGAGCGCTTTGTCAAGACGGCAGCACGTTCACTTTTTATCCCCACACAAGCCCGATATATCAGGATGATCACCACGAGGAGCAGGTTTTCTGTTAGGAGCAGGGACCTGATACTGACTCAGCAAGTTTCTGACTGGTTCTTTATTCCCCCCATGTTCAAAGTTATTGCTGCACTGCTGTTGTCATGGTAACAGTTCAGGCATTTTATATTTTCTGTTTACTTCACTAGCAAGGATCAGATCAGCAGATAGGATTAAAGGATACGAGTATAGCCTCGGCCTACACCACTCCCAGCTGGGTTTAGTTTCTACACGTCTGTGTGTGTGTTTGCTAAATGAGTGAGTGATCTGAGACATGAGTGACGGTAGATACAGCTGTTGGATCACAAGTTAATCTGAGCATGTACCGTGGCCACAGCTGACTCCACGCTGTGTTCGGGCAGATTGTAAACATTCAGACTGTTTCACTTACAGGCTGCAGGACAAACTGTTCTCAGATCACCTTCAGACCAATAATGATGATACAAGACTCCAGAAACTGGGTGAAACGCAACATCTGACAAGTAGACCAGCAGAGCACACGTGCAAGCTAGCAGTCAGCTGTTCAACAAGTAGTTTGAAGAAGAGACAGCAGAGAAAAGAACAGGAGGAGAGGGTCGCCCCAAATAAGATGCTTTGGGATTTTGAACGGACGCTATGTCTAAAATTTGGCTCAATGCAGGCTCTTCTGATGCCGTTCAAACAGGTGAGTAACTTTCCAAGTGCTTTTTCAGTGGATTGGGTGTGGCTGCCGTGCTCCTGTTTAAAAGGCTGTTATCACTTCAGGGACAGGTCGCCGCTGAGCACCTGTTTGATGTCTGATGTGCTTGTGGGTATTAAACTGTGTGTGCCTTTAGCTGGCCTGTTTTCAGGACATGCTGTTGTTTATGAGTTGGTCACTTTTCTTTCTTAGTCACCATAATGTCTTGCCTCTGTGTTGAAGAGGAATGTGGTTGCTGTGATTCAGGAGGTTATTGTTGTGAAAATGCCTGAAAAAGTCTGCATCATTTCAGCACAGTGGACTCCTCCCCTGTCCACAGCTACATGACGACACATTACGGAGATAAACAAAGGTATCGGAACGTATTTCCTGGTTAGCGGTCATTGGATCCTGAAGCCTGCGACACATCTGGGACTTGTTGTGTATTATTTTGGGGCATTATAGCCTAAATTTGTCATTAATTACTAGAGCAAGGGGGGGGGCTATATCTTCATCATTTAAAGTGCATTTACTTTAGTTTGGAGGAAAAGACAGGTGGTCTCCCAGTGTAAAGGGATTGACAACTGATGTCATTTTTCCAATGTATGGATAGGTTATAAAATGTGATCATTAGCAGCTTATGTTTCATTATAGGGTGTGTTTACCAGTGTTTTACCATGTTATTCAGTATTAACTTGTGCCCCTTTAATGTGCCTACAAGCAGAGAAATTGGTCAGGCAGAAATATAGAAAAAAGAGAAAGCTGTTCAGGCAGAATGTGCAAAATCAAGACATTGTAGCCAATGAGAGCAAACTATGTTGGATCCGATGAGAGCGAACTGTGTTGTAGCCAATAAGAACGGATCCTCTTATCAAGAAGGGAGTAGGGAGGACTTATCTGACGAGGGGGAGGCACGTTCCCAACAGGGCACATGCAGTAACACGTGCACCATGTGAGATCATGGCAAAACAGAGCCAAAAATGAGTTCATAAGGAAAGTTGCTGACTACAGTACCAACGGGAGGGCACATGCAGCAACATCGCATGCCATCTGAGATCATGGCAAATCCAAGCCAAAAATGAGATCATAGGGAAAGTTGCTGACTAGTACGGTAATTTCCAAAACCAAGCTTTGCACTGAATTTTAGTGAAACACAGCATATTCTATGTTTGATTTGTTCATATTGATATGTTGAATCATGATATACACTTATTGATTATGTTATCCCTTATTAATCCTTTTAAAAATACGGTAAAACTGAAGTTGAGACATAATGGTGAATTTCTAATCCAGTACTGTCCAAAAATATATAAAGAGGGACAAATTGTGACCAAATTATGCTAAATAAAAAAAAACTTTAACATTAGTCAAAGGGTTGAATTATCAAATTAGTATGTAAGAACGGCCACTAAATGGCAGCAGAGGATAAGAAATTCACCGTTAAAAAGGAGTGATCAGCGAACTCTGTAGGTGGAGTTAAAGGGTAACACCCACTAACGGGGTAGAGTTTAGGGTGAATATAAGGCTGTGTTCGCTGATCACAAGTGGGTTCCATCCTGAGACCTGCAGGGATGTTACCCGGGTTTATCTGTCCTTTTTCGGAATAAACTCTTTTGCACCGACTCTTGACCATCTCCAGTGAAGTTTTTTGGCCACAAAGAATTGACTAAAGAAGAAAACTAATAGAGTATTATTTGTTGAGTTTACTACATTGGCAGAGTAGGGACCAGGCCCTCTACCGGCCCACCTTGGCCCCTGTTTTTGACACAACAGACTGTCACCAGTTAATTTAGCCACCAGTTAAACTGTCACACCGGGTCCCACTCCTGAAACTCTGCTGATAAGCACCACTTAACGTCTGAGTGAGAAAATGGCTCACACTAATGTTACAGTCTGTTTGTTACAGTATGTGACTGTTGCAGTTGCACCCACATGGATTTATTTCAATAGAAATGGATTTATTTCAATAGAAATAAATCCATGTCAGAACTATTTCAAGTTTAAATTCAAGAACTTAGTAAAAACCCTGATTCTCCAGTTTAGGAAAGGGTTGACATACAGCGATTAAATTCATCTGTGTCACAGCAGTCCGGCTTTTCATTTGAGCTGCAGTATTTTTCTGATTCAGTCTCTGACACATAGGGTCTGTTATCATTATTAATATCATAACACCGCAGTGATGTGCAGGGCTCAGCGTTAAACTTTTCTGCAACGGGCCCCTGAGGGCCAGTGGGTTTGAAACTTACTGGCCCAAAGACAGTTTTCACCGTCCCTCCTTCCAAAAGTTATTTATCAGTGATACAACCAAAGCAAAGGCTTATAAATACTGTTACCATGTTTAATCCTTTATTAAATACATCCTGAATATAAAAACTAACTTAAAATGTAGGCTGATCGCAGTGAAAATTATAAAAAAATAAAAAGGTTAACAAAACAATTTAGTTTTAAAACAAAACATACTAACAGACTCAAACATGACGTGCTCTCTCTCCTGCTGACATTTAATAACAAACTTCACACAGAGCAGCAGATACAGGTCACCTCTATCCTGATTGACAGGTCGCCATGGTATTCACAAGGTAATCCGCTCTAAAGCATACGCTGCATTCTGCTCTATTTCCCCCTAAATAAGACCATAATTTACTAAATGAACATCACGCTGTGTTGAAGAAGACTTTAAACTAGCGACTGAGACCATAAACTCATTATGAAAGTGTTTACTGAGGGAATAAATCAGCTGAGAAGTAGAAACATTTTAACATTATTTCTAATGGAACCGAACTTCTTTTTGAAACCAGCGGACTCGCCCCCTGCTGGCCGTTAGAGAGAATGCAGGTTTAAGTTCATCTGCATGGTTTCAATTTACTTTGCTGCTTAATTGAGATTAGAGAAATAACTTTTGAAAACCACTTGTCACGTCACTACAACTCTTGATTGGCCAACGGTGCGCCATGAGCTGCAAAACAACTTCAGGATGTCGAGTTTCTAATGCGATTTTTTTTTCTTTTTTTAACAGGCCTACTAATGTTTTTGTTTCAGCGGGCCAGTGAGTTGCTAGTTCAGCTGTCCCGACGTTACTTTTTACATTGAGCCGCCATTATTGTCGAGCCCTGGATGTGGAAAAAGTCTCTTTTTAACTACTATTATCATTATTCTAATGCTTTATGAATCTCTTTTTCAGGATGACTGAATAAAATATTGAATTATTATTGAGACAGGTTTTGATATTTATTTTAATTGTAATACAAAAAATAATCTCTAGAATAACAAATAAATTAGTTGTTAGATTAATCAGTTTTAATTGTTAGGTGCATCCCTATCATGGTAACAGATCAGACACTTCAAACAGCTGCATTTAGAAATATGCTTTACACTCTGTGTGTTTGAGGTGCTTTGTATAAATGTATAACTTCCTGTAAAACACTGTATTCTAAAGTTTTTGTATAAAAGGACATTTTTCCTCAAAATGTGTTGAACTTCTTTTAATTTTTATATATAAATGTGTCTAACTTTTAACAAAAATGATAAACATTGGATTTAATGTCACAGCACATTGAGGATAAATCACAGTTTCCTTAATAACATGAATCCAGTTTGAGTTTAGACTAAATTCAGAAACTGTTTAGACTGACAAACTTTTAAAAAAGAGTTGTTGTGATTTGTGCTCAGACAAAACCAGAAAACAAGAGAACTAAGGAAAATTTGAAATTTCTGTTATGGATTAAATTTGGACAATAACAAACTACATGAACTGACCTCAGAGTCTCCAGTCTGCAGTGTGGACTCTCCAGTCCAGCAGACAGAAGCTTCACTCCTGAATCCTGCAGCTTGTTGTAACTTAGGTCCAGCTCTCTCAGATGGGAGGGGTCGGACTTCAGAGCTGAGGCCACGACTTCACAGTGAGTCTCTGAGAGTCCACAGCCAGAAAGTCTGTGATGACAGAATATAAAACTTAAAGTATAATAAAATCTAACACTTTATTCTAAAAACAGACTCAGTTCATTTTGCATCACAAAGCACATTAACATGAGCGGCTGCAGCTCAGCTGCTCAGCCATTGATCACAAGGTTTGTGGTTTAAAACTTGAGCTCCTCCTGTCCACATGTCAAAGTGTCAACATAATGAAGCACATTGGTACTGCTTTGGACAAAAGTGTCTGACTGTAATGTGAACAGGTCATATTGTGACACATGAACAGACTTTCACTGTTGGAACTAAACAATGTAAAGTGGCACCTTTTATTTAACGACGATGGAGAGGGGGGATGTTCTGTTCGCTCTTCAAGAGGGAGGATGGCCTCCCCTCACATCCTCTCAAATCAAACAATAATTAGAGATATTGTATAAACTGTGAAAATGGACAAAAGAAGCTCAGAAACTTCAGAGAAAAAATAAACTGCATGAAAGCTGTAATGAAAAAGCTCCAAGTGGCGTTAGCTCCAGCAGATCACAGATACGACACGTCTGTGTGTCTGCATAGAAGAACAAGAAACAGACACAGTATAGAAACAGAGTGCAGACACTGGATCAGTGGGAAAATAAAAAGACTGCTGTGATAAAATGATGACTGTCAAAACATTTTCAGCACAAACTCTTAATCCTCAAGTTTTCCTGCTGGATTTGTATCAAGCCTCCATCACCCAAAGAAAGATAGAAGATGATAGAAGATACTTGTGTCACTAACTTGATGGATAGAAACACAGAAATGATGTTTGGAGACATTTGGAGTTTAACACATGTAGAATTATTTCAATAAGCAGCTTTAATACTAGTTTAGGAAACTTTTATAGTGTGGAGGTTTTATATTGAGCGTGTGTGTAAAGTGTGTATCTTTACTGTGATACTGATGCTTCAGCTTTACACTGTTGATAATCACATCTGGACTTACAGAGCCTTTCTGCAGTTCCTCACAGCTGGAATCAGTCTCAGTCGTCCCTCCTCTGATGTGTTGTACTTCTTCAGGTCCAACTCATCCAGAACCTCCTCTGACATCTGCAGCATGTAGGCCAGAGCTGAGCAGTGGATCATAGAGAGGTTCTTCTCTGATTTGTTCTCTGACTTCAGGAACTCTTGGATCTCCTGATGTACTGAGTGGTTGTTCATCTCCGTCAGACAGTGGAAGATGTTGATGCTTCTGTCAGGAGAGATCCACATCATGTTCATCTTCTTCAGGTTGTTGATGGCTCTCTGGATGATTTCTGGACTGTTGTCTGTCTGACCCAGCAGGCCTCCTAAGAGTCTCTGGTTGGACTCCAGAGAGAGGCCATGAAGGAAGCGAACAAACAGGTCCAGGTGGCCATTTTCACTTTGGAGTGATTTCTCCAAGGCTCTCCTCAGGAAGTCCTCCAGTCTCTCTGCGTTGCTGCTGGTGTAACAGTGGAACACGTAGACTGCAGCCAGAAACTCCTGAACGCTCAGATGAACAAAGCAGTAGACTGTTTTCTGGAAGATCACACTCTCTCTTTTGAAGATCTCTGTACAAACTCCTGAGTACACCGAGGCCTCTGTGACATCAAGACCACACTGCTCCAGGTCTTCTTGGTAGAACATGATGTTTCCTTTCTCCAGCTGTTCAAACGCCAGCCTCCCCAGCTTCAGAAGAACCTTCCTGTCAGCCTCCGTCAGCTCCTGTGGACTCGTCTCATGTCCCTCATCGTACTTCTGCTTCTTCCTCTTTATCTGAACCAGCAGGAAGTGTGAGTACAGGTCAGTCAGGGTCTTGGGCAGCTCTCCTCTCTGGTCTGTAGTCAACATGTGCTCCAGAACTGTAGCAGTGATCCAGCAGAAGACTGGGATTAGACACATGATGTGGAGGCTCCTGGAGATCTTGATGTGTGAGATGATTCTGCTGGACAGCTCTTCATCACTGACTCTCCTCCTGAAGTACTCCTCCTTCTAGGCCAGTGAAGCCTCGTACTTCTGTTACCCTGCCGACACACGAAGGAGGGATCTGATTGGCACGCTGGTCGGGAAGTTATCCAGACGAGAGCCGAGGGAAGCAGATTCCCTGGATGAGGTTTGTCAGCAGCAGGTTGACTGATGACTTCTGTGTGACATCAGACACAACCTCATTGTTGTGGAAATCCAATGAAAGTCTGCTTTCATCCAGGCCGTCAAAGATGAACAACAGTTTACAGACAGCTGAGCTTCTCTGCTGGGACCTTCTGTAATGTTGGATGGAAAACATGGAGCAGCGTGAGGAGACTGTGCTGCTCATCTTTGATCAAGTTCAGCTCCCTGAACGAGAGCAGAACCAGCAGACTGACATCTTGGTTTTCCGAGCCCTCTGCCCAGTCCAGAGTGAACTTCTGCACTGAGAAGGTTTTTCCAACGCCAGCGACGCCGTTGGTCAGAACCACTCTGATGGCTCTCTGTTGGCCAGGTAAGGCTTTAAAGATGTCCTGGCACCTGATTGGAGCGTCATGGAGGGTCTTCTTCTTGGAAGCTGTCTCAAGCTGCCTCACCTCATGCTGGTATTAACCTCTTCACTCTGTCCCTCTGTGATGTAGAGCTCAGTGTAGATCCTGTTGAGGAGGGTTCCACTTCCTGTTTCATCACTTCCTTCAGTCACACGTTCACATCTCCTCCTCAGACTGATCTTATGTTCATCTAAAACCTCCTGCAGACCACCTCTCACTAAAGAAGAGAAACAATGTGAGATAAAACAAAGAATATGTGCTGATTATTTTCATTACTAATATAAAACCATCAATATCAGAATATCTGAAGAAGCAGACAGATGTCCAGTCTTACTTTGTACAGAGCTGCTCTGACTGGCTGTCTGCAGTCCAGCTCTGGTTCTGGATCTGTCTCCACACTGGGGACAGGAGGAGTGTCCTGATGAAGCAGACTGGTCCCAGTATGAGGTGATGCACCGCCTGCAGAACCAGTGTCCACAGCTGGTAGAGACTGGATCCTTCAGGACGTCCTGACACAAAGCACAGCAGGACTGGCTGCTCCTCCACAGAAACAGGACTCCTCTTCTCTCTCTGTGAAGACATTTCTTTAGAACTAAAACGCATTTGTTGCTTGTTGTTAAAAATCTCCAGATGTGTCCGACACTGTGTAGAAGCTCAGATGGTCACAGAGTAAAAGTGTCGTTACTTTTCTGTTTGAATTCAGCTTTCAGTCAGTGATGAAGATGATTGTTCCTTTTATTTCACAAACACTAATTAACTGCTTTTCCTGTCTGACTGTCTTATTAAACATTTAGTGATCTGCCTGCAGTTTGTTATTAACACAAACTCAACACTTCCTGCAGCTCCTTCACAGTAAAAGCCTCCATTAAAGAGAGCTGATTATGTCCTTCACTGTTTTACAGTCACTCTGGGCAGCTTAGCTTGAGTTAGTTAGCTTTGAACTGAGCTTAGAAGTGGTCTAAACACACAGCATGTAACAGCGGTGTCACAGGTTCAAGTCCACACGGAGCCTTGTTTGTACGTCCTTCTGTTTCCTGTCACATGAAAACAATTCAAATCTTGTAAAAAGAGAAGTGGTCCAAATCTCCATGTGACCATTTTCTGCCCTTTTTCCATCCACTGCTAACTTTTCCATCAGTGCTGCCCGTGGATGTTTGTTCTTCACCTTTAGGAACAATATATGGTGGAGAGAATCTGAGCTCAAAGGTCCACTTACTAATGATTCAAAGCAAAGTGTTCATCAAGGTGAGCAAAGCTCAACTACAAATGCTTTTTCACCACATGTTGCACAATTATGATCTGAAGTGATCCAAGATGCATCTGGTGGATCAGAACAGCTGATCTGAGGAAGAGCCAAACAGCTCAGTGTTTAGAGGGACAAAGAGGAGAAAATGAAGGACACATTTGAAGCAGATTCTTTCAGATTCTGAATCCTTCTAAATCTTTACAGTGACGTCAACGTGAGGGCAAAAATATATGAAGATGTTCTTGAAGTGTAAATTCTGAAATGGAGGTTCTCAGGTGTTTTGCTCCAGAAATCAAATCAGATCCATCTTAGTTTGAAACAGTATCTGCACTAATAGTTCTGCATCAGGAATATAAATCTGTTAGCACAACATTTTGTCTTCATCCTCAATGCATCATCTTCATCAGCTCAGTTTACAGTAAAAACAGTCTCTTACTTTGGGTCTGAGGGTCCAGGTTCAGGACTGAAGTCTGGAGGAGGATCTTTGGACCAGTCACTCTTCATAGACAGACAGCTGGATCCTGCAGACTCTGCTCCGTCCTCCTCTTCCTCTGTCCTCTTCCTCATCTTCTGGACTTCAGTCAGCCTGAGAGGTAAAACAGTAAAACTGACAAAGTGAAGCTGATGGACAGATAGCTTTACTTGTAGCTAACGCTACAGTACCTGCTAGCTACTGCTAACTGTCAGCTGACTCTGCCTGAACTGGACGCTCCCAGCAGTCCAAACATCGGCATACGGCGTGATAGTAATTAAGTGCACATCGCGCTGTGAGTCCAGACAGATGTTACTAGTTGTGTCGTTATGTAGCGTTTTGCAGTATAAGCGTCTAAAACCTGAGGCGCAGCCTCTTGCTCTGTTTGGGTCTGTGAGCAGCACTGTACTGCAGCTGCTGAAGTTAACATGCGGATTTGTGATGACTGTTCTCCAATTTTAAGCTGGTTTCGGTTTTACATGCAACATGAAGCCCCAAACTGTGTCGCTCAAACGGTCTAAAGAGGATAATTCCAGCAAAGCAATAAGTAAAGCAGAGCAGAGTATAGGGCAGGTAGACTGTTAAATACATTATTAATTATCACCAAATGATGACGTCAGTCTCGTTATATTACTACAGCTTTTTTCTGGACAGAGAACTAAGATATGTGGGAGAGACTCTGAACGTGCAGAAAGTTTTGAACATGAGCAGAAAAGCTGCTGAAAGACAGGAGTTACTAAAGTCCAGTAGTTTCTAACTTTAATTAGAATTAACTTATTTGAGGTGAAAAATCGCCACGTGCAAAAGACACAAAAGAGGAGGGAAGACTGAATCATGTGAGCTGACTCAGCAGGGGTTTAATTAAATTAGAAAAGTTGATCTACAGGAGAAACAGGCTATTTAAGCGCAATAGCTACAGAATGTCTGCAAGTCATTATATTCTATTCATTTTTTAAATATTTTGAATTGTCACCTGCTGCCTGATTTTTTCCCCTTTCCATAAGTCCTCAATGCTTACAATTCTCTGGGGGAGGACCCCCAGACCCTCCTCTTCATTAGAGTCATCTCCACCAGAAATCTACCCCATAATACATACATACATATAGAAAACAGTCTTTGGATTAACAGTTTATGGAGGAACACATACAGGTTTGATCTCCCAAGTTAGGCTATAATGTTATTGATTACTGACTTGGCTTTTCATCTATATGTGCTGAAACTGTGAGTTTGGTGATGGCGCAGTAGATAAGACAAATGCTTTTGGTGTCAGAGACCCGGGTTCGACACTGTGACCCATCCACCAATGTGTCCCTGAGCAAGACACTTAACCCCTCAGTTGCTCCAGAGGTGTGAGACCTCTGACATGAATATCAGCTGTAAGTCGCTTTGGATACAAAGCGTCAGCTAGATGAAGAAATGTAAATGTAAAACAATTCTTAAGGCAACTTAAAATCTCGCCTAAGGCTCCAACATTGTGCCACCAAAATTCCAGTCTGGGCGGAGTCAGCTAATAAGTAGGGCTGGGTATCGTTCAAAGATTTTCAATATCAATACGATACCTCGACTTCGATACCGGGTCCTGAATGATACTTTTTTCTATACCAATTTTATTCAAGAACCATTGTTGTTTGTATAATGTAACTTAATTATCACATTATTATCATTAATAATTTATTTTAATAATTGTTCCTCTGAAAAATGCTGCTGCTTGTCAAAACCGAGACATATTTTCTATGTAACATCGGCCTATATTGTGTTTTTGTTCCTCTTTCTTTAGTTTTAGAAAACAGCGACGCTGTCACCAAGCTACTGAGAAATGTAGTTAAACCAGTAACGGTGCTGCTTGTAGCGACGCTGCTGCCCAACGCCACTCGTACGGTGGGCGTGTTGAAGCAGCTCGGTGGCAGCAGGGCGCTGAGACGATGATGCACCGGCTCTGTCTTGTTGCAGCAAAGACGGAGCGACTTTCTGCTCTTAAGTTTATTCCACGCACAGTCAAGGTCTTCAACAGGTTTGTCGTGTCGTCTCTTGGCAGCAATTATCTTATGTCGCAAATATTGCATCAAGCCACACTTGATTTTCTCCACGTCTTTTACATCCACAAGCCACGTCTCTGTGTGTAACTGCCGTGAGCTAGTGTTTACATCACCACAGCCAATTACAATCACTTTTAGATGTGGGCACATCAAGAATGCTGCATGCTGATTGGCTCATTGGCGTTAACAAGAACCTTTAGGTATCGAACTTTGGTACCGAAAGACAAGGCATTTTTTGATACTCTGTGGTACTGAGGCAGTTTGGTCGGTGCCTAAAAAGTATTGAACTCGATACCCAGGCCTACTAATAAGACAGCTAGCTTTATGGCTAGTTAGCAGTAGTTGTGTCTGAATTGCTAACACCAAGTAAAGCTATCTGTCCGTCAGGAAACTTTGTAAACCAGCAGAAGTTGAGGCAGAGCAGCCGGAGGACATCAGAGACCAGACAATGTTTTGTCCATGAAAACTGATCCAGGTTCAGTAAAACCAGAGAATGAAGTTGGGTTTTTGTGAAGCCTAGTCTTTCATAGCCAGCCCCATCTCTACACATCCATTCAGCTTTGTGCCAGCTACTTCCTGCCCCTCAGGAGGCTTCCAGAAGCTGGCCAATCAGAAGAAAGTGGGCTTTTAGGGAGGGAGGCCTTAAAGAGACAGGAGCTAAAACAGAGTGTTCAGACAGACGGTGAAAAGAGGAGCTGAACCAACGAACAGTGTGAGGAAGATAATGTGTTTAAACATTTAAACATAATCTAGTAGAAACACCCCAAAAAAAGTATAATGCTGAAAATTATTATAATATAGTTCCTTTAAATCTGGTTTTCTTTGGTTACTGTAGCTTTAATGTGTTTTATTGTTTTCTTGGGATTCTGTAGGTGTAACATGTCTTTTCCTGGTTATTGTATGGTTAATGTGTTTTATCCAGGAAATTACATCTTTGTGTCCAGATTTGAACCAAACTGATTCATCAGATCCATCTTAGTTTGAAACAGTATCTGCACTAATAGTTCTGCATCAGGAATATAAATCTGTTAGCACAACATTTTGTCTTCATCCTCAATGCATCATCTTCATCAGCTCAGTTTACAGTAAAAACAGTCTCTTACTTTGGGTCTGAGGGTCCAGGTTCAGGACTGAACTCTGGAGGAAGAAAACCTTTGGACCAGTCACTCTTCATAGACAGACAGCTGGATACTGAGGACTCTGCTCCCTCCTCCTCTTCCTCTGTCCTCTTCATCATCTTCTGGACTTCAGTCAGTCTGAGAGGTAAAACAGTGACACTGACTGTGAGCTCAGAACACAAGAATCAGGAAACAGGTTTGTTCAACAGTCCCAAGTCTGAGAGAACAGGAAGTAACACAGACACATTTTTAAATAACACCTTCCCAGCTCCTTACTCTAACTCAGGGTGTCAAACTCATTTTCTCCACAGGCCACATTAAGCATTTTGGTTAAAGGGCCAGTTGGAACTGAAAGACTGTATAAACATACTTTACTGCACAAACGCTTCCTTAACATTTTGTAAATTAACTGTCTCTTTATTTGTTAAAGACATTGAACCCATCAGATGTAAAAATATAAGCAGGCACATTTACTGTATCTGTGTTATTATAACATACATTAATTCATTTATCAGTTAAAAAAACCCAAAATACTGCATCAGTCTGTGTTACGTATTTTTCAAGTACATAATGAAGACAAACACCATCAAACTATTACATTAACTTTTCACTTTTCCACAGATGAGAGGGGCAGAACTTTGGTACAAGAAATAACTGAGCTGCTAATAACATGTGTGACAGATGATGAAACAAACGGCTGCACAGCCCTGCAGAGGGCAAACAGCCCACTGATGACACAAAGTTTTATCTTTAAGTTCATTTCTAAACTCCTGCAGAAAGTTTTCTGCTCGTGTTCAAAACTTTCTGCACATTCAGAATCTCTCCTCATGTCTTTGTTCTCTTTATATCCAGAAGAAAACTGTAATATTATGAGGCTAACATCATTTAATGAGAATTCATACTGATTTTTAAAAGCCTGCCTGACCTGCACTCTGCTGTGCTCCCCTTCAGACTTAACTGCACTTCATGCAGGTACAAACCGAAACCAACACTTGTGATCAGGCACAAATCCTCATGTTCACTTCTGCAGGTCGGATAAAGTGAAGCTCACAGTCCCGAGCAGAGCCAGACTGCTTCAGCTTTAAATGTTTACAGAGCAAAAGGCTGCGTCTCAGCGCGCGGGTTACTTTACGGTCACGCTGTGTGCAGAGCTGCATGTTGTGAGAGTCCGGCGTGATGTGACAGCCTGAGAAGACGGCCGTTAAAAAAACGTGTGGAAATGCTGCGTTCAGGCACCTCGGAACTGGGAAATTTCCGACCTCCAACTAGGAAAACTATCCTGGAACGCCACTTGTTATGCTGCGTTCTAGTTGGAAATTTCAACCGAGGCCGGAAGTCGGAAGATTCAACTGGGAAATGTCCCAGTTCCGACCGGTCTCGAACGCGTCAAAATACCACAATCCAGAAGCGGGATGCTGTCAGTTCGCTGGTCACATAATCGACATGCATTGTGGGAGATGTAGTTTATTCATCACGAAGGCCCCCGTAGGGAGTTATATGTAGAGGACTACACAGTGAGCTCACTCGCATTATTTCGGACCCCGATCGTTATGCTGCGTTCCCGGCAACTCGGAACTGGGAAATTTCCGACCTCCAACTAGGAAAAGTACCCTGGAATGCCATTTGAAGTCGGATTTCCTACTTGTGAACTCGGAGAAAAAATTTGTACCCCGACTTCACAAGTAGCAGCTGAATGACGTCACAAAACAATGTCGGCGCCCATGGAAGCACACTTTGTAAATGGCAAACCATCAACTAAAAGGCAACAAAACGTATATTTGCATGTATTTGAATTAAAATAATACATACGATCATGCAGTAAAACCTGTTCTGCATGCACATTGATTTAGAAATATGTTTTGCACATTAGGTAGCTGGTTACAGTAAAGAATCTCATAAAATCATCTTCTCTGGATAAAAGTTATTGTTAAAAATGCCAAAACATTACGAAGTGCAACCTACAACATTGACTGACTTGAGGGCTACTAAATATAGCAGCACAGAACTGTTAACCTATGGGCTATTTATATCAGTTGTTGCAGTTAAACTGCCGTCCTTTTAATTAACACCTAAAGCACTGCTGAGGGTGCAACTGTGTGCACACTTTGTCATGGTCAGTCATGGTTTTCGTTCACTTTCGGCGTCATGCACCACCATGCACCTGGAACGCTTTGATGTCGGAAGTCGGAAGTTTCAACTGGGAAATATCCCAGTTCCGACCGGTCTCGAACGCGCCATTATTTCGGCGCCGTTAATTACGTCACTGCCGTCGGACAATCAGTAAAGTAATAAAATGTTGGATTAACACTCACCCTGCCTCAGCCTTCAGTTCTCCTCCTTCTGCTCTGTAACTCTAAATGGAGTCTGAACTCTTTCTGCTTCAGCTTCCTACCTGTCCTCACCTGGATCACCTGATCAGTGTAGCTCCGCCCCTCTGCAGGTACAGGAAGTCAGCTGAGTTGGTGCTCACACAGAGCTGTTTAACATGATGTGTTTATGTGTAGCTGCTGAAAGTAGATCAAGTCTGTTCAGGGCCAAATATCTGTCAGAGAAACTCTGCTCGTCTCTTCTTTATTTAGCAGCGTCAGATTTTAAACAGCCTCTCTGATTCAGTCCAGGACCCAGAGTTCATCTTAAAGGGAGCTGATCCTGATGTAATGGGATTATTTCTGGGATATGAATGAATGAACCACGGCTCATAATCTGATGTCTGGGGTCACAGCTTGTTACTGTGTGAATGTTGTAAACAGATCTACACCAGTGGGGCTAAATGTACTTTGTTATTAAGTTAATCACTTTTTATCAGCCGTGTGTCAGGGGATCCTAACCTCACGTTAAAACCATCTATCTGCCAGGTTTCTCTGTTTTTCATGGGACGTCCAGTGAGCAGTGGGGTGTCCAGACTTGTTTAACCGGGGTGGCAGAGGTGGGGCTCTGACTTTGGGGTGGCATGAAGCAGCCTACATAGGTGCTCTCACATAGCATTCTGTGTCCACGGCTGAAACCTACTAACTCAAGTTCCTCCTGGTCGTCCCCGTGCTCTTTCGTCCTTTCTACCTGCAGGACGTCTCCCTTTTGTCTCTGACTCACTCAGTACTGAGAGTTTGGCTGAGTGATTCTCCTTGTGAGTGTGCAGTGCGCCCTCTCCCACGGACGGTGGGGCGGCCGCCGCTGACGTGGCCCTGCTTTGTGCGCAGCTGATGCGGTTGCTGTTGTGACCCCGCCTGCGTCCCCACCCAGTTTCCTAACTTACGCGTGGGTTGGCCCTCGGCCTCCCATGTCGCGCCATCTGTGCTCGCGTGCACATCGTCACCAATGTCGCGGTCACCGGGCGACTGGGTGGCTCATTATGGCTCTGGACAGGTGAGTTGTGCTCGGTGGTACCGTATGGGCCAGAGAGGCGTTGGCTCATCCTGCTTCGCCTCTAACCCAACAGCGAGAGTCCTAGAGGGCTGCGCCTATACTCATAGAGTCCGGGTTACAGTACGTAACCCCCCTTTTCAGTTGTCCTTTGTGCTTCTGCTACATTCTTCAAAGCCTTCGTTTCTCGTCTTGATGGATGCATCTAGCAACTACCACAGGAAGCATTTCAGAATAAGAGCGTTTTAGCTGCTGGACTTTGCCGACTTGTTTGGATTGTGTTGATTTGGTGATTAGTGCTCGCTTTTTGTGCTTCTACTGTGATTAAGTAGTAAAAATGTTTGTTGTGTTTATTGTTGATATACGATCAGAAGTCTGTAACGGGTATTTTATTTTGAAAATTTACTGTTTCTGTGGCTTCTTGCCTGAATCCCACAGCAGGTTTATCTTATGGAACAAACTCACAGGTCACCTTTCTGTTTTAATATTAAATCTATGGACTGATATTAGTTTAAGTTCAGTTTATTAGCTGTGTTTATTCAGAGTATTTACTTTTTCTGATTTAACAAGTAAAACATGCCCATTGTAATTAATTCCCATTTTATCTTTCAGTGTCACAAACAGGTGGGAAATCCTCCTCCACTAATCAAATGTTTAAGTTAAAGTCTTGTTTACTGAATTTCACGTCACTATTTCAGTAGAAGTTTATTATGAATGAGTAACTATTAAAATTAGATGTGTTTTTAAATGTTATCACATTCACAGCTGCAGCTAATAAATATCTTCATCTTCATCAATACATTCATCATCGTCTTCTCTCTGTTGATGATCGTTTGCTTTATAAACTGTCAGAAAACAAACTCAGATATTTTCAGTTTACAGCAGAGAGAAGCCAGTTATTGATCATTGATTGAGCTGATTCTCAACTAACTTCCTGTTATTGTTGAGCTGCTGCCTTTTTCTTCACCTGCTCAGGTTTATGACCAGCTCTCTTCCTTTTGTTCAGTCTGACTTCATCTAGCTGAATAGTTCTGCAGTAAAAACGACTTTTAATGAGCTTCTCAAATATGTTTAGGTTTTATAATATCTCAGGTTGAACATTAAACATTTTAGCTTTTCAGCTGAAGGTCAACTTTTAAATGTTAAAGGTTTGATGCAGCAGTTATCTGAAAGAACTCAGTCTGAGAGCTGAAACAGTGAAACTGTCTGTGAGCTCAGAACCAGGAAACAAGTTTGTTCACACGACAACAGGAAGTAACACAAACACACCTTTGAACGTCTCTGTGACAAACTGCCTTAGCTCATCCTCTGACATTAAACTGACTGTAATCTGAACGCTAAAACAAGTCTTAACCCTCAAAAACTTTCTCTGTCCACATGGACACGAGTCCTCAGTGTCTCAGTCCCCAACAAGACGTAAAAAGTTCCCTCTGAGGTTTCTTTCCTCTACAGTCCACAGGGAGAAAAGAGACTCAGAGACTTTGACAGTAAAATAATAAAATGTTGGATTAACACTCACCCTGCCTCAGCCTTCAGTTCTCCTCCTTCTGCTCTGTGACTCTAAATGGAGTCTGAACTGACTGAACTCTTTCTGCTTCAGGATCCTACGTGTCCTAACCTGGATCACCTGATCAGTGTAGCTCCGCCCCTCTCTGTTTAAAGGAAACCAGGTGAGTTCCTCTGTGTGTGTGTGTTACACAGGTTTATATAGCCTGGTGGGGACTTGAATCTGATTGTTACCATGGGGACAAAAATTAAAGGTTTAGACTTGGTTTTAGGGTTCAGATTGTGATTAGGTTCAGGTAGATGTGACGGTTCAGGGAATGTGTGATGTCACTGAGATGTCCCCACATGGGCAGAGGAACAAACATCTGTGTGAGTGTGTGTGTGTGCTAACAGCTAACTAACCCTTTCAGTAAGAGCGGCTCGCTCACAGCTAACAAAGCTAACATCCACCAAATCAGATGTTAGCTGTGACAATAATAGCCAATAAATAATAATGTAACACTGACAGGTTTCATTCTGCAGCAGAATGAGGAGGCCGACTTTTCCTTTGGATCCTTCAGCTACATTTTACTGCTGATACTTCTGTTCTTTAATTAAGATTTGAATTTGAAATGAATTCTTTTGACATTGTTGTGTTCAGATCTTTGATTGAAGTTAAAGATCTGATTCTGTTTTATTATTTGGCTTCTAAACATCTTCATTATAAGACAAAGACGACAACATCAGAGTCTCTTTGTTTCTTTTCCATGAAACAAATAAACAATAAACAGGAAACATGTTGTTGTGTGGAAAGAAAGCAGCCGACAGGAACATTAAGAGAGAAATCTAACTTTCTGATCTCGGTTCATGTCTTCCACATTGAGTAAGGAGCTGCCCAGCTGCCATCTTTGTTTTGATGAGGACAAAGACTCTGGAAACAGAAGAAAAATGAGACTTGGAGCAAAAGTTAGCAGAAGAGTTGTGAAAGTCCAGACTTCTTTCCTTCATCCGGACCTTTACTTTGAAAGTGTTGTTCCTCACCTGATAAAAGAAGTGTGAAAAGTGAGCGGACACGTTTTAAACTTTGTTAAATGTGTCACTGCGCTGACAGGACTCACATTTCTCACATTAACTGGCTCCAGAAACTTTAATTAGCTTTGTTGGTCAAAGTCTAATTCAGCTTTGTTAAGCTAGCTGCTCACTGGAAACTTTCAGGCTTCTTCCTGTTCCAATCATTTAGCAATATATCAATATATCAATATATATAAAGAGCTTTCTAACTGCTGATTAAAATGTGAACAGGCCAAATAATCCCAGCTCAGAATCAGCATCGTGTTTATCGGGCCGGTTTCTCCACAAATCTCTCTAAATAAAAGATGAAATAAGGGATCAATGATTGTGTGTGAGAAACATTAACAGCCAGTTATTTCCCAGGAATCCTTTCAGTCAATAACTTCCAATCACACTCATTGATAAGACACAGTGAGGCCACGAAGCTGTCGGAGGTTCAGAAGAAGCTGTTAATGGTGAATTATTGTGAGCAAACAGGCTCAAAGAGTTTCACCATCTTTAGCTGCTTCGCTCAGTAAAGCGGCATCGAACCTGATCAATACTATCTAAGCCGGTACTGATGGGACCGGTTTGGCCTCGCTACCGAGCCATCGAGAGTCCCGGTGTCAGGACATGTAGATGTGTTGTTCTCCACTGGTCATACTGGTAAACGTTACTGGTTCTTCCCTTTGTGTTGCTCAGCAGTTACCTTGTTTAGCTGCTACTCAAACATCAGAATTGGTTCTCAACAATATTAATATTAATAATGATGTCAGCGCTTCCTGAAGCTGCACTGCTCCACTCTCTGTTCTTATGTTTGGATCATCCTGCTGTACGCACTGATGCAGTACATTTACTCAAGTACTGCACTCAAGTACACTGTTGACGCATTCTGTACTTCACTTCAGAGGGAAATGTACTGCAGTAGAAGTACAAGTACACGTAACTCTTCACTGCGCTACGCTTATTTGACACTTACAGTTACTTTGACAGAAAAAACACACATGATGTGCTTTTAGAATACTGATGCAGTACTTTACTACTAATGTACTTGGTAGTACACAAAGTATGTGAAAGGACAGGATTAAAATACTCTTCCATGTATTTGTTAGTGACACAAACAGAGTAATATAATATTCTATAATAACAGAACTCTGTGAAAGAAGGCCTTCTGCATAATGAGTACTTTTACTTTGATACTTTAAGTACATTTAGCTGATAATACTTGTGTACTTTTAAGTAACTTTTCCTTGTACTGCAGTATTTTTTGTAGCTGTGAGTACTTCTTCCAGCTCTGCTGCTCCTCTACATATATGAAAGTAATGTCAGAGTGATGTCTGTATTTTAGATTCTGCATGTTTCACTTAGTGTCTAATAAAGCAGCACCATCTTATTATTGACTCCATATTTCTATCAACATTAATATTCATGTCATTCTGTGTGGCTCTTGTATTCTGAGCCTCTGTGCTGCAGCTTTTAAATACCTGCCAGTGTAGTATAATGGAGTCCTGGATGCTGCTTTTACTAACATTAATATTCTGCCTGCTTAGAAATGATCTCAGTCACTTTGTGCTTTGAATCTTAGATTGTGTTTTTAGAGAGACTCTGTAACATGTGTCCAGACTCGGATGAAAAACAGCCTCTTAAATCAGAGAAAGAAAGAAAAAGTGGAAAGTGAAGCGGCTCCTCATTAACAGCTGTGTGTTCACGCTCACCATCCGGAAACAGGACGGGACCGGAAGAAGGTCAAAGTCGACTCGGAGGAAACCTTCGACCGCCGACGGCGCCAGAGCGCCGGACGTGACGAGCTCAGAGTCCGCCTGAACGCCGCAGTAATATTCAGCTTCGGTGATCGCAGATAAAGTCGCCAGCTGGAAGCTGAAACCTTTGAAAGTGTCTGCAGAGTTCTGGCCGCCCCTTCGCCTCCATGATCCTGGGAGATCTGGGAGCTGAGCCGATCAAAGCGAGAGAGCTGGTGAGTCGGTGGCGTCTGCGGCGCCACCGCGCTCGCTTCATAGTGCACCTCTGCCTGAGTGTGAGCAAAGGATTGTGGTGAACAGGTGATGACAGCAGAGCCCGGCTCCTCCGCTTGTCGCCACAGAGACGCCTATTTCCTCAGCGCCCACCCAAACAAGAAGGGAAGTGTGTGTGTCAGAAGGTGTAGTGGACACACACACACAGTCACAGCAGACTTGTTGTGTCACACAGGGTGAAACATCAGGACGTTTCATTTAGAGAAGCAGACTGCTGGATTTTAGATGTTCCACTTTCCCTCCTTCCTTCCAAGCAGCCGCTGCTTTCACTTTCTTTCTCTCAGAGTTTGACCTGCAGAGAGATTTCAGTCTGTGTCAGACTCTACGATATGAACGCATCTGGGACGGAAAGAGAAAACAACATCTGCGTAGCAGAGACGCCAGCTCATATTCTCCATCTGCAACGCTGCCAAACAACAAACTGCTTCGGCCCACAAAAGTCCACGCTTGTTCTCGCTTGTCTTCACTAACTTTTGAATGAAGTTTGGCGGCTGACCGTCAAATATCAGACGCCTTTAAAGGTCAAAGTTTCCCAGCAGCTCTTGAATAAAGGCCCGTGAATGGAAAATGGATTTAAAAGCAGCCCCTGCTCACCTTTACTGTACAACACCTCACTGCAATAACACGAATGTGACGACAACATGAAGCTGACGAGTGTTTGGAGTCTCTGCAGGTTCATCTTCAGAGAAATGAAGTGAAACCAACGGCTGCCAAGAAGGAAGGAGATGAATGTAAAGCTGTGATTCCTGCTTAAAGCTGCCGCCTGATTCTTTAGCATCCTGTCAGTAAACTCAGGTTCAGCCTCATGTTGTTCTCACAGTGTTAATAACGAGCCTCTGCTGACGGAGCGTCTGATTTCAGAGGATTTCTGTGGACCTGAAACATCCCAGAGGAGCCCACATCATCCAGGAGGTAGGACTCACTCCCAGCAGCGTACCTGTCCGGACGGCTTCGCAGTAGCCGGGTGGCGTCTGACGCTTTGGACGCTGCCGTCCGGGCGGCGAAGCGCTTCTTCCTGCAGACAGACAAAGGAGCTGCTCAATGAAAAAGCAGCTGAGCAGGTGGAAGCGGTCCAGGCTTCGGGCGAAGCTTTGCTCGGGACGGTAGGTGTTTGTGTTTAGTTGGCGCTCTGCGTGTTGTCGGTGGTACGTGAGCGAGCGATGAAGCTGAAGAATCGGGCGTTTGGAGTTTCTTACTAAATCCAAATGAACAGGATATTAAATGAAGACGTCCTGCAGAGCAGTGGACTCAAACAGAACTTGTTGTTCTCCTTCAGCACAGTTTAAGAACAAATATCAGCAGAGAAACAGCAGATAGCAGATCATTAAATATGCAGGAACAGATGTTGGAGACACAGCTGACTGTCTTTGGAACAGTTTGCCCACAATTCAGCACATCGAGACGTCGTGTGAACTCTAACGGACAGTGTCAGGATAGTTTGCTGTTGGTTGCATTAGAAAATAATTAGCATGAATGAAAAGTCATGTTTGTGGGTTCTTTGTGTCTCCATGTGTGCAGACGTTACTGAGGCCAGCAACCACACAGAGGACACCTGCTAAATGTTTCTTTGTTCTTCTTCTAGCTCCTTTGGATTTGTTTGAACGAAGCTAAAATCCAAAACGCCACGCGATCCTTGTTCCTCGTCCGCCGTTCTGAGGGTTTATATGTGGTCGTCATTTAGAAAGTTCTGTGAGGGAGAAAGACAGGAAGGAGTTTGTGTGTTGAAAGTGTTCAGAATATGAAGTCAGCTGCTCATGTGTTCTCCAGCATCACTCTGTCGGCTACAAATGCAGATTCACGTGCGGGCTGGTTGTCAACAACAGTAAGCTAATATTACTGTAGGTGTTAAAAAGCTGATGATGCTGATGGTCAAAGTGAAGAAGGCCTTTTGAAGACTTTCCAGAGACACGGTTCTTTCAGTGGGAACTGCATGCCACAGAGAAGAGAGGACAGCAGCAAAGGAAAAGGACTGAGTCTTCACAGTGCTCATATTCTGACAGGATTACCTGGGATAGCAGGAAAGTCCATTTACTGGCCAGCCAAAGTCTTTTAGCAGCACACACATCAGGCCATGAAGATGGAGGTTACCTGGAGAGAGGACCAGGAGCCTGCTTTTTATCAGCTCATTTTAATACTGACTTTATACAGATGTGCTCTGACACTTGTTTCTTCTTTATTATTATCCTACTAAAACTACAGCCTCCATCACAAACAGATCACTTAGAAACATCCTCATTATTAAACACAAGTATCCGCAGAACGAAAGACGAGGTGTGTTCAGAGGGATCTCGGCCGATTCTGAAGGCGGTTCGGTGTCGACAGACGTGTTTCTGATCTGTAGCCTTTAGTGCTGCCAGCTGCTGCTCTGACAGAGATCACAGCTCAAACAGCGGACAGATGATGCAGCTGTGCGACACGTCGTCTTTAACTGACGTCGCTTTAAAGCCGCGCTCCCGAGGAGAGGACGTCTCCTTTCCTTAAAGGCCCGTTTCCTCCGCTCCTCCGGCTCCAGGAGAGAGGTGGGAGGGACTAAGACGCGCCGCGAGGATGGAGGAGGCACAAATGTGGGAAATGAGGAAGGCCCGAGGTGGAGCGGTCAGCTGCTTCAGGGAGCCAGTGAAAGAGACGCAGGGCGAGTCTCAATTCTCTTAATCGCATCCTCGTTTACTTCACTCGTGTATTTTCCTCTCCGAGCCGGGAGAGAGGAGTTGAGGAGACGTCCTTTCCTCCGAAGCGTCACGTGAAGCGACGTCCGTTTGTGACGGCGGCCAATCACAGCTGGATCAGCTGTCAGTCAGCTTTAACAGCTGGAGAGACTTTGGATGGAGTTTGTGTCTGCACACAGCTGCAATGTGCTGATCCTAATAAAGGCTCTCATGTTTTCTCTCTGTTACCTGTTGAACAAACAGCTGCACATGAAGAACAGCCTGCGTTCTGTGTTTCTACTGAGCCGCTTCTCATCTCAGGGAGTCAAACAGGCTGCTGACGCTCTGTCAGGCTTTCTCAAAGCGTAGAGGCCTGTCTGCTGCCCTGAGATCAGAACCTGTTGGTTACTGTTTATTGGCACCACATCATCTCTATTGGCAGAAGGCCTTTATGTTATTGATTGATTATCTGCATTGATGTTATGATTGTGTAGCCTATTAAATAAGCCAGTACGTGATCACGCTGTCTTTTGATTTCTTAGGCTGAATGTAGAATATTGAAATGATCTGAGCCGACTTTAGCTCAGTTTGAGGCTTTCTGTTTATTTCACCTTCTGATATCCTTCGATCACGTCGTCACGTCGCTTTGTTTCCCTTTTTTTAGCTTTCATTCACATATTTAACCGTCTGATTTTACTGACGTAGCAGTTTGGCGACTTGTTTAGTCCGACCCCTCCCTCGTTTCCTACGTTTTATTGTCGTCTCTTGGATCAAACACTCAGGAATGATCAGCCTCATGTGACTGAGTGGAAATGACCTGAAATGATGTAAAAAGTGTTTCCTGCTGACGGACACGTCTCCGACTCTCTGACTCTCCACAATAAAAGGAAACGGGAGAAATCTGCTTTAACAGGGTAGAGTGGGGTAAGACGCTCTCTATTTTCTGACCCATTAAAAACATTTTATAGATTTTTTGTATCTTTAAGAAGACTATGCTGAGGGCAACATATTTCAAAATAAAATAAAAAGCTGCAGGTGACAAATTATTTAGTCATTTTCCACATGGGGTAAGATTTCTGATAGTGAAGCTGCTGGTTGGTTAAAGGGTCCAGTGTCTAAATAAAACCTAACTTACAGGTGATCAACCATAAAGGGGCCCAGCGACCGGGGGGGCGTCTTACCCCAAACATGCTAATCTAGCATTTTACTACTTTAACCAAAAACTATAAAAATCTTTCACGTAACTTGGCCCAACCTCTTTGTTTGGACTTTAAAATCAAAGGTTCTCTGCGGTGCAGACAGATCTATGCTAACTGAATGTGAAGCTGTAGATAACTTGCTTACATGTTGAACTTCTTAACTAAACAGATGTGCTGTTTAAACACACTAACGCAGCTCATTGTGCATCTTTGTGTGACGTATATCCAGTGCTGGATTGGTAATCTGGCATACCGGGCAAATGCCCGGTGGGCCGACGCACTTGGGGGCCGGTCGGTATAGGTAATACGTTTTTTTTTGTTTTGTTTTTGGCCAACGACCGGCCCATAAAGCAGGGACAGCGGCCCATTGGTTCATTTTCTCTACTGACACTGGGCTGGCCCAATCATCTCTTAACAGGCTCCACCCTCCCCCTCTATTTCTTGTGTCAGATGCAGTCAGTGGCTCAGAGTCAGAGATCTGTTTAGGATGGATAAACAAAAGCGCAAGGGTGGTGCGGAGAAGTTGCGGGCAAAAAAAAAAAAGTCTAGAGGTTGAAGCCTCAACATGTTCAAAAATAACAGACATGTTTAGTGCCGCAGCTTCAGTTTCCAAGCCTACAGTACCTGACAACATTTTGCACAAACAGGTGGACATAGACAGAGAAGGAGAGGTGACTAAGCATGGCGGCGCAGGCGGCAACCAGGTAGAGGAGCAGGTGTCTGACAGTGAAGTCAAGGAGGGACAGAGTGAGCAGGAGAGTGTAATTGAAACGGTAAGCGTGGTAGGGAGGCAGTGTTAATCAGGGCGGGTGCAGGAGGACAGGAAAGTCCCGTATATTACCCTTAAATCTCCCGTATTTTAACCTGCGTTATTAAAAATAATAATACCCATGCAGCGCTGCGCAGGGCTGACTTACGGTGATACATGTTGGACTTAAAATAAGGTAACGTTATGCTGGTGTGACGGAAGCAAGCGAAGCTGTGCAGTGAGTAAACCTCACTCCCCGACACATTAAGAGACACACTGGCAACTGACGTTAGCACCCATAAATTTTACCCTCCTCGTCAGTGTGTCCGCCTCCCGTACCCGAGGTTGCCGGTTCGAGTCAGGTCCGTGCAGTAACCTACGTACTCGGGGTCAGCCGGTTACACTGGTTAGAAACATAGACTGTATATAAAAAGGTTAGAAATCGTGTCCGATTTTAGCCGGCGCTGCAAAACGTCACCAGGACACATGACATTAAAAACTCGCGGGAACAAGGCCACTGCAGGCGCCGAGTCCGGCGGCCGCAGTTGCTCTTTTCAGGCTGCACAAAGTTGGAACCACACTATTGCCTAGTCTCGCGGCGTTTTTCTTTGCAATGGCAGCGAGATCAGTCATTGATCTCAGCTCACAGTGAGCTCACGCAGGTAGAATGTGTCCGACGTTACGGCGCTGTTTTTATACCCCGGCCCTGCAGTCACCTGCTGCTCACTTTAGATTATCAAGTCGGTGAAAGTCAGCCGCCGTCATCACGAACACACCTATACCCAGTCTGAGCTCTGTCACTAGCCTCGCGATAACTGCCACCTGCAGGTAGACGTTGGACAACAGAACTGTTTGCGCTCTACTCTCATGTAAAATTAACCACTCTGGCCCAGCCCACAAATACACTCCTTCCAAAACAGTCTTAAAGAAGCAAAGTCTGCAACAAATTTACAATAAAGAACAGCACAATAGTAAAAAAGTTTAATAACTCACTAAAAGAGTAAAGAAAAGTTATGTGAAATTAAAAGAAAAACTTTAAAAGAAAAACAATATGAAATGAAAAGAATGTGTGGAATGAAAATTTCCCGTATTTTCTAATCCAAAACTTGACAAGTATGCACGAGTCACGACGAAGATGATTTACCTAAATTAATGAATATTTTAATAAGACAGCATAATTGTTGTCGCTATTACGAAGGTCTGTCCGATTGTCACATAACGTTACTGCTCTGACAGTGCTGGCCACTCTGTAAAATAACACAGCATAAGCTATTTTGCACTGTTTTTGTAGCTAGCAGACTTCACTTATTCAATCGCAACTTCGGCTGTCTATTCTAATGTTAACCCATTAAAACCCAGAACGGCCATCGACGGCCGTTCTATAGAAAAAAACGTACCGGTAAATTATGGTGATCATTTTACTCAATCAGTTATCATTCTTGTCTCTCTCTCTCTCTCTCTCTCTCTCTCTCTCTGGATGCCCTCACTTTGTGTAGGCCCTACTCCACTTGCCACTTTTGATCACTGGTCCACTTGCACTGGTACAGTGGTCCATGGCACTCACATCTCAGCTTTGTAGGGGTTTTTAGGAATGGAACAGTAGATATGCATATCTACAGGGACCGCAAGGATAGTTTTTTACTGGTTGGTTGTGTCCAACCGATTGTGGTGGGCCGGTCTGAGCAAAAATGCCAGGGCCGTTTTATTGTCCCAGTCCAGCCCTGCGTATATCTGACGTGTTCAGAGTCACAGTTCTGGCTCAGATAACTCGCCGGGCCTGAGGTGTGAGCGTCGCTGGCCCGTTTGTTGCATTTCACACACTTAAACCACGTCTCCTTTGGAGCGCCGTGTGAAACGGCTCCACGTGAAGCGAGGCCAAAGAGACGTCGGCGCTGACGTCAGAATCCTCAGCTGTGCTTCTGATTGGTTTGTTCTTCAGCCTTTAACATGATGTCAGCTGGTGTTCTGTCGTTCTCTGTCTTCTGCTCAGAATTTTCTTCCTTCCTCCAAAAACACATTCCTCCTTACAATTACAAATGAATTCCAGGCTTCTTTGTCTCCTGCCCTTGTTGGCTGACTGAATGAATAACTGTATGATGTAGTGTGTGTGTGTTTGTATCTGCTAACACGCTACATGCCTACAGACCGTATATACTCTGTCATGAACTCAGTCTTGTCCAGGCACCACGGCTGCTGCTGTAAACTACAGAGTGTAATATTCTATTTACAGGATCATTTCATCCTGCTGTCAGAGGGAATTACACCACGGCACATAGTTTTTGGAGCATGTTCTATGTGTTTATTTGGACTGAGGCAGCTAATCACATGTGACACGTGTGCTAACGTTGGCTAAACCTCAGGGTTAGCTTAGCATAGCGCTTCAGCTGAAGTATCTACAGACACGTTATTGTCTCCTCTACTTTGTGCAGCGTTTTCATTTTGAACATTCGTTCCTAATAAGGTTGGAATACATGAAATGTAAAGTGACAATGTTTTACTTTTGAAGCGTAAAAATAATAAACTTGTGCTCAGCTCAGATCAGAGAGACCGTGACCACATGTGAACAGGAAGTCGAACAGAGAAAAGAAGTCACACAAAATGGCTGTTTGGTTTTTGTCATAGAGCCTCTAGTGTTGGAGTTATGAGCAGTGTGACAACTTACCCCGCTCTCCCCTACATCTGTTTACTACAGAAACAGGTGTGAAACACAGGTGTTTGTTCTGTTTAGCTTTGCCGCTCTTCAAAACTTTCTGAACACAGAATTAT
The DNA here is from genome assembly GCA_024633595.2 of Lepomis macrochirus. Lineage (NCBI taxonomy): Eukaryota > Metazoa > Chordata > Actinopteri > Centrarchiformes > Centrarchidae > Lepomis > Lepomis macrochirus. The sequence goes on along the minus strand of JALXJV020000011.1, from coordinate 8,039,593 downwards.
AGAGATCTACATTACAGGCCTCGCGATTCCCAGTGTCAGGTGTAAATATAACACATGAAGAGGCAAAATGAAGGAAAAGATCTGATCACATACGCACACCTGTTTACAGCAAAAGGTAGATGTGGCCATGGGGGAGGTTTGTTTGTCACAGCCATGTTTAAACAGAGCAGAAACAGCGTGTGATACCAGCGTGCGGCTCCACGGCGGAACCCGCTGTTCCACTCGGCCAACGCTAAAAGTTCGACGCCCCGTTTTGTGGGCTCGTCCTTCGTGTGCCGCGTCGAGCCGGCGGATGACCTCCTCCCAGACCCGCATCCTGCAAGACCAGAGTGAGACCAGAGGACACCTAGTGGCTGGGAAGGGTCGTCGCAGCGCTGTGATTGGTGGGTTTCTAGGTAGTTTTTGAGGCTGCACATCCTGCCGTGAAAACTCAGAGTTCAGATCTCCGATATTTAAACTGTCTGTTGGTAAGAATCCGGATCAGAAATACTTTGTTGATCCCAGAGGGGAAAACTCTTTATTCAACTGTTCACTTGCACATCAAGGTATTAGGAATAAAATGATGATAGAAATGTTGAAATAGAAAATATAAATGAGTGTGGATATGTACAGTATTTTACAGTATTAACAGACAAGTTCTGATGAACGGCAGCAGTGAATAAGTCGTAATAATAAGTTCTGGGAGAGTTGATGTGGACGTGAGTACAGATCCTTGAAAATCCTTAAAAACTACAGTAGTAGGAGGAACCAGAGTGCTGAAGCAGAAAATCCTGAACATAGAATATTAAAATAGATAATACTGCACAGGATGTGAAGTACTGCAGTAAAAAAGAGTCTGTGTGTCTGACTCTCATGGAGCGGGGGGGAGACATTGTCCAAGAGGACACGTTGCTTGGACAGCGTCCTCCTCTCTGACGCCTCCGACAGAGAGTCCAGCTCCGCCCCCACAACGTCACTGACCTTGGATCAGTCTGTCGCTGCCCCAGCATGCAACAGCAAACAGGACGGCACTGGCCAGCACAGACTCATAAATCCTCCTCAGCAGATGCTGGAGGACCTCCGCCTCCTCAGAAAACAGAGACGGCTCCGGCCCTTCCTGCAGAGGGCTCCGATGTTCTAAGTCCGGTTTATGGTCCAGGTCCTTGTAGTCCTCCGCAGTGTCCACACTGACCCCCTGGATGGAAACAGGGCTCACTTGTGCCTCGGCTCTCCTCAGCTCCACAACCAGCTCCTTAGTCTTTATCACACTGAGCTGCAGACGGTTCTGATCACACCATGAGACAAAGACACCCACCACAGGAAGTCTCCAGTTTTTACCAGCAAGAGCTCATCACACTGTAAAGGAACTACTGTTGCTTTAATTCACTGTATTAACGTCCATTTGATTAGAACATATTACATTTCTAACAGCTGTGTTTAGAGCAGCCTGGTTCTGACTGCTGCTCTTATTTTTTACTTTGTACACTAACTCTTGTGTAACTGTTGTGTAAAGTGCTGCATGAATCAAATGTGCTGTTATAATCTGCCTCTGTTGATTTGACTTTATGGCCTTTCTGTTTACTTCAGCAAAGGATCTGGGTTTTCTACAATTGTTCGTTCTTTTATTTTGAAAATCAGCAGGAAGCCGTCGGTGTCAGCATCAGATCCAGCCGGAGCGCAGCAGCAGAGCCTGTATGTGAGGATGAACCTGTTTAAGTTTCGGGATGTTTCACCTCAGACTCATCTCCTGTTAGCCGAGAATGCTAAAGTTAGCGTAGCTTGTTAGCTGCGTGTCTGTAACGGAGTGTGTCCGGAGGAAAAGCTGCTGGAAACATGTCTGAAGTCCAAACGCTGAGAGCTTTTGTCCAGCAGCGACTAAGTGCGGCTGCTGAAGAGATATTTGAGCTGTTTGAAAGAACGATAGCAGAGTACGAGGAGGAACTTTGTGGACAACGCAAACTACTGGACGCTGTTTTCAAGCCTGAAGCAGGTTTGTACACTTTACTGCTTCTTCTCCCTTTAAAGCGCCTTTACTGCAGTAAAAGTACTAACAGCACTCTGTGAACAGACTTTAGCCGGGATGGTGGAAAGGGTTAGTAGACAGGAGGCAGAGCAGCGAGTTAATAAGAAGCTGCTCAGAGAGAAGAGGATGGAGTTTGACTGACAGCAGCTACAAGTGCTGCAGAGGATGGAAGAAGGGATGAAGGAAGGAAACGAGAAAAGGCTCATTTCTGAGCATTTGAAAGTCTTGTACAGGCCAAAAGTGTGAAGAAATGAACTTTAACCAGCCACAACTTGCAGCTCAATAAGTGTGTGTTTTTTGAAGCTGAAGCAAATGTTGTCTTTCCCCTTTAGAAGAGAGATAGAAAACTTTGTCACAACGAAAATGTCCAAAGTGCCTCATTCCTAGATCTAACTTTTAAAACAAGAGGCAGAAAATAAATAGTGTCAAAATAATGTAAAATAAATAAAGAGCCTGAACAGACGTTCATATAACGTACACAGTCACACTTATTGCAGCGACCCTTCACTCAGAATAGTTCACTTTAGCAGCGTTGATTATTGCAGACGGGTAAAAGCTGTTTTTGAGTCTGCTTGTTTTTGCCCTGATGGATCTGGACCGTCTGCCTGATGGTCCCAGTTGGAACAGGGGGCGGCCCGGATGAGAGGCGTCTTTTAGGATGTTCTGGATTTTTCTGAGACGGCGGGAACTGTGTAGTTCTTCCAGTGTGAGGAGAGGGCGACGCCCGATCTTCTGTCGCGGTGTTGATGACGCTCTGCAGTGTTTTCCTGTGAGCCGCTGTGGTGTCATGGGCAGATTTCCCCGTGGTGCTGCTGTGGTGGGTGGGGGTACGGTCATATGTATAAAGGGAATAGAGCAGGGGGCTCAGCGCACAGCCCTGGGGGGAGCCGGTGCTGAGGCTTAAGGCCGTAGATGTGTGACTGCCCGCTCTGACCCTCTGTCTACGTCCAGAGAGGAAGCTGTCGATCCATGTGCAGGTGGAGTGTGGGAGCCCCGAGTCCCTCAGTTTGGCCACTAGTTTGTGCGGGAGGATGGTATTAAATGCTGAGCTGTAATCCACAAAGAGCATCCGCACATAGCTCCCCTGCTGCTGCAGGTGGGACGGTGCAAAATGGAGGGCTGTGGTTACGGCGTCCTCTGTGGATCCGTTCGCTCTGTAGGCAAACTGGTGGGGGTCCAGGCCTCGGGGCAGGAGTGCTGTGATGGGCCTCCTGACCAGTTTTTCAAAGCACTTCATCACCACAGGTGTGAGCGCAGGTTGGCCCTGTAGTTGGTCAGATGCTGGACTCCCTGCCACTCCTGCCTGCTGTTGTTCCCGCCCAGGTCTTCCTCAGTCCTCTTCCTGTAAGTCAATTCGGCCTCTCTTAAGGTTAGCTCGGGCCGTGCTGTAGAGGGCCCTGACTCTGGACCTGAAGGCGGTCTTCCTCTCCTTTACCAGCCGCTGGACCTCCCGGGTCATACGTGGCTTCTGGTTGTGGTAGATCCGGATCCGTTTGTCCCCTGTGACAGTGTCTATGCGGTTCCTAATGTAGCATAATACAGTGTCTGTGAACACCTCCAGGTCCTGGTGTTCAGACCCCCCAGTTAGTTGTATCAGAGCAGTCCTGCAGCAGCTGAGAGGCTCCCTCAGGCCATGTTGAACAGTCTGTTTGATAACGGGGTCCGTCTTCCTGCGTGGGGCATATACAGGGATCAAAAGTAGGGACACATGGTCTGACTGACCCAGATGTGGTGATGGTCTAGCCCTGTAGCCTAACTTGATGTTGGAATAGACCTTGTCCAGTGTCTTTGCTCCTCTGGTGCCACTTTACACGCTGATAAAACTTAGGCTCTGCTTTTAGGTCCGTGTGGTTAAAATCCCGCTATGATCTGGACGGCGTCGGGATATATGCTCTGCTGACCGCTAACGCTCCCGTGCAGAAGTCCCATAGCTGATTTAGCGTTAGCGTCCGGTGGGATGTACACAGCAGTTACCATGACTACAGTAAACCCTCTTGGGAGGTAAAATGGCCGCATTTAACAGTCACATACTCCAAGTCTGGGGAGCAGCGACTGTCACCACCTGCTGTGTTTGTACAGCAGCTGTTGTTCACGTGCACACAGAGTCGCCCACCTCTGCTCTGACCGGAGTCTACCGCTCTGTCATGGCGCCGAGTAGCCTGCTAGCTCGATAGCAGAGTCCGGGATGGATGAACGAAGCCAGGTCTCTGTGATCAGCAGACTGCAGATGTTTTTCACAGTGTTGTTCGCTGCAATCTGTCGGCGCAGTTCATCTTTTTATCTGCGAGGGATCTGGCGTTCGTGAGAAACAGGCAGGGGAGCAATGTTTTGAATGGCTGCCTCCGTAGCCTAGCTAGTGCGCCGGCCCTACGGCCTCGTTTTTGCCTCCTCTCTCTGCGCCGTCTTCGCCTCCTCCCCGCCATGACGGTAATCCACGGAGTGCCGAGCTCCTCGCTATTTCAGCCGGAATCTTGTGTATCTGCTGAAACTTCGGTTGTAGCAGCTGCATCCGTAGTCTCGTCCGATTTTCAGAAGCTCCACGCCGGCTGTAGTTGTTACTTGCTCGACATAATGTGCAAAACCAACAAGCGACACATATCTAAGCAGCCGTACGAGGAGCCCACCGGAAAGCACTTAGCCTTTTCTCAGAGTGAACAGAAAGCTTCGTTTATGTGCTGAAATCACAAAGATTTTCCAACATGTTGTTGCTCGTGTGTTGTTAACTGACAGCGGTGCTGCTTGTATTATTATTATTGTGGCATTAAATTAATATGTGAGGATTTGACATCAGTTATTATTCATGTTCTGGGTTTGTATCTGCTTTGTAGTATGTAAGTGTATTTATTGTGCTGTGAATCTGTGAGGCCTCTAACAACCTATTTTATATAGATTATATGTCCAAACTGTACAAACTGTTTTCATGTATCTGTTCCAGACCCACACACACTCTGTTTTAACTTCAACAAATAACCAAAGGAACTTTTTGTCTGGATGAATTCTAACCGATGTCCCTGAGCTCCCACAAACTGTTCCGCTCAGATTATACAGTCCTTCCCTTTATCACAACAAATCCGTTTCACTATATACTTGTTCATATAGTATTATACAGGATTTCAGGAGGTGGTCTTATTTGCATGGAGGATTAGTTTACACACTGTAGTACGATGCAGAGACGGGGACACAAGTTGCACTAAAGTAGCTCACACAGTGACATGAGGCTCATCCTCAAACACTTGAGACACAACTCTGTGTTGAGAGTCGGGACCGTGAACAACCTTTAGTATTTTTTGGCGCATTAACGTGAAGGAAATATGTGACGAGCTGAATGTAATTCCCTCCTTTATTGTGAGGAATCTTGCGGCATTAAAAATAATTCTTAACTTCTCACTGACTGTTTTTTATCCATTTGGTGATTAAATGAGCTTGTAAATTACCTTCAGAATATTAATTGATTTCCCAGGATAAGGTTTTGAACACAGTTAGTTTGTGGAGTACTTTTCCTTTTGTTTTGCTGGACACATGTACACTTTGCCATTTTGGTTTTGCAGATTGCTTCATTTTTGCCCAATGAAGTAATTTGGTGCCATATTGCAGAGTAAGCGAGTCTGTGGATCTCTGCTCACTGCACAGCGAGCCGCTAACTGCAGCTTTATGCTCAGAGCAAGCTGGTTACTGGCTGCTAATTAAAGCTGCACAACATTGCTGAGCAAACTCATTTCTACAGTTTGACTGTCTCTTCCTCGCACGTAACGTTAGCTATGTCGTTATCTTCAGGGCGAGTGTATCAGGTCAGTTTACCAAACCGCAGCAACGCACAGCGGTGCGGGAACAGAATAGGCTACCATTCAACTTTAACAACTATTCCTGCGCTGTAGTAACGTTCAAACTAAAGTTTCACAGAAAGCAACATGAAAAATAGCTGCAGGTCTCCAACATACTACGCTTGTTATTAACCTCTTAACGTTCCAAAGGCCCGCGGCAGGTCCTGGCCGCAGCTTTCGGTGTGTGCACACAGCTGCTATGTTAACTTCATACTCATATGATCCACCGTTTGAAGCTAAAATCCCCGTGAGTCCACCAATGCAAATCATTTCAGGATACGATCACCACAGCGGGTCCAATCAGAGCCTCTGTCAGACCAACCAGGACAAGTTCACACATCTATGAAGCCTCACAGTAACTTTAATCCACTGATCGATTATAGTCCAACAAAAATGGTCTCGTTCCGTTGTCAAAGGTCCAGACCATCAAATCCAGTAAAAACCTTTAGTCCAAACCAATTATTCCATCAGTAGATCCCCAGGGACGGCTGCTGCATCGGTTCAGATTTGCCGGCAGGCGTGGCTCGTATGTCATTATAACCGTAATAACTCAGATTTGAATGTAAACAACTTACGATAGCTTGTATTCAAATTAGCCGCTGAACTCTGACCTTCGAGTGACACCAAATCCGACCCAATAGGATCTCACATGTCCCTTTCACAGCCTACAACAGCCAATGAGAGCCTGCGCTGTAAGGAAGGGCCAGCCCCTATTATTTCCTGGTAGGCCGAGCCAATTCCAAGCTACACTTCATGTAGCCAATAAAACCATGAAAATAACGATATCCAGCTTTAAGTAGGAAGTTCATGATCTACGAGCAAAAAAACACGTCTGCATCAAGCTACTGGCTGATATGGCGTGATGCAGCAGCCGCCGCTGCTGCATCACGGGGCATCAGGGGCAGGGCTGTATGCATTTGTTAGCAAGGATTTTCAAGCGGAAACAAAAAATATATTAGTTTTAGTGTGTTTAAACTTATATTAATCACTTCCACTAGCACTTAATCATTCTTTTGGGTTAGACTCTCCAGAGTGTTTTCTTTCAGAAGCCCCAAACCAGGCAGATACTCCAAATGGTTCAAGAACTATGTTCAGTTTACTTTGGATCTGCCCTGAACAGGCGGTTTGTAGGAATTTTACTGGAACAGGTTAAGTGAGCTTCAAATTAGGCAGACCATTCACTCTTCACTGTCCCCCAATATTACATTGGTCCAACATGGCCGAGCCAGCTAGAGACATTAGCCACGCAATATGCTAACACCATGTTAGCTAACCTTCGAAATAAACTGTAAAACTACATACTACATACAACACGGTGACACAACTTCCAAGTTTGAAGACAGGTCACGTACAGCCCGAGGTGATCCATGCTTTGACTGTTATGGAGCTCGTTACACTTATGGAGTTTTTTGAAGTGTAAAGCAAGAAGTAGTTGTTCCTGTGCATTAGGGGTGGGAATCTCTGGGCACCTCACGATTCGATTACGATTCAGAGGGCTGCGATTCGATTATAAAACGATTATCGATGCATCTTCATGCATCATTTTTTCTATCCAGGATCCCTGGATAATTACTAAGCATTTAATTTGTGCATTAACATCCAAAGAAACATCTCCTAATTAGCTTAAAAGGATTGGTTTGCATCCCCAATTTACTTTATTAACCTCAGCTCCATGGTCTCTCATTTCATTAACATCCAGCTGTCAGACTCCTCTGAAAACTGAAATATAATTATCAGGATATAGCCGACAGATTAGGACACAGGATACAAGACAGAGCTGTACACCAGGTTAGTTTAAGCTTGTGCCTGATGTTTTCAACCCTTGACAAGTAGGTCAGTTAGTAATGACATACAGCTGGTAATTAATATTACTTTGTTGCCAATTTAGCTAACGTTAGAGCCTTTCATGGGACCCAAGACGTTTTACACACAGTTACAGAACAACAAAAAGTCATCCAGGACTGAATGTCTGGGTAAAAGTTGGGTTTTAGTAGATTTTTTAAATTGTCCGGACAGGCAGCGTTTCAGATCTCTGTGGAATGAGAGACAAATGCTGAGCCCTCCCACACACAAGCTTAAGGGAAACACTGTACATGATTGACAGCATAACATTAAACCTGGAGTATCTGCAGCAAAATGGCCTCTTCACATTCTTAAACAGTAAAAGACTTTTCTAACTCAATGGGCTCAAAACTCACTTGTAAATGAAGCACACGCCTGTTTTTTTTCCGTTGCTATTCTGCTTTTAATGTGAGGTCTCCGGGTCGGATTCAGCTCTGAGCGCTCCCAAGCCTCTCGTACTACAGTGACAACACGTCAGCTAACAACATGCAGTCCACTAACACCATAAAACAACCATCTCACAGCCAAACACAGGCTCCACGTAAGGATCCAAAACAACAATAAAGGTTTATGTTTCATGCTGGTGTTCCCGCGTTTATTACAGGATTTCTGTATAAAGCGGTTGTTATTTCGGATTCTGCTCGCTCATGAGTTCACAGCGAGCACGCATATGAGCACACGCCTGGTTACAATCTGAAAACCGCACAGTGGCCGCTGGAAACTCCATAATGTCAATTTCATTATTCTCCACAGGCGTCCAGCTGCTGTTGGAGAGCAAAGACGAAGTTCCCTCTGAGCGGCAGGGCGAGAGCCCCAGTCTGAACCAGGAGGACCCACCAGAGCCTCCACACATTGAAGAGGAGTCGAGCCCCATTCTGGACCAGAAGGACCCACCAGAGCCTCCATACATTGAAGAGGAGTGGAGCCCCAGTCTGGACCAGGAGGACCCACCAGAGCCTCCACATATTGAAGAGGAGTCGAGCCCCATTCTGGACCAGAAGGACCCACCAGAGCCCCACACATTAAAGACGAACAGGAGGAACTCTTGACCAGTCAGGAGGGAGAGCAGCTTCAAGGGCTGGAGGAGGCTGATATCACCAAGTTTACACTCACTCCTGTTCTTGTGAAGAGTGAAGAAGACGATGAAGAGACACCTCAGTCCTCACAGCTTTATCAGAGATTAACTGAACAGATGAAAACAAAACCTGATGGAGAGGACTGTGGACCAGAACCAGCCAGGAACTCAGATCCAGAGAGACATTTACAGCCAGCTGCAGATGACAAGATGTCAGACTCATCTGAAACTGGCGACAGTTGTGATTGGGAGGAGACCAGGGAACCTCAATCAGGTTTAAAACCTCTGCAAAGCAACAGGGGATGTAACGCTGAAGGGAAACCATTTGGATGCTCTGAGTGTGGGAAACAGTTCAGCCATAATTCAACTCTGAGTCGACACATGAGAATTCACTCAGCAGAGAAACCATTAAGTTCATTTAGCAGTAAAAGATTTATTCAAAGGTTAAATCTGACACACCACATGACACTCCGCAAGGGGGAGAAGCATCATCAGGACTGTAGAGGACCAGGACCAGCCAGGAACTCAGATCCAGAGAGACATTTACAACCAGATCCTGATGACAACACTTCACACTGCTTTGAACCCAAGACTGGAAAAAACATCAAGTAGCTCCTCTGAATGTGCTACAAGCTCTGGCCACCAGGGACGTCTCGTGGACACACAATGGAGTCCAAAAGGAGAGAAACCATTTAGCTGCTCAGTTTGTGGTAAAAGATACATATTGAACAGGTCCTTGAAGATTCACATGAGACTTCATTCAGAAGAAAAAGGTTTCAGCTGCTCAGTTAGTGAAAACACTTTTCTAAGCAGAGGAGATGTTGAGAAGCACGTCAGAATTCACACAAGGAAAAAGAAACCACACAGCTGCAGTGTTTGTGGCCAAAGATTCACTAGGCGGTCCAAGCTCAGACACCATCAGTGTGTTGGTCGTCAGGCCTCACAGCTTCATCAAAGCCAAACAGAAGAGAACAGAGATTCAGAGCATTTAAACCTGGAAGCTGGCAGAGAAGACTGTGGAGGACCAGAACCAGCCAGGAACTCAGAGACCAAGGGACATTTACAACCAGCTACTGAGGAGAAGACTTCACACCTCTCTAAACCTGAGACTGATTTGGAGGAGCCCGGGGAAGCTCAGTCAGGTTCAAACCCTCTGCAAAACAATGAAGTACCTGAATGTGATCAGGAATGTAGTACTGGAAAGACATCGAGTAGCTCCTCTGAATGTGCTACAAGCGCTGTCCACAAGGGACGTCTGCAGAAACGCAAGAAAATGCAAACAGATGATGAACTGTTTAGTTGCTCAGTTTGTGGTAAAAGATACTTAGTGAAGAACTCCTTAATGAGACATATGAGAAATCATCCAGAAGGAAAACATGTCAGCTGCTCAGTTTGTAAAAGAACTTTCAGTAACAGAAGGAATTTGTCCAAACACAGGAAACTCCACACAGGGGTCAAACCCTTCACTTGTTCAGTCTGTGGTAAGACCTTTACCCAAAAGACACATTTGAGACGACATATGGAAATCCACACAAGGAGCAAAGCCGTCAGTTGTTCTCTCTGTGCTAAAATATTTACCCAAAAGTCAGATCTGAGACTACATATGGCGATCCACAAAGGGGAGAAACCCTTCAGTTGTTCTCTCTGTGGTAAAGCATTTGTCCAAAAGTCTTGTCTGAGACTACATATGTCAATCCACACAGGGGAGAAACCCTTCAGTTGTTCTGTCTGTGGTAAAACATTTGTCCAAAAGTCAGATCTGAGACGACATATGGCGATCCACACAGGAGAGAAACCCTTCAGTTGTTCTGTCTGTGGTAAAACATTTGCCCAAAAGTCAGATCTTATACGACATCTGCCGATCCACACAGGAGAGAAACCCTTCAATTGTTCAGTCTGTGGTAAAACATTTTCACAACAACCAAATCTGAGGCGACATATGGCGATCCACACAAGGAGGAAAGCAGTCAGTTGTTCTGTCTGTGGTAAAACATTTGCCTTTAAGACACATCTGAGACGACACTTGATTAGTCACCAGGGAGAAACCCTTTAGTTGCAGCGTTTTTGATATTAGATCTACTCACCTCTAGCATACCTGAAACCACACGTGTGCTGGTGAGAGCAGAGGATGGAAATGAAGCTGCGGAGATGCTTGTTGAGCAGATTCCCTTCAGCAGGATTGAAGTACTGAAGGCAAGACTTGGCTCAACCCTGATCAGTTCAGAACTGTGACACAGAATCCAAAGTAAGTCGTGCTTCATGCTTGAGGCCAAGTTGACATTTTAATTCTGTTTTTATTTGTGTCACATTATTTGTTCATTTTCTGGGTGCTGTGCTTGTTGGTATTACATGAATTCATCGATTTAAAATGGGTTAAAACTGTGATAAATTTAATCTGTTGTTTGTTTGTGGCTGCAGTTTTCTTCAGTAGCTTCAGGCCACTGTTATTTAGAGGAGCCGGTCTGTTTCTGATTCGTCTGTTTCGTTTGTTTGTAAAAAACACTCGTTTGATACTACTGCAGTTTCTCCAGCAGCTGCTACAGAGTTGACTTTTACTTTGACACACTGCAGGAAGGTCACAGTTTTCACCATCAAAAGTTGGTTTAATATACTGTATTCACATCCGTTTGATTTATATCTGTTGTGTAACTGTTGTTTAAGTGCTGCATAAATCCAATGTTCTATTATAATCTGCCTCTCTGCTTTCACTAAAGTGATTATAGATGTTTATCAGTATTAAAATCTAAACTTGTTACAGCAAATACATGACTGATAAGACATTAAAATAAAAATAGAATAAGAAGAATTATGTGAACATTATTTACTCCTTTTATATGTGACTGATACTGAATATTTCACAGGTCACAGCAGGAGCTGGCAGCACAGTATAGGAATCAATATAATGTCTCCGGAAAAAAATCTAAACAGCAGTGTAGTTTAACTTTAATATAGGCTGTTAAAATATGGCTATGGATATAGAGTACGGGTAATTGTACAGTGTGAATAAGAAATAATAGAGCAAACAAAGTGGCTGTGATAAGTGTTGGCTGACGTTACAGAGACGATGTTTGTCTCACTACGAGGCTCGTTTGCAGACATATGTGAGCAGTTATAAACAAAGAAGTTGTTCAAAGCCTTCAGGGCGGTTTGAGGTTTCTTGGCGTCGATGAAGCAGCACTTACTACCAGAGTCCAACACTGAACAAAGAGCAGCTGAAGATTGAAGAAGCTCTCAGAAAGAATCCAGATATTTCTCTCATTCTGGACGCTGTGTGTCTGGTAGCATCACTGGAGAGAAAAACGATTTTTATTTTAGCTGCTGAGTTTTCAATCAAAACGTGTGCTGATGTTAAAAGAAAGATATTTGACTCCATCGTTTGTGATTGGACGTTTTAACTTTCTATCTGATGTGCTGATTTTAGAAAACTTCACTTGTATGCATTAAGCAGAGACATATTTAGGTTGGAACATGTAATTAAAGCAGAGTACTATACACAAAATACTCCATCAGAATACCTGGACATGCTAAATGTTCTATAAAATCAAGTTTGTTCTGTTTAACATCTAGAATCTTTCCCGCCACAGTCGGCCATCTTACTTTAGTTAAACTAAACTGTCCAGTTGTGTGGACAAAGTTTCACAAAGACTTTCTGCTTTCTACAGTAAATCTTTGTAATTGTACATTGGTGCTGTTAAGGTGGGATGAAAACACAACAGGTTTCTGTTTGGAAGCTAAAATCTATTGGCTCCTGTACAAGATGCTGTTCTGTCAGCAGAACTCCTCCTACCAGGGTGAAGATCCTCAAACGCTGCTGTGAACTAAGAAACAGTCTGAACATAATGTTCTAAAGTGTGTTTTTATTGTGCAAACTGCGACAGGCTTCATGACAGATCAGTGAGGGATATAAAGGACACAGTCCTGGCTGGAACAGCTCAGCGTCTACATATGGCTGTGACACTAAAGAAAAGTTCCTGTTTAGTTTGGAATCTAAAAACCTGGAAACAGCGGCTCCTTCTGTTTGTTGCTGCTTGTTTTTATCAACACTAACAAAACTTTAAAGTGTCTCCACTTTGTGTCAAACTCTGGTTCCATGGAGCATCTATGTAGCACACAATATAACAAGGGTTTCCTCATGGAGAGCTTTTCAAATGTCCAACCTTTTCTCAACACTAAGAACACACAAAGCGCTTTTACCAAGAAAACACTTGGAGCTGCAAACAGTTTCCAACAGTTTCAACCAGTCTGCAGAGCTTTTTACTACAAATCTGTGTGTGTTGTGCTACTTTCAGAGTTTGCAGCCTGTTTTAAGGAAAGGATCTCTGCTTTCAGTGTTTCTCCGCTCACATGCAGCACGACTCTCTGAAGAAACTCCAAAGTCCACTTCAGGCTTTCTGGGTACTCAGCCTGGAGGACATACTGCAAGTACAAGTACATGAGTGTATCAGGGCAGCACTCAGTCCGCTGCCAGTCAACCCGTTCCTCTGAAAACAAAAGGCTAGTCAAAGTGAAAGATGCTTTTCTTTTGCTGAGTTCTCAAAGAAAAGTTGCTGTTTAAAGATTTCTGACAGGCAGAAGTTCATCAACATGCTGCTGTCTGGTTTTACTGAGAACCAGCCGCCAGTTTATGTCACTGATTTCAGCCCAAAAACATCCAGTGTGTTAAATTTATCACTACAAAAGTCTTTACTGACTTAAAAGCAGCAGAAGACAAGTTAACACTTGAGTCCAGAAGACAAACCGTGGTGAAGATGATGCTGTCAGGACTGGATGAAGGCCAGGGAACCAGAGGAAACATACAGAGGAAAAGGGATTTTAGAAAAGAAGAAACATGAGAGAGAAATATTATTTTAAGGAAGCCCAGATTTCCATCAGACTGATTCATGCTGAGTGTTCTGGTGTCTAAACAAGATGGATCTGGAGTTTTCTCTAAAGCAGCTCAGTGTCAGCTGCTGCTCCATCATTTCCTCTCTGCTGGATTGAACTCAACATGGATTTTTGATGTGGATTAAACAGAGTGAGACTTAATCTGGACAAGTTGGATTCAAAGTTAGAAGGAAAACAGTGAGAAACTTTCCTCTGCATGTAGAGATCACGCCTCTATTTAAGGCTCATTTATTGAATATTTCAACTTTATTGTTCCAAAGAGAAAAAAAGCCTGCAGGGACCCCGAGTATAAAACACAGAATACAGCAAATATAATAAAAATATAGAAAACAAAGACTAATGGCGCGTTCGAGACTGGTCGTAACTGGGATATTTCCCAGTTGAAACATCCGACTTCCGACATCAAAGCGTTCCAGGTGCATGGTGGTGCATGACGCTGAAAGTGAACGAAAATCATGGGTGACCATGACAAAGTGTGCACGAAGTTGCACCCTCAGCAGTGCTTTAGGTGTTAATTAAAAGGATGGCAGTTTAACTGCAACAACTGAAATAAATAGTCCATACGTTACTAGTTATGTGTTCCCCAAGTTGGTAGCCCTGAAGTAAGTCAATGTTGTCCGTTACACTTCCTAATGTTTTGGCATTTTTAACAATAACTTTTATGCAGAAAAGACTTTATGAGATTCTTTACTGTAGCCAGCTACCGTATGTGTAAAACATATTTCTACATCAATATACATGCAGAACAAGTTTTACTGCATGATCGTATTTATTATTTTAATTCAAATACATGCAAATATACGTTTTGTTGCCGTTTAGTTTATGGTTTACCATTTACAAAGTGTGCTTCCATGGGCTCGACATTGTTTTCTGACGTCATTCAGTTGCTACTCGTGAAGTCGGGTACAAATTCTTTCTCCGAGTTCACAAGTAGGAAATCCGACTTCAAGTGGCGTTCCGGGGTACTTTTCCTAGTTGGAGGTCGGAAATATCCCAGTTCCGAGTTGCCGGGAACGCAGCATAAAACCCAGAACACAGGCATCAGGAGACGACTTAACAGATAACCTGCAGCACATCAGGCCGCCATCATCTTCATCATCATCATCATCACCATCATCATCATCTTCCACTATTTTTAAATCAAAGACTCATCAGGAGAATTTAACTAAATTATAATGACACTTAATCTTAGTAAAGGTGGTGGTGATGGTGCAGTGGATAAGACACATGCCTTTGGTGTGAGAGACCCGGGTTCAATCCCCCACTGTGACCCGTCCACCATTGTGTCCCTGAGCGAGACACTTAACCCCTCGCTGCTCCTCTGACATAAACAGCAGCTGTAAGTGTCTTTGGATAAAAGCGTCAGCTGAGTGAGTAAATGTAAAGGTGAGACAGGCCTCCTGTGGCCTCAGCTGAACCAGCAGAGTCCTTCCTGTTCCCTCTGAACTCCGTCTGGAGGAACAAAGCTGAATTTATTTACAAAGAGCACAGCAGCAACAATGAGCTGCTGGTAGATGGCAGCATGAGTCTGAATTTATTTACAGTTTCTCCAGAGTCGGTCTCACAGAGCTGATTTTATTTGTGAGCTCCTGTCTCAGACTAACAGCATCAGGAGGAGCAGCTTCCCCCGAACCATTCAGACGGCAGCGTCGATGCATCGCTGTCCTGAACAGCAGCAGCCAATGAGGAACCTGAATGTCTCTGAGTCCCACTGAGGATCCTCCCTGATGTTCTGAGGACAAGCTGCTGCTAAAGAGGGATCAATGTTGATAAATGATGAAGCTAATAAAAAAGGAAACTGAGGCCACTTCTCTGGACAGCAGATGGTGGACCAGGGTCCCACTGTTTTCTGCAGCTCTGAGCTGATCAGGGATCAGGGAAGTCAGCATGATGCGTCTTTCGTCTGCTGCGGTCAGAGTCTTTGGACGAGCTCTGCATCTACTGTCCTCAGCGCTGCCCGTTTCTTTGGACAGCACATCTGGAAACCCCTGTCAGCTTCAAATGTCTGCCTGGGAGAGACGCTGCTGCTGCAGTATCACTACCTTGTCTTGTTGCTGCGCTCAGTCGTGCCCTGAGCTTTGACTGACAGGAAACTGTCTTCAGCACCTTGTTAGCTGAGTTTGGCTGTTCCTCATCTAGCTGTATTCCTCCTGCACAGCTGTTTCTGTTTCAGTGAAACCTTCAGACTGAACTTTTGATCACAAGCTCCTGTTTGGTTTAATGTTTAATGACACAAAATCCCTGACTGGGAAAGTTTACCTGGAAGAACTGATGCACAGTTTGATCACACCACATATTGATTTGATATAGATTCTTCTCCTGTTCACTCACTTTGTATTTTGTTAAGTGATAAATCTGTTAACGTGTATTTTTACTGTTAACTGACGTCCATGTCGTCTTGTTTCATTTACAGAGTCTCAGTTCTGCTTCAGCTCAGATTCAGAGTTCGGGAACAGTGTGGATCCAAACTACTGAAGTCCTGAATCAGAGCTGAACTGGCTTCTGGTCCTTTGTTTCGCACCATGTCAATCACAGCTCGAGCCCTGTCAGTCCTGGTTCTGGTTCTGGCTGAATCCATTTCTTCTTGATTTATTATGCCCCGTTGCAAAAGCCGATCCAGCAGCTGGTTCAGAACAGGTTCAGAGACTGCTTCTACAAACTGGGACCGAACTGATGCCAACCTGCTCCGTGGTGAGCCGCTCTGAGGCCTCGCTGGATTCTCTTCAGGCAGAGCCGGATCTAAGGGAGGAGCAGGACAAAGACTTCAGTAAAACAGACTCTGACTGTGTGTTCGCACAGAAAGCAAAGCAGATTATTCAGATGAATGTTGGACACAAAGTGCAGCCTGATGCAAACAAAGCTGATCCTGAAGCTCATCAAACATCCAGAGAGCAAACAGGAGAGACGCTGGAGGGACATAAGAGAAAGAGGAGGAGCTTCTGCAGAGTTCAGAGATCATTCAGAGGCTGAACTCAACACAAACACAAACTCAGGGCCCGTCCACACGAAGACGCGTTAGCCCGATAATCGCGATACATTTTTTTATCGTATTGGCGTTTCGTCCACACGGATCCGGCGTTTTGGGAGAGTGAAACCGCTATTTTTTGAAACCGGGTCCCAAAGTGGATAAATCTGAAAACGACACCCTTGCGGTTTCGTGTGTACAGCCAATCCGTATATTTTGTGAAACGATGATGTCATCACATCACGTGTCGGCTGCTTCTCACGTAAGGCGCAAGGTTATGCGCATGCTCAAAGTCTTCTTCTCCGTGTATTTTGTATCTCTGTCGCAGAATTACAGCGCCCCATACTGGTCTGGCATATATACTACACCGTTTTAGTCGGTTTCAGTGGTTTCGTGTGTACGCAGATATTTCTTGAGACGGATAGAAAAAAAATATCGGATAGGGAACGCACCGGCTTCGTGTGGACGTGGCCTCAGTCGTGGCCTCTGTTGCTGGTTTACAGCTGGTACACAAAAAAAACAAACATGCAGCTGCTTTCTGTCTGAAAAGACGTTTAGAAATTAGGAGGACTGAATAAAATGTATACGACACTGTTAGTGTTTAAAGGGTCAGTCCAACCACGAGAACAGTTTCAGTTTTACTCTGTTTTGCTGGTTAAATGTCTGCAGTGACCTGATTCAGTGGCAGAGAAAGTCTTCCGTCGTGGTCACAGCTTTCAAACATGCAAAAAGCTCAGAATCATTAATACTGATCACTGTCCTCTGGAAGGAACTGCAGCTGACAGACTTTACAGCCTAGATGTTAACACATGGCCATGTAGCCTTTAGCTATATGAAACAGCAAAAGAGTCAAAACAACCCTAATAATAATAATTACATTATTTTGTTATGTTAGTCTGACCTCTGTGGCCTAAAACGAGTGCAACACCATG
Organism: Lepomis macrochirus; assembly: GCA_024633595.2. NCBI lineage: Eukaryota > Metazoa > Chordata > Actinopteri > Centrarchiformes > Centrarchidae > Lepomis > Lepomis macrochirus. The sequence continues at coordinate 8,022,072 of JALXJV020000011.1, read as the reverse complement.
TATGTTCGATACATTTAGAGGTCTGGGCCGAGGTAACGCTCACAAACTGTTTCACACAGGAAGTTTACAGCGTCTCTTTAGAGCTTTTTCTCTGAAACGATGCTCTGAGAGTGAACCAGAACAGGAAGCTGCAGCCAGACAAACTGAAAGTCATTATAAAGACAGTAAAGCTGAGAAGCTGCAGATTCAGCTGATGACTGACTACCAGAGACTCCAACACACTGTCACTTCATACATTGTGTGTTTTATACAAACTGGCCAGGAGCTTCTTGACCAATAAGATTCTTCAAAGCTGGTTTAAAGTTGCTGCAGGATGAGCGCAGAGTGAAGAACGATCAGAGTAAGAATAAAGGCCTATTCTGCTCTGTTCTAATGTCCTATCAGGTGAAGACTTTACCTGTCACCACAACTTTACGCTTCCAGACCTCCGTATTTCCTTGGTCTTGGAGCGTTAAAGTCACTTCTTGTTTGTCTGTCTGCAGGAAGATCTCAAATGTTGGATGGTAATTTGGTCCAAAGTCCAGGTCAAAATCTTCTTCCTGAAAACCAAAGTGTCAGAACTTTCACAGCATCCAAAGTCAACCTAAAGTAACTGACAGCAGTTTGAGGAATCGTGTCTGCAAATATTTTTATTTAAAATACTTACTGTAGGCTGAATTTCCATGGCCTGAGGACAGAGAAGAGTGTAACTTTCATCTTTGATGAGTTTGCATTTAGAAGCAGTCTTGATGTTCTTATAAGGCTGCTGCTGTTTGCTGACCTGAAGAGACAACAGAACATTTAACATTTATATTAGACGTTTATCCTCAGTCCTCATTTTGTACAAAAATATATTCCGAAGTTTATTTGAGAGGCTTCAACAATCTGTGTTAGACACATGAAGTGGAGATGTTCCTAAGTTGGGTTAGTATAAAATTCCCTCTTTGTGTTTCCCTGCTGAGCTGCAGAGGACGGACGCTAACAAAGACAGGGAATGTTACACTAAAAGGCTGTAACAGCCTCCTGTACCTTTCTAATACCAATACTAATTATTTAGGATCTTAAATAATTATGTGGGTGTAATTGGCCTCTCTCACAAAGGAAACCATCCTCTCCAGACCGCCGACCTACAGCCAGTTTATTATTGAGACTTCCTACCTCGTGGACGGAGCTGCTTCTATTTTGACCCACGCAGCTTTTCTAGCATTTACTGTACTTGTTTAGCGGACCAGCAAACTCACAGACCAATTGCATGTGTTCCAATGTGATGCTGCTCAGCCAATCAAATCTGTGCATTCCAACAGGCATCGTGAGTCCGCGAGTTGCAACAAACTGTCCACTCATTCATCCCATTGGACGCACTCATGCATTCTTGTGAAATCTTCTGACTTTGGTGTGTTCATGTGCTCTTAAGTCAGAATGTGGAATCAACATGGACGCTACGATGTGTTGGATTAGCAATATCAGAGCATGTAAACAACACCAAGACATCTGCGATATATTAATTTAATATCTAAATCCAACAACAAAAAGGTTATGAAAACTGTCAACATATGGTCGTCTTAACACCTTTATATAATATAGACTCCTGGCAAAGTGCGCTTTATTACTCTTTTCGCAACAAAGATTTAAGGAGGAAAAACAAATTTAGAGTATTCCGACACAGCATGAAAGCACCATCAGTCACCGCTCACACGAGAAGCTATGGTGGCCGACACGCTCTGTCGGCTCTGGTGCTGAATAATACGTGTGGTACTCTACTATAAATTTCACTTCTTTTCTTTCTTCTAATAACTTCTTCCTGTACGTATTCAACGTAGTGACGAAGCTCACTCAGTAGAGCAGTTTGTCCATTTGGGCTACTGTAGAAACATGGCGACCTCCATGTAAGAGGACCCACGGTATATGTAGATAGAAATGTCCCATTCTTAGGTAATAAAAACATAATGGCTCATTATGGAAGGTCTTTATACACCACTGAAAACATAGTCATGGATATTATATTGCTATCCTCCTAAATATTACACACTGGCCCTTTAAGTTGAACATCCTCCTGTATTTGTTTCAGAACATCCTGTTGCCACCTCCTACAAACCTAATCTCAAACTTAAACAGGTTTCTGGAAGACTTCTGTAGAATAACAGGCAGATAAATCTCGAATGAATTTCACACTTCGTCTTCCTCTGTATTTATACTTCAATCAAAATGTTGAATAAGAATCTGTTATAAGTTAGTGTTGTGAATTATTTTGGAGCATTATAGCCTAAATTGTTATCATTAATTGCTAGAGTAAGGGTGGTCCACATAGTCATTATTTAAAGTGTTATGTTATAGTGTAAAGTTAGGATCACAGTGTTAAAACCCTATAGTTCTGGGTGTGTTTGCTCCTTTCTGTATCTAACTGCCCAGGCTCAACAGTTACACATGTTTGTGTGATTGAGCAGGTTCGTGTGCTTTGGGAGCAAAGGGAGGGAGAAGATGGCAAAGGCAGCATCAAAATACCTGCTGGGGAGGTTTTGAGGGAAGTGTTGAATATTATTTTAATTCATTTCAGTTTGATGTATACTCATGTACTCACATATTATGACTCATGTACTCACATATTATGGGTTGTTGTGTTTATTGAATGTTTGCGTACACTTGTTGATTAGTGTGGTCATTGGAACTCAATCACAGATCAATCAGTCACTTTATAATCATTTAGAGATGCTGTATTAATCAGACGTGTATCTACTGTAACCAAGTATTACTATAAGATGTGGGTTAGTATGGTTTCTCATGTCATTCAGTATCAATGTCCAATAGCAGAAGAAACATCTCAGCCTATCAGAGACTAGAAGCAGACCCGCGCCGAGGTTACTAGAGGACACGGCAGTTTAAGATGAGACGCAGTGCACTCCATGGATAATCATGCAATACACGTATTGATTATGTTGATTATGTTGATTGTTTTTAAAAAATACAATGATAAAAGTTTAAACTTTAATAGTGTCAAAAGTATGTCTTAAGACTTAAAACAAAAAAACGGTGAGAGTGAAGTTGAAACCTAATGGTGAATTTCTAGTCCTGAAATATATAAAAAATATATAAAAAGGGACAAATTGTGATAAAAGAACAACAACCAAAAAGATGCATCTGAAAGGGTTAAGTCTTGAATAGGCTTCGATAAATAGTACACAAAAGTGGCCTCAAGATGGCAGCATAGGATAAGAAATTCACCATTGGAGAGGAGTGGTCAGCAACCCCTGCAGGTGGAGTCAACGGTGTGACACCCACTTTGTAGGTGGAGCGTAAGGTAAATATAAGGAGCTGCATGCCAAACGCTGCTCAGTGTTTCCATCCTGACCTGCTAGGATGTCACTCCGGTTTATCTGTCCTTTTTTGGAATAAACTCTTTTGCACCGACTCTTGATCGTCTCCAGTGAAGTTTTTTAACTACGATGAATCAGCTAAAGAAGAAAACTAATGGAGTATTATTTGTTGAGTTTATTACGTTGGCGAAGGGTAAGGTCCAGGCCTTTACTGGCCCAGCCTGGCCTTATTTCTGACCCGACATTAGTTAGAAATGTGTTTACGGTGTGGGGTCAGGTTCAGATGAAACTCTCTCTGACACTTGAGCTCAGGGGCAGATCAGATTCAGGTTTTATGAAGTGGACTGAAAAAGATCAGAAGAAAACACTCGTGGTATTGGTTCATGGGACCTTAAAGTAATTGAGCAGGGAGCCAGGTATGATATCCTTGGTAATACTTACTGCTGAAATACTTATTTTGATCTTTAAAGTCAGTGTTTGTCCACCATCATCCATCTAGGAAACAGAAATGCATACGACAGCTTTGGAAAGAGGATCCCCTCAAAATGAATTAATCTTTTAGTTGAGGGATCCTCTGAGTCTTTTATACTAAAGCTTAATGCCTGGAGAGAAGACTTACAAGAGGACGTCCCTCCTGAGGACGTGGAAGCAGCCTGAAGCCACTAACTGTCAATATGGCTCAAACTGCTGCAATCTAGCTGGCTGGTGAGGAAATACAACAGTAAAGCTAACACATAACCTTGTCCTGTTTGGAGGGGGGCTAATATATTGACCATACACTTAACACTTGACCCTAAATGAATCATAGACCTAATGTACAGGCCTTTAATGTTTTTCATACAGGACGAGGACACATTTGCTTCTTTGTGGCTGGAAGTTAATTGAATATATTAATAAAGATACTGCCGGGGAAAAACTAACTTTGGAAGAGCTCCACTTGATGTGTCTGAGACTGTTCAAGCTTCATTCTGTATTAACTTCAGAATGAGGACTGTGAATTTTGTCCTCCATCACATACAGTGAAAGTACATCAGTTCAGAACGGTTACAGCAAGAAAAGGCTGTTTGAGAGTTCATATGGACACTTGATTGTTGTTTAAAGACTTTTTTTTGGTTTGAAAAACTAAACTTTTCCTTTAAGCCACATCAGAGAACTTTGGACTGACAGCTGTAGGATGAAGCTTTACCTCGTCCAGATGGATGTTGTTCGGCAGCAGAAGCACATTTAGGATTTTCGTATCTGTTTCTGTGTTTGGTGGTCTGAGGAACAGCAGAACTTGGCCGCAAACCGGTGTCGTCCACAACCTCTTAATGATATCCCAGACTAGGCCGAAGGCAGAGAGGTGAGGGACTTTGACAACCACATGAGTGTCAGTGATCTCCAGCGGGTCGAGGATGCTCATTCCATCATCAGTGATGTGGACGACAGACAGCAGACCATCAGGCAGCAGAGCTGTGAAAACACAGAGCGTTAATCTTTGGTTTACTGATAACAGCCTCATGACAATGTTTGTTCTTTCCAGGAAGTCTAGTCATTGAGGTTCCAACTGTTGCCCAGGTTGAGCAATTTATTGACACTTTCAGTGTTGGTGCCCTTTTTCCTGCCAATAAATGGAAATGCAAAATAAGTAAAAAGAAAAAAAACTATGATCCCTGGATGATAACTGATGGTGATTTTGGGGACCTTGGGAACTTTCCTCCTGCAGCATCCATTTTGATTTTATTCTAGCGCCCCCCTCAGGACAAACTGTTTAGCTGTGCTCCTGTTCAGACTGTAAGAACAGGTAAACCATCAGGATGTTGTTTCATCGTCGCTCTGACAAAACTCTCCCTCACAAAGCACAATAATGTCTCACCAGCCTTTGTTTCACAGTGTGGCAGGTGGAGCTGACAGACAGCGTTCTCAGGACACTTGATGCTGAACAGCAGCCCTGCAGCCGTCTTGCCAGCTGATTGGAGGAGGCTCTCATCCCACTGGACGGTCCGGTACAGCAGCTCCGCCTCCTGAGCCACAACAAACACCAGTCCAGTCAAAGCACACTGGAACACACCTGGACCAGGACACCTGAACCTGCAGGACACAGAGGACACAGCCAATCTAGAAGTGACCAAAAACGAGGACATCTGGACTCTTTTAGAAGCTGATGATCCTCATATATACATGTTTATAACAAGTAGAGTGCATTCCTCTGACAGAGACCACTGAACTCATTTTGTTCCTCCTTTTATTTGCTATACGTTTATCTCCAGACAAACTAAAGGAAAACCAACACAAAGAGTCTTAGTAAGGTTTTGAGCAGCACGTGTTGCCAGAACAGCTTTAAAGCCTGTTGGCATCACTTGTGGAGAAAATGGTGAGCGATGACTCATCGGGCCATATTCATGACTTCCTCTCTCTCTCTCTGCAGACCTCTGAGGATGGTTTTGCACCACTGAACTCTCAAATGTGCTTCTTTGTAATGAGGCATTTTTACACTGCAACAAGACTTTTACATCAGTTCATGTGTTTATGATGCAGATTTTGTTGTTTTTAAGGCTTATTTATTCAGGCTGCATATTTTGGGTGGTTACTCCTCATACGCACTACAGTTCATTACAGCATCATATTTTGGTAGGTTTTATTATTATTAACATTAGTTACAGCAGGGACCAGATGGGGGCTGAAAGACATCCAGCTTTTGTCCTGGTAAAGGAGTTCAATGAAACTAGAGGAAGAATTTGCTGAAATAAAAGTGCTGAGCTGCATTTTTAAAAAGCTGGAGACCAAACTGAATTGCTGGACAAGATGTGAATGAAGCAGCAGCTGCAGGAGGAGGAAGTGTATGAGGGTTAAAAATGAAGAGTAAGCACTGAAAGGAGATGATGTGACAGCTGATCTTAAATGCTGTATGCTTGAAAATAAATCATTTATCAGTAAATTCAACAAAAAGTGTTTCAAGTAGTTGTGAACTTTCACACTGGCAGGTGGAGGGAAAAGCTGTCCAGCACAGAGAGGCAGGTATCATTTAAATATTAAGGTAACAGAGCACGAATAAAGAGAGAAGAGATCAAACCCCGCCCACACAGCTGACCAATCACTGAGTGAGGCGGGTCATGTCGGACACTCTTTTAGAAAGTGAAGGAGATTGTCCTACAGAGCCTCCAGGGGTTTCTGAAGCTGTTCCACCATCAGACCAGTAGTTCTGCTGAAGTCTGCTGGAGCCTTCTGAGCTAAACTCGACTGAAAAGGTCGAACGTTCGATTAAAGCTGAGAGGAGGTGAAGCGGAGGTTAAAGTGTGATCACTGAATGGAGCATTCTGCATGTTGTGACTTGGTTACCTGTATGAAGTCTGTCCAGACTCGCTCAGCAGTTCAGGTGTGAAACTTAACTTCTCCTGAAATAAAAGGCACAACATTAGTTACAGAACACGCTTGAGATGGGAGCAGAAACTCTCACAGTTATGTTCAGGTGACAGGATGCTCACTGCTTCACTTTCACTACGTGCACTCTTTACTGTTTATTCTTTAGTTTATTTAACAGGGACAGCGGACAGTCACCGACTCTCCCAGAGTTAACTAGGCAGCTTCAGAACCCAACAGAACAGGACTGAAAGCACTTTCCATTTAAAACATGCATCATACAAAAAAGAAATGTTCAGTAGTTTGTGATTAATGGTCACATGACTGGTTTCAGCCAGCAGTTGTGATTTTAAACTAGAGAGTAGAGCAGTGCCTGATGGGTAATGTGCTGCAGCTCTAATGGAACAGCTGACCGTCCAAACCCAGCAGACCTGTGCTGGACTACACAGTTACCTCTGATGTTATCTGAGCACAGTGAAGCAGCTCTGTCAGTGGGGGGAGAGCAGGATTGTGGGTAATTCTGTACATTAAGCAGGAGTATGCAAAGTAGACAAAATGGTCAAAGGTCAGAAGGTTGTATTTGGAGATCATCTGACAGTGATGATACCTCGTCGGCTTTATGTCCACTTCCTTTTTATAAACTGTGCACGGGCCTCAGAAGGTTTTTCCTGCTTGGGACCAAGTGGTGATACAATATGACAGGTGTGGGGAAATCACAGAGAGCATGTACAACCTTTGGTTGGACAACTGGTTCCTGATGAATTTGAAGATGCCAAGGTTCACTTTGACTGTACTGATGACCCTTTACACCTGTTCACCAAAGGTTAGCTGTGAATCGGTAATTATTCCAAGGTTCTTAAAGTCTGAGGCCAGTTAGAATCTGAGCTTCGTGGGGGTCTAATACAGCTTACTAACTAACGTTACTGGCCAAGATAAATAAATAAATCTGGCTCAGATTAGGGAGTGACGGCACACTTGGGTCATGAAAACAAGACAAAAAGATATTATAACAGTATTTTGAATAAATATTTGATGCTGAAATATATCAGCTTGTTTAACTTTTTTGGAAAATGCACATTTGTTTCTTCTGTATTTCAGTTGCATGTTTTCTTATTGTGCATTGTTTTTTAACAAAAGAACATTTTTAACAAAAGCTTTCAAAGTGATGGAGACATTCTGACTCTGACCTGTCCCCAGCGTCCCCAGTGTAAATGACGCCTATCAGTCAATACTTGTAAATGTCCCACCCCATCTAGGCTGTGATTGGTCGGTGCACCAAAACTGACATTGACAAGCTACATTCAGCACAGGGCTGCTTGAAAGGCACCGACCTGTTCGGTCAAAACTATATTGTGCACAATAGTGGCTGATGGTGGAGAAGTGCAGCCATCCTGTCAGTAATGTCTGTTTATCTTTTTTACGTAAATAATAGTACTAATTACTAGGGATGAGTGAGTACAGCATTATCTGTATCTGTTAACCATATGAATTATCTGTATCCGTACTCGGATTGGGCGGGGCCTAGCCCGGAAGTGGGCAAGGTTTGTACCGGAAGCGGGTTGTCTTGAAATGGGCGGGGCTTTAATGGTATGTTATTTTAAGCATGCAATTTATATGGGTTAATCAGAAATTGTACAAGAGAACAAGAGTTTTCATACTCAACATGACTTTCTTTTTTTAACTTTAAATTATTTTATGAATGGCTAACCTGCTCCGAGCAGGTTATGTTCCAGAAAAGAGATTAACGCTGCCTACTGACCAATCAGCTCTCTGGGAAAATGACATCACCATCTGTAGGAAATCCCACAGACTGTTTTAGCCAATAGGCTGCTGTCTGTTTGCAGCGGTGATGTGGAGAAACTCTTGACTATGGCGATCCTACAGAGACTGATTAAAAGCCTCAGGCTAATGTTGCCTACAGGTTTTTACAGTACAGCAGGATCAGCCTACTTACTGCCTTTAAATGTCTTTAAGATTTTTTATTTGCTCCCAGTCCGTTTCACACAGCCTGACGCATCCGTTAAATAAATGGATTTTATTTTTCTTATGTGAGGCTGAATATGATGAACAGTTTGGTATTGAAATAATAAATTTTAATATGAACTAGTCTGTTTATTTAGGTTAGTAGCCTATAGCTTTCTGTGGCGACTACAGAGACTGTAGTCATGTTCCTCCCACCTTTTGCGATGTGGGCGCAAAAGGTGGGACGGTGAGTTTTCAGCAGCTTAAATGTTCAGATTCGGTTTTTCAGACATTTTTTGAGCACATTTTATGGCATGAAGGGATTTTTCTGTTTCACTGCTTTATGAAGTTAATTTAGAAAAATGTTTGGACACTTTTGAGTGTGTTAAATAAATTAATCTCATTTTTGAAGTGGCGACAAGTTTTTTTTAAAGTGAGGGAGAACGGCCGAGTCTTTTAATGTGAAACGCCGACACACAGCCGAGCTGAAAGCTGATATTTTTTTATCAACACATTATTATAGACTACGCATGTTCATTCAGACATTCACACTGACTGATTTTCTGTCTCCCTGCATGTGTCAGTTTCAGCCGTGCTGCTGTCGTATTTCTGTAGTGTTACAGTTTAATCCTCGATGGTAAAATATGACGCTCTGCTGACAGTGGACCTGTTCATGTCTGTTTGGTCATCTGCTGCTTATGTGAACGCGCTCCCGGCTGGATCGGGAAACCCTGGGTTAATTTACCGAGTTGATAACCAGCTTCAGTGTGTGTGTGTGTGTGTGTGTGTGTGTGTGTGAGTAAGAGGGAGACAGAGAGGGCGGGGAGTTGTGTGTGTGTAGCTTAATTTGTAATATTATTAAAATAATTTATTTATACCACAACTACCTTTATTTTTTTTTCAATACAGCCAGAAAGTGTCAGACACTCAGTGCGTGAAGTAAAAAAAAAACTGGTTAGAGCAGCTGACAGTTTAAAAAAAATCAATCGCAGAGAGAGAGAGAAGAGAGAGAGAGAGAGAGAGAGAGAGAGAGAGAGAGAGGGCGCACAGTCAGCTTTTTTTCAATCCGAGTACAGATATTGACTCGTATTACTCGTATGATACTCGTACTCGGCAAAAATGCTTTATCCGTACCAGATACTCGTTTCAGCCGAGTATCTGGCTCAACCCTACTAATTACAAAATAATGGTTGTTGATAAATGAATTAGAGACCCCCACAGATGCAGGACTGTACGGCTTCCATGGGAGCTCAGACCCTCCTTATGGGAGCTGAGCTCCACCTAACTTGAACCCTGTCTGAGACTATTTGAAGCTTTTTTATCGTAAACAAAGATTTCAGGCTGATGAACATTTTTCCTCTGACTCTGATCAGGATTGTTATTCAGGGAGATGATCCTGCACAGGTGAAGCCTGCAGAGCTCTGTTGGACAGCAGCTGGTGTTTCATAGATGAGGAGGTAGAAATTAATTTGTTTCTGTGTAAAAGAAGAATTTAAACCCTGGACGCGGTAAAACTAAGGAACCCGAGTCTGATCACTGACAGAGATGGTGCAGTGGATAAGACACATGTCTTTGGTGTGAGAGACCTTGGTTCAATTCCCACTGTGACCCGTCCACCACTGTGTCCCTGAGCAAGACACTTAACCCCTCGTTGCTCCAGAGGCGTGCGACCTCTGACATGTAGAGCAGCTGTAAGTCGCTTTGGATAAATGTAATGTAAACATGTTAAAGTGAAATACTGACCTTTGTATTCAGAGCCTCTCCCACACAGAAGTTGCTGCTGCTTCAACCTCTGTGGATCATCAGGACACAGCTGGTCCTCAGACACACTGAGCTTTGTGTTTGATGTAGACGGATCCGCTGGGAGATTAGAGCCATCAGATGGACAGAAGCAGATGTCAAACTCACTTTTGGACATTCAAAAACATTCAAAAACAGTCACAGCAACCAGTTCACGGCCAGCCAGGGCCCTCTGGAGCAGGTCTTTACCCCATGTTTCCTGTTGTTATCTACTGGAAAACTCTCCACAATGTAGAAGACCAAGCACAGTCATGTGCAACAGTCCAAACATACCAAGTGAAGCCCGAGTCCATACAATCAAATGTACACAAACATAACAAGGTTTTTTAAATTTGTTTTATATATTTTATATTTATTCTAAAGTGTTTTCTTGTCTTTAGCATGTAATTGTTTTTGTGTTTTAAACTTGTGAAAGCACTTTGTAACTGTTTTTTGAAAAGTGCTCTATAAATAATAATAATAATAATAATTTATTATTATTATTATAAGGACAGAGATCCAGGACATTCCTGCAGTGAGACAACACAGCAACAAGACATCATCTTTCCCAGCATGCAGAGCAGAACAAAGCCAAAGACCTGCTGAGATTAACCAGATCCATGAAGCACACAGCATCTTCAGTTTACATTTCTTTAAGATAATCCAGTGGACTGTTACTCACGTCCTTCATGTCTGTCAGGTGCAGCCCACATTTCTCTGCCATCCAGCCTGTAGGAGTAAACACAAATACAGCAGTTATCTTCCACTTCCTGCATCTGTCGAGAGCAGTCGTGTTTCTCCTACTCTCCCCTCTTTTTCTTGGCTTGCTCCTATTTTGTCCACCCTTGTCGCGTGAAACTTTTTCTCCTTTGATCAATTGCTTGCTGTTTTCCTGACACATCTGAAATGGAATTGATTAACTGGTCAGTCAGCGTTATTGACAAGATTTTTTCCCTCAAACGGGCTTCACCGGGCGAGCAGACCTGCCCCAGTGGAACATTCGCTGCTGGATACGCCGTGATTCGTGGGAGAATTGGCAAGCGGTCTGCTTGGATGTTTTATCTGTGGAGGATATCGAAGACTTATGGATAATTGGAATTTTGATAGTGGGTTTCCTGATTACCGGCCTTGGAATCTCCCTAATGTATCGTAAAATTGGTAAGACAGCCGCCACCAAATTTTACCTAAAGCTGTCTGGGGAACTTAAAGAGTGCTTAAATGAAGTGAACGAGAAGCTGAAGGTTTTACATCAGAGGGCTGATCAGAACGGTGAACTGTCTCGCAACATCTCAGACCGGTCTGTGGAAGCGCAGAGGAGGATTGACACCATCGGGGCGCAGTCTGGTGAGCTGCTGAGAGTAACCACCGGACTGACGATGAAAGTAGAAGGACTGTCGAAATCACTGAATGAACTAGATGTACGTATGGCGCTGATGATGAGAGAGATTGGCCATGATGAGAGACGGTCATAAAGTTACCGAATCAACCTAAATTGGATTAAAAATTATTCCCCACCCCCACCCCCCTCACCCGGACGGGACAACAACTTGCAGCTGGACTTCCTATCTTCTCCTGCGCATTGGCTTATCTCCCCTCAAGGACAAGGCCGAATTGAACTGAACTGAACTTTTTAACAACACAGACAGTCTGACGCCTCATACCTTACACTCACAAACTCACAATCTCACTTGCACCATACATACCTCGGACCCTATCCCTCCCTCCCTTCTTCAGACTGCCTCAGAAACGTTTCTCCTTACTCCTCTCTCTGATTATCCCCTCAAAAAATTCCACCATGTGAACTCATGTACTGTGTGTTGTCTTTGTGCATTATGAATGTTGGTATACTATGTTGCTGTCTGCACTACTCCTTTTCGAGAGCGTGTGGCTGCGCTTGTTAATAGCAGCGGCCCGGGGGCTTGCTCCGATAAAAGGCAATTTCGTACTTGTACTTGTGCATGTATGACAATAAAGATCTCTAATCTCTAATCTAATCTAATCTCTTATGCAGACAGTCTGGATTTCCCAATCCATCAACAGGTACATTCACATGAAACATGAAAAGTGTTGCCTTGTTGTGCCATATAAGTACAGTATGTTTACTATTGCTTTAATGCTTGGTGGAGGTTTCAATTACTATATGAAGATATGAAGTTTTGTGGGCTGGGCTAAGCCCCCAATGTTTCAAGATCCTAACAAGACCCCTGCCCCGAACCCTCCTAGCATTTCTGCACCCCCCCCAAGTTCAAAATCGCTCCTACACCCGTGCTGCTGAAACCAGCATGGACTGACTCCAACCCTCTACTGACCTCAGAGTCTCCAGTCTGCAGTGTGGACTCTCCTTCAGATCAGACAGCAGCTTCACTCCTGAATTCTTCAGGTTGTTTCTACTCAGGTCCAGCTCTCTCATATGGGAGGGGTTGGACTTCAGAGCTGAGGCCAGAGAAGCACAGCTGATCTCTGACAAACTGCAGCCCCACAATCTGAATAAAGAATAAATGATGGAGATAAAAATCCATTTCTAATCCAATCAGATGTGTTCAGGTTTTAAATGTGGAGCTCAACATTACTATGTCCTAATCAATGAGCTTTTCCCTAAAATGAGTAGAGGGACTTTGTCATTGTGTTATTGTGGATCATCATAATGTCAGCCTTCTACAGACGTCATCCAAATGAGCTGGCTCAGCTCAGCATAGAGAGGATGAGAGGGGTTGTCCATGATGGTTTTCAGCTTCCCTCTCATCCTCCTCTCAGTCACTGCCTCCACACTGTCCACTTCCATCCCCACTACCGAGCTGGCCTTCCTCACCAGCTCGCCCAGTTTGTTGGTGCACTTACCAAACATCAATCAACTGTTAATTAAACATATCAGATCTACAATAGTAACAGAGAGTCAGTGAACTGACCTCAGAGTCTCCAGTCTGCAGAGTGGATCCTCCAGAAAACCACACAGCAGCTTCACTCCTGAATCCTGCAGCTTGTTGTAGCTCAGCTCCAGCTCTCTCAGATGGGAGGGGTTGGACTTCAGAGCTGAGACCAGAGAAGCACAGCTGATCTCTGACAAACTGCAGCCCTTCAGTCTGAATAAAGAATAAATGATGGAGATAAAAATCCATTTCTAATCCAATCAGATGTGTTCAGGTTTTAAATGTGGAGCTCAACATTACTATGTCCTAATCAATGAGCTTTTCCCTAAAATGAGTAGAGGGACTTTGTCATTGTGTTATTGTGGATCATCATAATGTCAGCCTTCTACAGACATCATCCAAATGTCAGCACAACATTCATACACCTATTCATGTCAACACAGATCAAGAACATGCTGCTGATCTCAGGTCAGTCTGGAACTAGAGGAGAAAAACTATATTGATCCTTTAAACAGCTGCATTTGGAAATATGATCTGATCTGTGTGTGTGTGTGTGTGTGTGTGTGTGTGTGTGTGTGTGTGTGTGTGTGTGTGTGTGTTCTGAAGGATCAATATCAGTGATCAGACATTATTTGTGAAAACACATTGAAACCAACAGAAACAAAGAAATATTTCTACTTCAACAAGTAAACTTGATCAGTTTAAAACAAATATTAGTTCAGAGGATCTTCTGTATCCAGATGTGACCATTTACCAAAAATTAGAAACATTCATTTACTTTAACGACTAACAGCGAACATTTTCTACAGTTTCTTTAAGAAACACAAGTCTTTGTGACTGCAGACTAAATTTAGTACAAGAAACATGAAAATATGAACAAAAGGACATTTACAACTTTATGGATGGAAGTTATGTCTGAACAGAAATTAGCTTCAACTGTTAATTAAACATATCAGATCTACAATAGTAACAGAGAGTCAGTGAACTGACCTCAGAGTCTCTAGTCTGCAGTGTGGATCCTCCAGAAAACCTGAAAGCTTCACTCCTGAATCCTGCAGCTTGTCGTTCCAGCTCAGGTCCAGCTCTCTCAGATGGGAGGGGTTGGACTTCAGAGCTGAGGCCAGAGAAGCACAGCTGATCTCTGACAAACTGCAGCTCCTCAATCTGAATAAAGAATAAATGATGGAGATAAAAATCCATTTCTAATCCAATCAGATGTGTTCAGGTTTTAAATGTGGAGCTCAACATTACTATGTCCTAATCAATGAGCTTTTCCCTAAAATGAGTAGAGGGACTTTGTCATTGTGTTATTGTGGATCATCATAATGTCAGCCTTCTACAGACATCATCCAAATGTCAGCACAACATTCATACACCTATTTATGTCAACACAGATCAATAACATGCTGCTGATCTCAGGCCAGTCTGGAACTAGAGGAGAAAAACTATATTGATCCTTTAAACAGCTGCATTTGGAAATATGATCTGATCTGTGTGTGTGTGTGTGTGTGTGTGTGTGTGTGTGTGTGTGTGTGTGTGTGTGTGTGTGTGTGTTCTGAAGGATCAATATCAGTGATCAGACATTATTTGTGAAAAGTCAAAGTCAAATTTATTTATAAAGCACATTTAAAACAACTTCTGCTGACCAAAGTGCTGTACATATAAAAACAATTAATCAGAATAAAATAACAAGTTAATAAAATACAATTAAATACAGAACATAAAATAGTGGAACGGCCAATGTGACTTGCTTATTCTGTGTTAAAAGCTAAAGAGAACAAGTGAGTTTTTACCCTGCTTTTAAATTAAGCTATCGGTAGGCTATTCCACAGCTGTGGTCCTGCCACTGAAAAGGCTCTGTCCCCTCGGGTGGTGAGCCTGGTTTTAGGGACAGTCAAAAGGAGCTGGTCTGCTGACCTTAGTGCTCTGGCAGGAGCATAAGGGCACAGCATGTCAGAAAGATAAGGTGGTGCAGAAGTTAATGGCAGATAGCATAGATGATATGGAGAACCGGAGCAGGCGGGACAATATCAGTGTCCTCAATCTGGAAGAGGGCACGGAGGGGAAACGTCCTATACAGTTCTTTGAATCTTGGCTGCCGACTGTGCTCGGCTTAGAGGGTAGCCCCGGTACTAAAAGCCGTATTAAGATTGACCGGGCACATCGCAGTTTGGGATTACGGGGAGCGCGTCCACGTCTGGTGATTATTTAGCTCCACAATTCTAGAGACAAACCCAGGATACTGGCAGCACTGAGGGCGAAGCCGAACTTGGAGTACGAAGGCAAAAAGATCTTTATTCACCAAGACCTGTCTACCGCGGTTCGAGAGAGACGTCGCGCCTTCAACAGCGTATGTCAAGCCCTCATTGACAAAGGTATCCGTTTCAGCATGCGATTCCCGGCTACACTCACCGTGAACCACAACGGTACGGAGCACAAATTTGAAACACGGAGAGCTGCAGAAAACTTTCTCAATACGCTGGAATAGAGTCAGAAGATGACTCCGATCTGTGATTCTCTTCTGCTGGTTCGCTAAGGACTGAGTAAGTTTTATTATACATATACAGAAGACTATATGTTCTGATACTATTATTACAGCAAACTAAAACAGTTTGCATGAGAATTTAAATGGGTTCAGAGCCGAGTTGGCTCAATTATGTTTCGTCCTCTATTAAGATACGAGGGATTTGACGTTACTGGTAATATTGTTGCTACAGGAGCTTTTTACTGATCTGACTGATCAGAATAATAATGTGTTTGCTAACTTTATGTTGTGGGGGTGGGAGTGAGATATGGAAACTGTTTTGTTTTCCAGAAGCGATGACATCTTTCAGCAGCATGTGCTCTTACAATACTCCCCATTGGGGAGCTTTTTGTTTTGTTTTCTTTCCCAGAGTTCTGACGTTCTCCCATTTGTTAGAGATGGGCATGTTTATCCCAGCACAATGTATCTGCCCAATAAGTGCGAACTGTAATGTGTATGTTTTTTTTGTTTGTTTTTTTTCTCTTTTTCTTCTATATTATGTTTTTCTTGCCCTAAATGGATCACTCTTACTTGCTACTCGATAAGTAGTCCACGTCATGAGTAACACAAAAATTATTACACTAAATGTCAAAGGTATCAATCATGTGGTGAAGCGGCGGAAAATTCTTTCCATGCTCAAAAAAGATAAGGTACAAGTGGCACTATTACAAGAGACCCACCTCACTGATCTGGAACACTTGAAATTAAAGCGGGACTGGGTCGGTCATATTTATTATTCTTCATTTAACTCAAAGAGTAGAGGAGTAGCAATACTTATCCATAAAAATCTTACATTTACACAAGATACTGAAGGAAGGTATGTTGCTGTTACTGGATGTCTGTATGGAGAACGTGTTCTTATAGGACGCGTCTATGCCCCCAATACATTTGATAACTCGTTTTATTCTAAATTATTGGCTGACATCTCCTCAATTTGCCCTCCATGTGTCATACTTGGAGGAGATTTTAACTGCGTTTTGGCCCCAGAAATGGACCACAGCCCACCTAAAATTTTACCCCCTACCAAAATGGCCCAAGCTACAAAGAGGCTCTGTTCAGATCTGGTTTTATTTGATGCATGGAGAGTAATGAACCCACAAGATAAAGACTTCACGTTTTTCTCTCGCCCTCATCATTCTTTTTCTAGAATTGATTATTTTTTTGTCTCGAGGTTAACCCTGGACAAGACTATAAACTGCTCTATTAATCCATGTGCCCTCTCAGACCACTCATCGGTCTCTATAGAACTCAGGCCACCTTACTATAACCCCCTGTCTAGACACTGGCGTTTAAATATTTCTCTTTTGAGTGACCCTGCATTTTTAACATATTTGGAATCACAATGGGACCTTTTCATTTCAACTAATGATTCACCTGAGATCTCTGCGTCTACTCTGTGGGAAACAGGCAAGGCCTTCCTGAGAGGAGCCATAATTTCCTATACTGCTGCAAAGACAAAAAGTATACTGGCAAACCAAATAGAACTTGAGCAACAAATTATAGCTCTGGATAGGGACCTCAAGACCACAGCTTCATTATCTATACTTAAAAAATTAGAAGCAGCCCGCTCTGCCCTAGACCAACTTTTGTCTCAAAAAGCAGAATCTGCCATATTTTTTGCTAAGCATAGATTATTCGAATCTGGCAATAAACCTGGGAGGCTCCTGGCTCGACTAGCCAGGGGCCAGACAGGGCCTCATGATATACAATTGCTTAGGGACGGTAAAGGCACAGAGCATTTTGAAACCAAAACCATGTGCAAAATTTTTAAGGATTTTTATCAAGAACTATATTCCTCTGAGTGCCAAAACACAGAGCAGAGGAAAAGATTTTTTGATAGAATACATCTTCCCACTCTAACTGAAGATTGTAGAAATGACTTATGTAGACCAATTACAGCACAGGAAGTTACAGAGACCATTAAATCATTACAGAGTGGGAAAGCCCCGGGTCCGGATGGATTCGGGCCTGAATTTTATAAAAAGATGACTAGGCTGGTGGTTGGACCCCTGACTAACATGTTTACTGAATCATTTGAAAGAGGCACGCTTCCACCAACTTTAAATCTGGCCCACATCTCTTTGATTTTAAAAAAAGATAAGCCTTCTGATTGCTGCAGGTCTTATAGGCCAATAAGTTTGCTTGGTGTTGACTGTAAAATATTATCAAAACTCCTGGCTAGAAGGCTGGAGGAGATGCTACCTGTCCTAGTTAGACCAGATCAGACTGGATTTGTCAAAAATAGATATTCTTTCTCTAATGTTCGAAGGCTCCTAAACATAATACAATTTTCGCATAGTACTAAGAAGAGGGTCCTGGCGGTCTCATTAGATGCCGAAAAAGCGTTTGACCGGGTGGAGTGGGAGTACCTTTTTGATGTTCTTGATAAATTTGGGCTGGGCTCAGATTTTATTCAGTGGGTTAAGCTTCTATACAGGTCTCCTACCGCCCGGGTCTTGGTAAATGGCTCGGTGTCTGATATTTTTCCTTTGAGTAGAGGTACACGTCAGGGTTGCCCCCTCTCACCGCTTTTATTTGCACTTGCTCTCGAACCACTTGCTGAGACTATTAGGAATCACAATGGACTATCCGGTGTAACTTTAGGAGACATTGAATACAAAATATCGCTTTATGCTGATGACATATTACTGTTTATAACCAAACCAGAGAATTCTTTACCTGTTTTGGTAGCAATTATAGATCAATTTGGCCAAATTTCAGGGTACAAAATTAACTATGACAAATCAGAGGCCCTGCCACTGGGTAACTTTGGAGACCGTGCATCTCTTGTTAATTTTCCATTTAGATGGTCGAGTGCTGGCTTTGTTTACCTGGGCGTCAGAGTATCGGCTAAGGTTGAAGAATTGTATAAATTGAATTTTAAGCCTTGGATGGGCAGGATTAGCCTGATAAAGATGAACGTGCTTCCCAGAATATTATATCCAATGCAAATGCTGCCACTTAGGATCACTAGAAAGGCATTTTTAGGTATAGAAAGAGTTCTCTCAAATTTCATATGGCACGGAAAGAGACCTAGATTAAAGATGAAAACTTTACAATTACCCATTAACAGAGGGGTCAAGCCCTTCCCAATTTTTTTTGTATTATAACTGGGCCTGTCACGACGCATAATATCAGGCTGGCTCAATCATTTTCTCCACCAGGAGGGAACCTTAGTGGATGCCTGGTGCTGTGCCCCTTTCTCCCCTATTAGTCTTATTTCAATTAACAAAGGTGAAATCATGGCAGAGGTTAAAAATAATCCCATCATGCTTAACACTTTAAAGACTTGGCATGATATCACTAAACATGTTGGTCGGAGAGGCTTTTCATTAGCATTACAACCTATAACCCAAAATAAAGCTTTCCCTCATGGTGTGGGGAAAAGTATTTTCAATTTTTGGTACTCAAAGGGGCTACGATTTGTGGGTAATTTATTTGAAAACAATTTTATTTTCACAACTTCAAAATAAATACCAAATAACCACTTTTTTGGTTTTCTTCAGATTAGACACTTTGTACAGTCCAATCTTGTACTATCAACAGACCAGTCAATAGAGAGTCCAATTGATGACCTTCTCCTTACTTCCAATAACAGGAAATTTATCTCACTTTTTTATGGAAAACTGTACTCTTTTAATTGTGACAATGTTAACAAAAGCAGGGAGTCATGGGAAAGGGATTTGGAGATTGATCTTGAAACTGATACCTGGTTAGGTGCATTTGAATCTGTTAAGAAACTGTTTATGTGTAATAGACTTAGAGAGAGTCAGTACAGGATATTACATAGATTGCAGCGCACTCCTCATTTTATAAGCAAGATCAACCCTCAAGTCTCTCCCTTCTGTAGGAAGTGTAAGAAAGAAGTAGGGACCTACTATCACTGTGTTTGGCAATGTCCCTTAATACTCAGGTATTGGAGGAATATTTCTCAGGAGCTAAGCTCAATTTTTCACAAAACAGTTAAATCAGAACCAGTCTTGTTCCTTCTGAATCTACATCTAGAGAAGCTCTCTCTATCTGCAGGGCAACTGTTGTTAATGGGTAAACTCTTACTTCTAGCAAGGCGTTGTGTTTTGTTCCAGTGGATTGAGGAAAACCTCCCTCGGTCACACAGTGGTACAGAGAAATATTTAAGGTTTTTCCTCTGGAACGCCTCAGTGCCATATTGGGGGGCAATGCCAATTTGTTTTATAATGTTTGGCAACCTTTTCTTGATCACCTTCCTGGTGATCTTGCTGGTTTGTTGCAGGGTGGGAGACCACATTTTGTCTTTACCAGGTCATAAATTCCTTTGAATTTTATTTTAATTTTTTTTTTTATTATTTTTTTATATGTATGTGTTTTGTTGTAAACAGTGATGTACATTGTGTGATGTAACATGATGTACGGTTTGTGTGTGTGGATAATTTTTCCCCTGTTTTGTATGTTGGTAGTGGCTGGGCTTGTTTGTTTATTGTTTGTGAAAAACCAATAAAAATATATAAAAAAAAAATTTAAAAAAATGATTTAAACCACTGAAGGGCAGTACCCTTAATGCCTGCATAATGCTCTAGGTGAGATAAAAGTGTGACATGGTCTACAGTGTCAAATGCGGCTGTTAAATCTAAAAGCAACAGAACAGTAGATTTGCCTGAATCAGCAGTTAAAAACAAATCATTTAAAACTTTTAAGAGGGCTGTTTCTGTGCTATGTCGGGGTTTAAAGCCAGATTGGAATATTTCAGTGATTCCATTCTCATCAAGGTGAGACTGTAGTTGGTCATATACAACTTTCTCCACAACCTCAGACAGGAATGGGAGTTTAGAAATAGGTCTAAAATTTGATAACACTGTGGGATCAAGGTTTGTTTTTTTCAAAAGGGGCTGGACCACAGCATGTTTGAAGGCAGCCGGGAAGCAGCCGGACAACAGTGAAGAATTAATAAAATCCAAAATGAGAGGTCCAAGTGTCGGGAATACCTCTTTAAGGAGGCGTGGCAGGATAGTGTCAAGGGGATACTTTGAGGGTCTCAGCTGCTGAACAACTTTAGTTAAAAAAGACAGAGACACCGTCTCAAAGTGATCAAACACAACAGCACACGTAGAGAGTATCTGAGGCTCAGACACAAGGAGTGAGAGAAGACCTGACAGCACACACCTTCTCATAAAAGAACAAAAGAAATTTATCACATGATTCAACGTCAGCGCAATCACAAGGGTTTAAGAGAGAGTTTAACATTTTAAAAAGAAACTGGCTTATGGATGTTACTGGAAACAAGATTAGATAAAAACTGAGTTTTTGCAGCTTTAACAGCTTTCTGGTATTCCGCCAGACTGTTTCTTAGTATTTCATAGGACACTTGCAGACGGTCCTTTTTCCATTTCCTCTCAGTGCGTCTACACGCACGTCTGAGTGCGCGCGTGGATTCATTCAGCCATGGCTCGGATGCTGGTTTAGGCTTTTTACTTCTCAGTGGAGCTATTATGTCCAGCAGATCTGAGCACGTCGAGTTAAAAACACTAATCCATTGGTCAACATTTAGATCGTCAAGGTGACTCATGTGAAGCAGTGAGTCATTAAAAGCATCTGAAAAGCGCGAGGCAGTCTAGCTGTTCAGTATTCAGTGTTCAGAGCCAGGCAATGTAACAGAAAACAGCACTGCAAAATGATCCGAAATGCCAGTGTTGCAGATTTCTTGTATGTTTACACTTAATCCAAAAGACAGCACCATACCCAATGTATGTCCCTTCTCGTGTGAGGCCCCAACCACCCATTGAGTAAGATTAAAAGAGTCAGCCAGATTAAGAAAGTCCTTAGCCAACTGGTTCGATTCACAGCACACATGGACATTCATATCCCCGGCTATTAAAAAAGTGGGCATAGTTAAGAGTTAGTTCTGCAACAAACTCTGTAAAATCATCAATGAAAGTCTTATTAAATTTTGGAGGGCGATAAACTAGAACGCACAAAACTGGAGCGTCGGCATTTAGAACAAATGTCTGTAGTTCAAAGCTCGAAAATGAGTTTGTTTGCACTTGTCGACAATTAAAACTAGATTTGAAAACGGATGCTAGCCCTCCACCTCTGCCGGTGCTACGTGGTGAGTTTAGAAACGTACAATCCGGGGGTATGAGCTCAGAGAACGGAGTGCACTCACCGACGTGAAGCCAGGTTTCACGCAGAAGATATACATCCAACTGGTGTGATGTGAAGAAGTCGTTGAGGATGAACGTCTTGTTAGTGAGCGATCTAGCATTGAAGAGGCCAAAGCGGAGACTCTGCTCCTCGTGGCCCGGTGCAGAGTAGCGCTTCAGCTCCAGGAGGCATCCTTTATCCACTCCGCGGCTGCGCTTGCGGCGCCTGAGCAGTGGCGCTTGCAGCGGCAGGTGACCCGGCGCGGCGTTCGGTTTGCTGGGGTCTAGGAGCTGAATCCACCGCAGACCTGGTACTCTGTGGGGCCGGGTATCCATCATCACGGGCATGAGGGTTGGTCCAGTTGTCAGACCTCCACTGCGCTCGGATTTTCACCAGTACTCCTCCTCGCTTCCGCGCTTCGAGGTCAGCTTCCTCCTCCAGTTGACTGGTGCGCGCCACAGGTAAGCAGGCACTGACGCCAGGTGAAGGGGAGGCTGGAGTTTTGTCCTCAAATTCGTGTTTTAACAATGATGAGCAGACTGATCTGATGTTAAGCAGTGCTTGCCGATCATACACCGAATAAAGCATGGGTCACTTGGCAGAAACCACAAAGCAAAACTGCCTTTAGCATTAAAAGAAGGAGACGAGGCAGACGGCTGGCCACACATCCTGGCGCCATCTTACCTCACTTCACATTGAAACCAACAGAAACAAAGAAATATAGCACTTTATAATAACTACACACTATAAAGCTTTAGTGAAGTATTAGTAAATACGGAACTCATCATTAATAAACCATTGTACTTACATTAAAACACATTAAATCATTTATAAACAAAGTTATACATGTGCTATTCTTTATTAATAAGCTCATCTATAATCGGTGTTGGGAACGTTACTTGAAAAAGTAATTAGTTACAGTTACTCACTACTTGTTCCAAAAAGTAACTGAGTTAGTAACTGAATTACTCTGTAATAAAAGTAACTCGTTACCAGGGAAAGTAACTATTTGCGTTACTGTGTGCGTGTGTGTGTAAAAACACTGGCTCTGATTGGCTACCAAGAAACATGACTCTTAGCCAACATAATCGCTGGTTGAAAGGCACCGAGCTTCTCTTGTCCCTCGCCTCTCCCGCCGACAGAGTTTAGCAGGCAGGCGAGAACGGGAACAGGTGAGCTCACGCTGTTTCCAGAGAACCTGATATAGTGAGCGCAGCGCATCGGCTCCACTTCAAGCACTGCTTACCTCGTTATTAACCCACCTCCTGACTGGCTGTGTGAGCCAGCTGGTGCGCTCGGATTACACAGTTTATTACATAGTAACGCGACCGCATTTAGCTAACCAGTAACGTTAACGGCGCTTGTAACGACGGGAAACGTAATTAGTTAGATTACCCGTTACTGAAAAAATAACGCCGTTACGTAACGTCGTTCTTTTAAACGCCATTATTCCAAACACTGTCTTATAATGTGCTTAATAATTGTATTTTCATACTTTATACATGATCGGTTCACTATTTATAAATGAAGTATTATTTTAATGACAAACCATTTACACATGAGTTGTTAATTAGGGCTGTACATATTAGGGGTGCAACGGTTCAACAAGCCCACGGTTCGGTTTGTATTGCGGTTTCTGGGTCACGGTTTTGGTTCGGTAACAGTAGGGAATATGGAGACATTTCTATTTTCCTTCAGAGTACGGTCTAGACCTGCTCTTTATGAAAAGCGCTGTGAGATAACTGTTGTTGTGATTTGGCGCTATATAAATAAAAATGAATTGAATTGAAAGTTATAGTGGGATACAAATAATTTTAGACTATAATTTTAGATTTTGTCTACAATGCTGCATTCAGTTTAACGTACATTTTAAGTCAAGCAGATGTAAAGGGTGACAGTCTGGGTTAATCTAGCTGCTAAACAGTAACATGGATGACATGATCGACTCACGCCGCCAGTTATAACATCAGCAGACTACCGCTAAATAAATGTTTGCTTTACGAAGTGAAACTAAATGCTCTTCTTGCGTAGACATTCTCAATTAAGTGTAATGAATAATGACGTAAGCCTATGAAAACGTTTATAAGTGCTAGCGTGCTGTACACAAACCTCGCTAATAAAACAACACTAAAACGATAGATTAAACAACCCACATGGTATTTTTCATTCACTTTGATGAAGTTGAAGGTCCGCCCTCACCGCTCAAGTCGATTAATCTAACAATTATTTTTTCGATTAGTCGATAAATCTAACGACTAATTTTGTTTATTCTAAAGAAAGAAAAGTTGCCTATTACTCGATTAACATACAAATTTATCCAAAATAAATGTCAAAAACACGTCTAATCAATAAATCTATATTTTATTCAATCATCCTGATGAAGCACATTAGAATAATGATTATAGTAGTAAATCTTAAAATGAATCAAACTTCCATGTCACTGCTGTGTTGTGATAATAACAATAATGGACAGTAAGTGGTGCTGGACGTGCTGGACGTGCTGGACGTACTGCGGTAAGCGTGTTGACTCATTTCCGTTTCCGGTGCTTGTGTGTTGGTAGCCTGTTTGCTGCTCTCGCTAAATACTAGATAAAATTGTTAGATTATCATTACAGCGGCCAATTTTCCGCTAAACACTTATTCTTACAGTAAGTTTACCTAAGCACTCACAGTTCTTTCCATCTTTAGTGACTGCTGTTCGATCTCATAGTTGTTCAAAAGTTTTGGTAGCCAACGCTAACGTACTTTAGCTTAGCCGTTAGCGACTTTAGCTCAGCAGCTAACGATGGCTTCTTCTCCCTCTCTCTCTCCTGCTTTCTCCTGCTCGGTGTGTCAGATGTTCAGTTACTCCTCTGCCTCCTTTAGCGGTAATGGTACGTGTAACAAGTGTAATTTATTTCTAGACATGGAGGCGAGGCTCAGTGAGTTAGAAGCCCGGCTCCGCACCTTGGTAGATCAGCCTACTGTAGCTAGCCAGTCCCCGGTAGTCTGTGCGGACCGGCCTGAGTTAGCCTCTGGTAGCCGTTCCCCCGGCATTTCCTGAGCAGCCAGGAAAGGGTGGCTGGGTGACTGTCCGAGGAAGAAATAGTCGTAAGCATTCAAAGCCCTCAGGACACCACCATTCGCTTCCCGTTTCTAATAGATTTTCCCCACTCAGCGACACACCCGCTGAGAAACCAACTCTGATAATTGGCAGCTCCATTTTGCGAAACGTGAAGTTAGCGAAACCAGCGACCATAGTCAAATGCATCCCTGGGGCCAGAGCGGGCGACATCGAGTCCTATTTGAAACTGCTGGTTAAGGATAAACGTAAATACAGTAAGATTGTTATTCACTTCGGCGGTAATGACTCCCGGTTACGCCAATCGGAGGTCACTAAGATTAATGTTGAGTCGGTGTGTTCATACGCAAAAACAATGTCGGACACCGTAGTTTTCTCTGGACCCCTGCCCAATCTGACCAGTGATGACATGTATAGCCGCATGTCGTCATTCCGCCACTGGTTATCGAGGTGGTGTCCAGCCAACGATGTGGGCTTTGTAGATCATTGGCAGACTTTCTGGGAAGACCTGGTCTGATTCGAGAGACGGCATCCATCCCTCTTGGGAAGGAGCAGCTCTCATTTCTAGAAATCTGGCCAACTTTATTAGCGGACCAAATCCATGACAACCCAGAGTTGAGACCAGGAGGCAGAGTCGCAGTCTAACACACTTCTCTGCCCTTCTAATTCAGCAGTTACCCACCTAAAACCCTACGCGAGTCGCAGTTTAACACACTTCTCTGCTCCTCCGCTCCAGGAGTTACTTAGTGAAAACCCTATAGTGACGGTGTCTGTCCCCGACCATTGAAATTATTTAAATCAAAGGTAAACAGAAGAGGAGCTGTGCATAAAAACCTCATAAAAAATTAAAACCACAGAAGCAATAGTGCAAACGAATAGGAGAGTAAAATGTGGACTCTTAAACATCAGATCTATCTCTTCTAAAGGTGAACTAGTAAATGAACTAATATCAGATTATGAAATTGATTTATTCTGTCTTACTGAAACCTGGCTGGGTGATGGAGAATATGTGAGCCTAAATGAATCCACCCCTCCCAGTCATATCAATACTCACATTCCTCGAAGCACAGGCCGAGGAGGTGGAGTTGCAGCTATCTTTGACTCTAGCCTAGTAATCAGCTCTAAACCTAAACTAAATTATAACTCATTTGAAAGCCTTGTTCTGAGTCTTTCACACCCTAGCTGGAAATCACTGCAACCAATTCTATTTGTTATAGTGTACCGAGCACCTGGGCCATACTCTGAATTCTTATCTGAATTTGCAGAGTTTTTGTCAACTTTAGTCCTTAAAACGGACAAAGTTATTATCGTAGGGGATTTTAATATTCATGTGGATGTAGAGAATGACAGCTTTAGTACTGCGTTTATCTCTCTATTAGATTCAATAGGCTTCTCTCAGAGTGTTCATGAACCGACTCACTGTTTTAATCACACCCTCGACCTTGTTCTGGTATATGGTATTGAAATTGAACATTTAATAGTGTTCCCACAGAATCCCTCTTTATCTGATCATTGTTTGATAACTTTTGAGCTTGTACTTCTGAACTACCCTCCATTGGGCAAAAATTTCTATACAAGATGTCTGTCTGATAGTGCTATAGCTAAATTTAAGAATGCGATCCCATCGGCTCTAAATTCACTATCAGGTATCAAATTAACAGAGGACTCTTACGCGAATTTCAGTCCCTCTCAAGTCGATCATCTTGTTGATAGTGCTGCAGGCTCGCTGCGAACAACACTTGACTCTGTAGCCCCTCTACAAAAGAAAATACTAAAACAAAGACGGTTAGCTCCATGGTATAATACTGAAACTCGCAAATTAAAGAAAATATCACAGAAACTCGAGAGGAATTGGCGTTCTACCAAACTGGAAAATTCTCGTTTAATTTGGCAAGATAGTCTTAAAACTTATAGGAAGGCCCTCCGTAATGCCAAAGCAGCGTACTACTCGTCATTAATAGAGGAAAATAGGAACAACCCCAGGTTTCTTTTCAGCACTGTAGCCAGGCTGACAGAAAGTCACAGCTCTATTGAGCAAAGTATTCCCATAGCTCTTAGTAGTTATGACTTCATGAGCTTCTTTAATGATAAAATCCTAGCTATTAGAAACAAAATCCACCAAGACCTGCCCTCAACTGGCACCGACTTAACTCTAAACTCAGGAACTTTAGAAACAGCTGTAAAACCAATTATATGTTTGGACTGCTTTGCTTCCCTCAATCTTTATCAACTAACTTCAATAATTTCTTCATCTAAACCATCTACCTGCCTATTAGACCCCATCCCGACTAGGCTGTTTAAAGAAGTTTTGCCCTTGGTTGGAACTTCTCTGCTGGATGTGATCAATTTGTCTTTATCAACAGGCTACGTGCCACAGTACTTTAAAGTAGCTGTAATTAAACCTCTTCTGAAAAGCCCAACCTGGATCCAGACGCTTTAGCCAACTATAGACCTATATCTAACCTTCCATTTCTCTCAAGGGCCTGGAGAAAGCAGTCAGCCAAACAGCTGTGTGACTTTCTACATAGCAATAATTTATTTGAGGATTTTCAGTCAGGATTTAGAGCTCATCATAGCACAGAGACAGCACTGGTGAAAATTACTAATGACCTCCTAACTGCATCAGACAAAGGACTTCTCTCTGTATTGGTTTTACTAGATCTTAGTGCTGCATTTGATACCATTGACCATCAGATCCTATTACAGAGACTGGAACATTTCATTGGCATTAAAGGAACCGCTCTAAGCTGGTTTAAGTCCTATTTATCAGATCGATTTCAGTTTGTACATGTTAACGATGAGTCCTCCATGCATACCAAAGTTAGTCA
This sequence comes from Lepomis macrochirus, assembly GCA_024633595.2. Taxonomy (NCBI): domain Eukaryota; kingdom Metazoa; phylum Chordata; class Actinopteri; order Centrarchiformes; family Centrarchidae; genus Lepomis; species Lepomis macrochirus. The sequence continues at coordinate 7,994,305 of JALXJV020000011.1, read as the reverse complement.
TGGAGTTCCACAAGGATCTGTGCTCGGACCAATCCTCTTCACTTTATATATGCCTCCTTTAGGCAATATTATCAGGAAACACTCCATAAACTTTCATTGTTATGCTGATGATACTCAGTTATATCTATCGATCAAGCCAGATGAAACTCATCAGTTAGCTAAGCTTCAAATGTGTCTTCAGGATGTTAAAACCTGGATGACCTGCAATTTTCTAATGTTAAACTCAGATAAAACGGAAGTTATTGTTCTAGGCCCTAAGCACCTCCGCGACGCATTATCTAAAGATATAGTTTCCCTGGATGGCATCGCCCTGGCCTCCAGCACCACTGTGAGAAATCTTGGAGTTATCTTTGACCAGGACATGTCGTTCAACTCTCACATTAAGCAAATTTCAAGGACCGCCTTTTTTCACCTACGTAATATTATTATTTCCTTTATTTAACCAGGAAGTCCCATTGAGATTCAGAATCTCTTTTACAAGAGAGACCTGGCCAAGGTAGCAGCCAAATCACAACACATACATAAACACCAAGTTACATTTTCAAGGTAAAAAAGTACTAAATGTTAAAAAACACAATTAGACTCTCAAGAAAAACAAGAACATGTCTCCATCACAACCTTCTTTACAATAGTTTTAAATTCATTAATGGACATAAGGGTTTCTAACTTTAGTACTTTCTGTAGATTATTCCACCCCCAAGGTGCTGAATAATAGAAAGCAGTTCTTCCTAATTCGGTTGCAACTCGTGGCACGTTAAACAGCAACCACTTTGAGGAGCGTAGCTGATAGGTACCAGAACAGACAGAGAGGAGATTACAGAGGTACAGTGGAAGTTTGCCAAGTATAGCTTTATAAATAAAGATATACCAGTGTTGTTGATCTCACTAATTTTAAGTGATGTCCAACCAACTAAATCATAAAGAATGCAGTGATGGGTGAGGGACTTTGTATTTGTTATGAATCGTAGTGATGCATGGTAAACTGAATCAACATGACGCAAGAGGGAAGATGCAGCATGCATGTACAATATGTCTCCATAATCAATTACAGACAGAAAAGTAGCTTCCACAAGTTTCTTCTTAGCACTAAAAGTAAAACAAGATTTGTTTCTGAAATAAAAGCCAAGCTTTACTTTAAGTTTCTTGACCAAAGCAATAATATGTTCATTGAAGGAGAGCTTATCATCTATCCATATCCCCAAGTACTTGTATGAAGACACTCTGTCAATTGATTTCCCATCTAAGGACAAGAGGCCACAATTGTCAAGTAGCTGTTTTCGAGCTTTTGAGAAAACCATAAACTTTGTTTTCTGTGTATTTAAAACCAGTTTTAGACTCAATAATGTATTTTGCAATGTCTGAAATGCAGTCTGAAGTTCCTGCACTGCTGCTGAAATGGTGGAAGCCTGGGTGTAAACCACTGTATCATCAGCGTATAAGTGTAATTTGGCTTGAATATCTCTATCCAAATCATTTATAAAAATTGAAAACAGAATCGGTCCTAAGATTGATCCTTGAGGGACACCTTTGGTTATCTTAAGAAAATCAGATTTATAACCTTCAGCATAAACACATTGAGTACGATCTACAAGATAATTTTCGAACCATGCAACAGCCTTTTCACTTAAACCAACTGAACGTAGTTTGGTCAGTAACAATCCATGATCAACTGAATCAAATGCCTTAGAAAGATCAACAAATAATGCAGCAGAATGTTGCTTCTTATCTAAGGCGCCAATAATATCATTTGTCACTAATGTAGCAGCAGTGATAGTGCTATGGCCACTTCTGAACCCTGACTGAAAATTATTTCAAATGTTTTTGTCAACTAAGTACTGTTTTAACTGTATATTCACAAGTGATTCCAAGATCTTTGACAGAACAGAGAGTTTTGATATTGGACGGTAATTATCCAGTTCTGATGGGTCTCCACCTTTATGTAGAGGGAGAACATAGGCTGCTTTCCAACTTTTGGGAATGGAGTTGGAAAGAAGACTCAAATTAAAAATATGCGCTATAGGCTCAGCAATCATATCAGCTGACACTTTTAACAGAAAGGGATCCAGATTATCTGGACCTGCAGACTTTTTGTGATCAATGTCTCTGAGAGCTTTATGAACTTCTGACACTGAAATCGGTTTAAAATGAAAGTATTCCCGATTTACATTTTCAGTTTCAGATGCTGACATGGCAGGACATGGGACAGATTTATTGACGGTTTGATCAAATATGAATCCCGCCTGAATAAAGTGTTTATTAAACTGATTGACTATAGCTGCTTTGTCTTTTATTTCATCTGAACCAATGAGAATCTGTTCAGGGAGGTTTGAGGTCACACGTGCACCTGACAGGGATTTAACTGATTTCCAAAACTTTAAAGGGTTGTTTAAGTTTTCTGTGACTGACTTTAGGTAAAACTCAGATTTGGACTTTCTAATCATCAAAGTACACTTGTTTCTTACAGTTCTAAATGCAGTCCAATCATCAGAGGAGTTGGAGAATCTAGCTTGTGCCCACATTTTATTTCTCAAACAGATTAGCTCTGATAGGCTGTCTGAGAACCAAGGGTTGTCCTTACCACTGATCCTAAACTTTTTGATTGGTACATGTTTATTTACAATGGAAATAAAATTTGAATGAAAAAATTCCCATGCCATTTCAGCATCCGAAAACAAAGACACCCTACTGAGATCACTGTGATACAGATCATGCAGAAAAGCCTGTTGTTCAAAACTTTTAAAATGTCTTTTTAGGATGATGCGCTGTTTTACCTTGGGGATTTTTGTATTTCTTACACAAGCGACTGCACAATGGTCACTGACGTCATTACAAAATACGGCCGTTGAGGTATATTTATGGACAGAGTTTGTTATGATTAAATCAAGGAGAGTAGATTTTATTTCTGCTTTGGGATTTATTCTTGTTGGTTCATTAATAAGTTGCACTAAGTTTAGGTCATTACACAAGTCTTTAAAACAATCAGAGTTCCCAGAAAGCCAGTCCCAATTCATATCACCCATAAGAATAAATTCAGAGTCATTAATTTCATGTAATATTTGGGATATAGATCGGAAAGCATCCTTTGAGGCAGATGGAGGTCTATAGCACCCAACTACTGTAATATCCGAAAGTTTTGAGATATTCACTTTCACGGTCAGAATTTCAAACTGTTTAGCTTTAGTTAGTGACAGGGTTACAGAGCTTATGAACTTAGATTTCACATATATGGCAACCCCACCCCCTTTGCCAACCCGATCAGTTCTATAAACTTTATAACCTTCAATGGAAATAATATCATCAGATACAGACTTTTTAAGCCAGGTTTCAGAGATAATAATGATATCAGCATTGGTTGTATTAGCCCAGATCTTGATCATATCCATTTTAGGGACAAGGCTTCTAACGTTTAAATGTATAAAACCAAGGCCATGTCTGCTTGGCTAAGGATTGCAAAGTATTAGGAGGACCAGGAACAGGACCAGGATTGGGCTGAACATTACCAGATAACATCAATAAAAGCATAATCATACACCGCAGTTTTTGTTTGGCTGGGTAATGTTTGTCATTACCACTGTCCTCTTTGAACTGAGAAAAAGAGTAATCTGACACAATAAAATAGTCATTTAGCATCAGTAGATTCTGGAGATACAGGGTCTTAATAACTTGTGAACAGTTTTTTTGGTTACACAGGTTGATTTTATTTTTGCAAAAATCAGGAACATCCTGTCTAAAAATGATGCAGAAAAACTAGTCCATGCATTTGTTACTTCTAGACTGGATTACTGCAATTCCTTATTATCAGGCTCTTCGAAAAAGTCCATTAAGACTCTTCAGCTGATCCAGAATGCTGCAGCACGTGTTCTGACAGGAACCAGTAAAAGAGATCATATCTCTCCTGTCTTAGCTTCTCTGCATTGGCTTCCTGTAAAATCCAGAATAGAATTTAAAATCCTTCTTCTCACATACAAAGCTTAATGGTCAGGAGCCATATTATCTTAAAGAGCTCATAGTACCTTACTACCCCACCAGAGCACTGGCGCCCCAGAATGCAGGATTACTTGTAGTTCCTAGAGTCTCCAAAGTAGAATGGGAGCCAGAGCTTTCAGCTATCAGGCTCCTCTCCTGTGGAACCAGGTTCCAGTTTGGGTTCGGGAGGCAGACACCGTCTCTACATTTAAGAGTAGGCTTAAGACTTTCCTTTTGATAAAGCTTATAGTTAGGGCTGGCTCGGGTGAGTCCTGAACCATCCCTTAATTATGCTGCTATAGGCTAGACTGCTGTGGGATTTCCCATGATGCACTGAGCTCCTCTCTTCTCTTTTCTCTCTGAGTACAACCTCATCCCATTAATGCATGTTACTAACTTCGATTTTTTCTCCCTCTCCCGTGGGTCGTGCTTCCCCCTCCTGTCACTTCCTGCGGGTGTTGCTGGCTCTGGAGCTGTGGAGTCTGGATCTGTGGTTGGGAGTCTCCAGCTGCCCCCGTGTTCCTGCTCGACGCCCTCTGCTACAGTTGCAATTGCTATTACTAGTCCTATAGCTATTATTACTGTTATTATTATTATCATTAACATTACTATAAATATCTGTACCATTTTTCATTTAGTCTATAGCACCATCACCTTTATTGTCTGTACCTCTATGTGTATACTGTGTAGGTTGCCTCCCTCTGCTCTCTCTCTCTTGCTCTCTCTCTCTCCCCCTCACCCCAACCGGTCGAGGCAGATGGCCGCCCACCCTGAGCCATGGTTCTGCTCCAGGTTTCTGCCTCTTAAAAGGAAGTTTTTCCTTGCCTGTGTCCGCCTAGTGCTGCTCTTGGTGGGAATTGTTGGGCTTCTGTAAATAACTTCAGAGTATGGTCTAGACCTGCTCTTTATGAAAAGCGCTGTGAGATAACTGTTGTTGTGATTTGGCGCTATATAAATAAAATTGAATTGAAGTAAGTAGGCTACTTTACTTAAAACTTAATTTTTTTCTGACATGGATTTATTTCAATATGGAGTAATGCAGTATGATAATCAGATGTATTTCTGCATCAGCGAACAACTGAAAGGACTCAGACTGTTCAGAAAAGTGCAGTGTGTTTGATCCATCTTCATGTGACATTACTGTACAACCTGAGAAAGGTGAGTTGTTTCCCGCTCCAGCCTGCATAAATGAAAAGCATTTATGGGATTAAATGGGCTTTATTAGCTGCTGCAGTGCAGGATGAACTCAGAGCACACCCATTTCTCAACTTATTATTCTAAATCATGCAATGATGAAGAAGAAATGCAAATAAATCCTAAGGCAAAATCTGTCCTGTACAAATACTGTACAGCATGTAGTCTAATGAACAAGCCTTGTGTTACAGCTGACCTGTGCAGTGAAATGTTTCAGTTGTGGTCATGTGGTCATAGCTGTCCACAAATCAGAATTTCAGGAGAAATGGTTAATACCACCTGAAGAAGACTTTCTCTCAGAAAGGTAGGAAGGTGTTTCATTCTACAACTGCAGTACTTAAATCTAAGTAAAGTAATTTTCCTGACATTTGGGTTATTTTACTTTTAATAGACATGTAAAAGGTTTTATACCTCCTATGAATATAATCCTATGAATCTTATCTGCATACTGTATAAATTGTGTTGTATGTTGCTTGCATTGCGTACTATTGAGACTTCATTGCCATCTTCAGATAAGACTCTCAGCTCAGCAACGTGTCTGTAAAGAGAGAAACGAACAGAAAAAAAGTATCTAACTCTGCCTCTCAGCTCGCTCTGCTCGGTTAAAACTGAATTTACCATACAGAATTGAATACGAGGGAACTCCAGATTTAGCTGCATCTAGCTACTATGTGCTTCTCTCTATAGCCCAGTTCTGTGTCCATGCATGCAGCAAACTGAAAACTCTGTAGGTCAGAGTGTCTGCATGAAAAAAGAAGGAAGACATGGCTGGTAGTATTGTCTTCACCTCAGCACACCAAAGGAAGCCATCTGACTGTGTGAGGAACAAGCTTGTTGATGTGTGCAGGCAGAGTAGGCCTGGAGCTCTCCAGTCTGACTGGTTCACCAATAGGAGAGAAGTTCATCCCCTGAGACCCCGCCCCTCCTCATTTGCATAACGAGGCAGAAATGCATAGAGAAATGTAAAAGGACAGGCAGAAATAAAAACCAGGGGTGAAAATAGAAAGGGTAGAAAATGCAACGGAAAGATAAAACAGACAAAAATATTAAAACATATAAATACATTTAAAAAAGAAGTAATAAATAAAGTTGAAGATTAAAATGGACAATACATAAATTAGGTAATTATTACAAAGCTGAATAAATAAAGAAGCTAATTAAAATAAATATACATTTATGTCTCATTGTATAATTTAATTACTGCCTACATTTATTTATTGACTTTATATTTTTGTGCATTTAATCAGATGCTTATTTATTTATTGAGCATTTATATATTTCTGTATTTATTTCTGAATTTGTCAGGATCAGTCCTCCATAGTACACTGCCCCCGTTCGAATAAAGAAATGAAAAAAATGAAACAAAGATCAGTTATTTTCCACACCCCTAGTGGAGCCTGATGGCTGACGGCACAAATGAGCCTCCAAAGCTCTTTGAGGCTCGGGGCTGGATGAGTCTGTGGCTGAAGGAGCTCCTGAGCTGCCTCAGCTCAGCATAGAGAGGATGAGAGGGGTTGTCCATGATGGTTTTCAGCTTCCCTCTCATCCTCCTCTCAGTCACTGCCTCCACACTGTCCACTTCCATCCCCACCACCAAGCTGGCCTTCCTCACCAGCTCGCCCAGTTTGTTGGTGCACTTACCAAACATCAATCAACTGTTAATTAAACATATCAGATCTACAATAGTAACAGAGAGTCAGTGAACTGACCTCAGAGTCTCCAGTCTGCAGTGTGGATCCTCCAGAAAACCACACAACAGCTTCACTCCTGAATCCTTCAGGTTGTCGTTCCCGCTCAGGTCCAGCTCTCTCAGATGGGAGGGGTTGGACTTCAGAGCTGAGACCAGAGAAGCACAGCTGATCTCTGACAAACTGCAGCCCTTCAATCTGAATAAAGAATAAATGATGGAGATAAAAATCCATTTCTGATCCAATCAGATGTGTTCAGGTTTTAAATGTGGAGCTCAACATTACTATGTCCTAATCAATGAGCTTTTCCCTAAAATGAGTAGAGGGACTTTGTCATTGTGTTATTGTGGATCATCATAATGTCAGCCTTCTACAGACATCATCCAAATGTCAGCACAACATTCATACACCTATTCATGTCAACACAGATCAATAACATGCTGCTGATCTCAGGCCAGTCTGGAACTAGAGGAGAAAAACTATATTGATCCTTTAAACAGCTGCATTTGGAAATATGATCTGATCTGTGTGTGTGTGTGTGTGTGTGTGTGTGTGTGTGTGTGTGTGTGTGTGTGTGTGTGTGTGTGTGTGTGTGTGTGTGTGTGTGTGTGTGTTCTGAAGGATCAATATCAGTGATCAGACATTATTTGTGAAAACACATTGAAACCAACAGAAACAAAGAAATATTTGTTTTCAACAAGTAAACTTGATCAGGTTAAAACAAATATTAGTTCCGAGGATCTTCTGTATCCAGATGTGACAATTTACCAAAAATTAGAAACATTCATTTACTTTAACGACTAACAGCGAACATTTTCTACAGTTTCTTTAAGAAACACAAGTCTTTGTGACTGCAGACTAAATTTAGTACAAGAAACATGAAAATATGAACAAAAGGACATTTATAACTTTATGGATGGAAGTTATGTCTGAACAGAAATTAGCTTCAACTGTTAATTAAACATATCAGATCTACAATAGTAACAGAGAGTCAGTGAACTGACCTCAGAGTCTCCAGTCTGCAGTGTGGATCCTCCAGAAAACCTGACAGCTTCACTACTGAATCCTGCAGCTTGTTGTCTTTCAGCTCCAGTTCTCTCAGATGGGAGGGGTTGGACTTCAGAGCTGAGGCCAGAGAAGCACAGCTGATCTCTGACAAACTGCAGCTCTCCAATCTGAATAAAGAATAAATGGTGGAGATAAAAATCTATTTCTAATCCAATCAGATGTGTTCAGGTTTTAAATGTGGAGCTCAACACTACTAGCTTCCAGCGCCGCAGAGAGTGGCAGCATGACAGCAGCTCCCTCTCCCCTTTTTTTATCTTTCATTTATTTCTGTTGAACTAACATTTTAACGTTAAACAGATGCAGGAGGATCAGGACCTGGTGGCCTGGATCACTGTCCTGTCACCTATCGTACTTAAGTGTCTTGCTCAGGGACACAGTGGTGGATTGAACCCGGGTCTCTCACAACAAAGGTTTAGTCTTATCCATTGTTTCATCACCACCCATATAAATATTTTCTGTTTACTTCACTAGCAAGAATCAGATCAGCAGATAGGATTAAAGGATACGAGTATAGCCTCGGCCTACACCACTCCCAGCTGGGTTTAGTTTCTACACGTCTGTGTGTGTGTTTGCTAAATGAGTGAGTGATCTGAGACATGAGCGACGGTAGATACAGCTGTTGGATCACAAGTTAATCTGAGCATGTACCGTGGCCACAGCTGACTCCACGCTGTGTTCGGGCAGATTGTAAACATTCAGACTGTTTTACTTACAGGCTGTAGGATAAACTGTTCTCAGATCACCTTCAGACCAATAACGAGGATACAAGACTCCAGAAACCGGGTGAAACGCAACATCTGACAAGTAGACCAGCAGAGCACACGTGCAAGCTAGCAGTCAGCTGTTCAACAAGTAGTTTGAAGAAGAGACAGGAGAGCAAAGAACAGGAGGAGAGGGTCGCTCCCAGATAAGATGGTTTGGGATTTTTGAACGGGACGTTGTCTAAAATTTGGCTCAATGCAGGCTCGTCTGATGCCGTTCAAACAGGTGAGTAACTTTCCAAGGTCTTTTTCAGTGGATTGGGTGTGGCTGCCGTGCTCCTGTTTAAAAGGCTGTTATCACTTCAGGGACAGGTCGCCGCTGAGCACCTGTTTGATGTCTGATGTGCTTGTGGGTATTAAACTGTGTGTGCGCCTTAGCTGGCCTGTTTTCAGGACATGCTGTTGTTTATGAGTTGGTCACTTTTCTTTCTTAGTCACCATAATGTCTTGCCTCTGTGTTGAAGAGGAATGTGGTTGCTGTGATTCAGGAGGTTATTGTTCTGAAAATGCCTGAAAAAGTCTGCATCATTTCAGCACAGTGGACTCCTCCCCTGTCCACAGCTACATGACGACACATTACGGAGATAAACAAAGTTACCGGAACGTATTTCCTGGTTAGCGGTCATTGGATCCTGAAGCCTGCGACACATCTGGGACTGTCACCAGTTAATTTAGCCACCAGTTAAACCGTCACACCGGGTCCCACTCCTGAAACTCTGCTGATAAGCACCACTTAACGTCTGAGTGAGAAAATGGCTCACACTAATGTTACAGTCTGTTGTTACAGTATGTGACTGTTGCACTTTCTCCAGTATTGAAATAAATCCATGTCAGAACTATTTCAAGTTTAAATTCAAGAACTTAGTAAAAACCCTGATTCTCCAGTTTAGGAAAGGGTTGACATACAGCGATTAAATTCATCTGTGTCACAGCAGTCCGCTTTTCATTTGAGCTGCAGTATTTTTCTGATTCAGTCTCTGACACATAGGGTCTGTTATCATTATTAATATCATAACACCGCAGTGATGTGCAGGGCTCAGCGTTAAACTTTTCTGCAACGGGCCCCTGAGGGCCAGTGGGTTTGAAACTTACTGGCCCAAAGACAGTTTTCACCGTCCCTCCTTCCAAAAGTTATTTATCAGTGTTACAACCAAAGCAAAGGCTTATAAATACTGTTACCATGTTTAATCCTTTATTAAATACATCCTGAATATAAAAAACTAAATTAAAATGTAGGCTGATCACAGTGAAAATTATAAAAAAATAAAAAGGTTAACAAAACAATTTAGTTTGAAAACAAAACATACTAACAGACTCAAACATGACGTGCTCTCTCTCCTGCTGACATTTAATAAAAAACTTGTCACAGAGCAGCAGATACAAGTCACCTCTATCCTGATTGACAGGTCGCCATGGTATCGACCTGTCAATTACAAGGTAATCCACTCTAATGGTGCTTTCACACCAAACGCGAATCGAGCGTTTGGAGCGGCGAGTTTACATACAAAGTCAATGCAGACGCGCGTAGGGCCGCGATTTCCAGGCGAGCGGCGCGAAGCGACGCAAAGGGGGCGGGCCGGCAACGCGAAGGCAACGTGATGGAATTCGCGTGAGTTGAAAATTTTTCAACTCGAGCGAAAAAGACGCGCGACGCTGAGTCGCGATAGCCTATACAGTTCAGACTAGAGGCTGACATTTTTTCGGGAATCCCACGGGTCACGGGATTCCCGTGGGATTCCTGCAGGATGGGAGTCATATTTACTATTAATCATGGGATTGGGACGGTACAGGATAAATGGTTAACGGGAGCAGACGGGAGCGGGAATCAACCAATAGCAAAGACAACAAAAAAATCTAAATGCACCTAAATGCAAAAAAAAATTAAATGCACCATTTTGTTTTTTCCTTTTAATACGCCTACATGTAACGCAATAAAAAAATAACTACACGACCCAGCCGTCCCAGAAGCCAGTGCTTTTTGTCACAGCTTATCGCCGTAATTCAAAGAGCAGTGATGGAGGAAGCTAACAGACGCGGAGAAGTCGATGTGGCAAAAAATTATTTACAGCGCAAAGTCAGAAGTAATGACATGTCTACACTAATTGAAGAAAAAAAAAATATGGGAGCGGTACAGGAGCGGGAGTCAGTTTAAACAGGAGCGGGACGGGATGGGATTAGTTTTTAAACTTTGGTCTGGGAGTGGGACGGGACAAGATTTCTTTCTATGGGAGTGGGACGGGACAGGAGTGAAAATCCACTCCCGTGTCATCCTCTAGTTCAGACCTGCATGTAGCATATCACTGCTGTGGAGATGATTAAATATTTCACAATCACCTCTCTGACATGATTAGCACATTTCAAAAACAACCATATTACTTTTTGATTTATATTTTGCTGTATCTAGTAACACAGTTGCGGCAGGGACACCTGACTGAACCCCATGTTGACAGGGATCATCAGGTCTACAGGTTCTGCTTTCTAGGCATCTCCTCAGTAGTAGGCAACTGTAGGAGGAGGAAGAGAGCACACTGGATGTCTTTTTGTTGTACACCTTGCTTTACCTGATAATACAAAAAGGAGGATCAACTTAGTGAAAAGTTTGTAATACCTGACATTATTCTCTAGCAGTTAGCATTTCCACATCAAAACAATAAATCAACATCTGTTTAATATTTTTGACTCATCAATTATAAATGCATTGAGTATGCAGAGGAGTACTCATAATGCAACATACTGAACTGTGTCATCAGCTTTTCTCCTGGCTGGACTGTGGACATGGTGGTTATGATTCAGGCCAACCAGTGTGGTCCTTTCAGTGTGTACTGGTGAGAAGCACAGGGCTATGACAGACCAAACCTGCAGGTGACCTGAAGGCACAGTGGAAATAAAACATACAGGATGTTTTTTACTTCTGGTAAAATAAGTAATGACATCAACAAGTAACAGCAGCATTACAAAAGGTTTTCACACAGTAGGTTTAGCGATGAACAATGTCAAACTAACGTTATATTATAGGTAGCTTATATACCAGAAACACATACCTTTAGCCATCATTGTTTATGTACTCTAACGATGACATGTATCTCATAACTACAAACACACAGCTACATCATCATATTTGTAAAAGTAGCATTCAGTCAAACATCAACTGCAGACACAAGATAATCACACAACCCGATTAGATACAAGCTGTAAAGATAACGTAAGGTTAGGTGTAAACATAGTAACGTTAGGCCCTATAATAATGAACCTATATGGTGAATAACTAAACCGGAGCAGTCTACACTTACATTGTCTTACCTCATGTTAGCGTCGGAAAACAGCTCGCGCTTTTCCAGCTCACCTACAGATGGATATAATTCATCGTCTCTACTCTGGCTCCTACACCAGCCTGCACTTGCAGCAACAGTTAGCTGTATGCTAAGTACGTAGCTACCGTTAGCTGTATGCTTAGTTGGTAGCTACCGTTAGCTCTATTCGTAGGTAGCTATTTGCTAGCGATGAAAGTAAGAAATTACCATCAAAATGATAAAAGCCAGATTACCTGTCCAGCAGAAATAAAGCCACCACGCTCTGTCAGCCCCTCGGTGTTCCTCAGTTGTCACTAGCGTTGAAAAGCCATGCAGGTATTAGCTCCGGTCGGTACGACCGCTTCGCTCGGCAGGTCTGAGCGAGGTGACCGGGTGCGCGCATCGGGGCAGCTTATGTAGCAGCGAGGGAGAGTGACAGTCAGTCAGCCAATCATTGCATTCGGTCCGAATGGAACGATTGGCTGTGTTTAATACAGCCCTGAGAGGACTACAGACAGCCGATTTTTATACTCTCTTTTTCAGTGCACCTAACTTTTTAATATGCATTGGTGTATATAGACAGTTTCAACAAATATGACAAAAAGTGTTATAGAAGCAACTTGCCTACCCTACCTTTAACTACTAATATCATTATTCTAATGCTTTATGAGTCTCTTTTTCAGGATGATTGAATAAAATATTGAATTATTATTGAGACAGGTTTTGATATTTATTTTAAATTGTAATACAAAAAATAATCTCTAGAATAACAAATAAGTTTGTTGTTAAATTAATCAGTTTTAATTGTTAGGTGCATCCCTATCATGGTAACAGATCAGACACTTCAAACAGCTGCATTTGGAAATATGCTTTACACTCTGTGTGTTTGAGGTGCTATGTATAAATGTATAACTTCCTGTAAAACACTGTATTTAAAGGTTTTGTATAAAAGGACATTTTTCCTGAAAATCCTTCTTTTAAAATTCCTTCTTTTAATTTTTATATATAAATGTGTGTAAATTGTTAAAAAAATGATAAACATTGGATTTAATTTCACAGCACATTGAGGATAAATCCTACAGTTTCCTTAATAACATGAATCCAGTTTGAGTTCAGACTAAATACGGAAACTGTTCAGACTGAAAAACTTTATAAAAAAAAAAGAGTTGTTGTGATTTGTGCTTCAGACAAAACCAGAAAACAAGAGAACTGAAGAAAGTTTGAAACTTCTGTTATGGATTAAATTTGGACAAGAGCAAAATACATGAACTGACCTCAGAGTCTCCAGTCTGCAGTGTGGACTCTCCAGTCCAGCAGACAGCAGCTTCACTCCTGAATCCTGCAGGTCGTTGAGACTCAGGTCCAGCTCTCTCAGATGGGAGGGGTTGGACTTCAGAGCTGAGGCCACGACTTCACAGTGAGTCTCTGAGAGTTCACAGTCATAAAGTCTGTGATGACAGAGAATATAAAACTTAAATTATAATAAAATCTGACACTTTGTTCTAAAAACAGACTCAGTTCATTTTGCATCACAAAGCACATTAACATGAGCGGCTGCAGCTCAGCTGCTCAGCCATTGATCACAAGGTTTGTGGTTTGAAACTTGAGCTCCTCCTGTCCACATGTCAAAGTGTCAACATAATGAAGCACATTATTACTGCTTTGGACAAAAGTGTCTGTAATGTGAACATGTCATATTGTGACACATGAACAGACTTTCACTGTTGGAACTAAACAATGTAAAGTGGCACCTTTTATTTAATGAGGATGGAGAGGGGGATGTTCTGTTCGCTCTTCAAGAGGGAGGATGGCCTCCCCTCACATTCTCTCAAATTAAACAATAATTAGAGATATTATATAAACTGTGAAAATGGACAGAACAGTCCTTCATATTAAATAGCTCAGAAACTGCAGAGAAAAAATAGAACAACAATAACTGCATGAAAGCTGTAATGAAAAAGCTCCAAGTGGCGTTAGCTCCAGCAGATCACAGATACGACATGTCTGTGTGTCTGCATAGAAGAACAAGAAACAGACACAGTATAGAAACAGAGTGCAGACACTGGATCAGTGGGAAAATAAAAAGACTGCTGTGATAAAATGACTGTCAAAACATTTTCAGCACAAACTCTTAATCCTCAAGTTTTCCTGCTGGATTTGTATCAAGCCTCCATCACCCAAAGAAAGATAGAAGATGATAGAAGATACTTGTGTCACTAACTTGATGGATAGAAACACAGAAATGATGTTTGGAGACATTTGGAGTTTAACACATGTAGACTTATTTCAATAAGCAGCTTTATTACTAGTTTAGGAAACTTTTATAGTGTGGAGGTTTTATATTGAGCGTGTGTGTAAAGTGTGTATCTTTACTGTAATACTGATGCTTCAGCTTTACACTGTTGATAATCACATCTGGACTTACCGAGCCTTTCTGCAGTTCCTCACAGCTGGAATCAGTCTCAGTCGTCCCTCCTCTGATGTGTTGTACTTCTGCAGGTCCAACTCATCCAGAACCTCCTCTGACATCTGCAGCATGTAGGCCAGAGCTGAGCAGTGGATCTCAGAGAGTTCCTTCTCTGATCTGTTCTCTGACTTCAGGAACTCTTGGATCTCCTGATGTACTGAGTGGTCGCTCATCTCCGTCAGACAGTGGAAGATGTTGATGCTTCTGTCAGGAGAGACCTTATCACTGTTCATCTCCTTCAGGTTGTTGATGGCTCTCTGGATGATTTCTGGACTGTTGTCTGTCCGACCCAGCAGGCCTCCTAAGAGTCTCTGGTTGGACTCCAGAGAGAGGCCATGAAGGAAGCGAACAAACAGGTCCAGGTGGCCATTTTCACTGTGAAGGGATTTCTCCATGGCTCCCCTCAGGAAGACATCCAGGGATGGATAATGGTCATTGTCCCTGTCATCATCATAATTGTAATCATCATAATCATCATCATCATCATCATCATCATCCCAGTCTTTCCCCAGAAAGTCATCCAGCAACCGGTAACGTTTTTTGTACTTCCAGTCTTTCTGTTTCCAGTCTTCCCCCAGGAAGTCCTTCAGTACCTTTGAGTTCCTGCTGGTTAAACAGTGGAACATGTAGACTGCAGCCAGAAACTCCTGAACGCTCAGATGAACAAAGCAGTAGACTGTTTTCTGGAAGATCACACTCTCTCTTTTGAAGATCTCTGTACAAACTCCTGAGTACACCGAGGCCTCTGTGACATCAAGACCACACTGCTCCAGGTCTTCTTGGTAGAACATGATGTTTCCTTCCTCCAGCTGTTCAAACGCCAGCCTCTCCAGCTTCAGAAGAACCTTCCTGTCAGCCTCCGGCCAGCTCCTGTGGACTCGCCTCATGTCCCTCATCGTACTTCTGCTTCTTCCTCTTTATCTGAACCAGCAGGAAGTGTGAGTACAGGTCAGTCAGGGTCTTGGGCAGCTCTCCTCTCTGGTCTGTAGTCAACATGTGCTCCAGAACTGTAGCAGTGATCCAGCAGAAGACTGGGATGTGACACATGATGTGGAGGCTCCTGGAGGTCTTGATGTGTGAGATGATTCTGCTGGACAGCTCTTCATCACTGACTCTCCTCCTGAAGTACTCCTCCTTCTGGGCATCAGTGAAGCCTCGTACTTCTGTTACCCTGCCGACACACTAAGGAGGGATCTGATTGGCCACGCAGGTCGGGAAGTTATCCAGACGAGAGCCGAGGGAAGCAGATTCCCCTGGATGAGGTCTGTCAGCAGCAGGTTGACTGATGACTTCTGTGTGACATCAGACACAACCTGATTGTTGTGGAAATCCAATGAAAGTCTGCTTTCATCCAGGCCGTCAAAGATGAACAACAGTTTACAGACAGCGAGCTTCTCTGCTGGGACCTTCTGTAATGTTGGATGGAAAACATGGAGCAGCGTGAGGAGACTGTGCTGCTCATCTTTGATCAAGTTCAGCTCCCTGAACGAGAGCAGAACCAGCAGACTGACATCTTGGTTTTCCGAGCCCTCTGCCCAGTCCAGAGTGAACTTCTGCACTGAGAAGGTTTTTTCCAACGCCAGCGACGCCGTTGGTCAGAACCACTCTGATGGCTCTCTGTTGGCCAGGTAAGGCTTTAAAGATGTCCTGGCACCTGATTGGAGCGTCATGGAGGGTCTTCTTCTTGGAAGCTGTCTCAAGCTGCCTCACCTCATGCTGGGTATTAACCTCTTCACTCTGTCCCTCTGTGATGTAGAGCTCAGTGTAGATCCTGTTGAGGAGGGTTCCACTTCCTGTTTCATCACTTCCTTCAGTCACACGTTCACATCTCCTCCTCAGACTGATCTTATGTTCATCTAAAACCTCCTGCAGACCACCTCTCACTAAAGAAGAGAAACAATGTGAGATAAAACAAAGAATATGTGCTGATTATTTTCATTACTAATATAAAAACCATCAATATCAGAATATCTGAAGAAGCAGACAGATGTCCAGTCTTACTTTGTACAGAGCTGCTCTGACTGGCTGTCTGCAGTCCAGCTCTGGTTCTGGATCTGTCTCCACACTGGGGACAGGAGGAGTCTGGATCCTTCAGGACGTCCTGACACAAAGCACAGCAGGACGGCTGCTCCTCCACACTGTAAAAAAATCCAAACTCTATGAAAAATAACTTTTTTACATTAGTTTTCTTTTTTTAAAGAGTTCATTTAATGATTTTTGGCTTCTTCTCTCTCCTTTATTGAGTTATATATCTTTTTGTGCATGTAACAGGTTTGCAAAGTGAAAAAGCTTGAGGTCTAACCCGTCTCCCTCAGAAAACTTTGCTCTGAACTTCCTGAAAACGGCTCGTTTTTAGTCCAACCTGTTTTTTCTGTTAACAGGTTATGTGATATTTTTGAAGATGCTTTTGTGTTTTAACTATGGCGTGTCGGTCCTTCTGGTGCTTTGCTCTTTTCTTCGCTCTGTACCGTCACTTTCATATGTGCTTGCATGTTTCCTTTGCCAGCATCCGATCACAAGTGACGAGTACCAGCTAATCACAGCTGGCAGGGAAAGAAACACGAGTCAAAGGAAGCAAATGAGAAAGTGCTGCGAGTAACAGGAGGTGGGCTGTGTGACTTCAGCAGTGTGTGTTTTTAGGATCGATACAGTGGAAAATGAATATTAAAGCCGTAACATTACTTCAAAACATGTCAAATATATTGGGGTGTTGTGCTTCAGCTCAAGTTAGATAACGTTAGAAACTT